>OX638130.1:106842039-107434596 GCA_951804985.1 Dryomyza anilis
CCATTTTTTTTCAACAAAAATTTATTCAAAATTTCAATTTTTTATACAAAAATAACCGATTCCTGGAACATTAACCATTTTAATGTGCTCTATAATTTATGCAAATATAGAACTAAACAATAATAATTTCAAAAAACGAAAATATTAACTTTTACACTGTCCTAATTGCATTTAAAATTGAAATCCCGTTCATAAACTAGCTGCTGATATCTTATCAAGTAAACAATTAACTTATCTCAAAATTAAAAACATTCTCAACAATTTAAAATAGTTAGACAAATACTGTACTAGCACCTGTTTATAATATTCGTACTTGAAAAAGGTCAAATTCAACGCCCTCTACCGTTATTTGTTTACATTGTGACAGCAATCAGTTGGCGATCAAATGAAGATCATTGCAATAAATAATCAATGTTCCTAATTAAGTTATAATAACCACTTAAAACCTGATTATTAATCAACACAGAAGGCAAATATATGCTAAAAATAAATTTATTAAAGTATAACGTTAATATTGCATTTAGTAACGGCTACTCTGATATTACATTATCGCAAATTCAGGTCAATTGAAATCAAAATAGGTTCTTATCAAAAATTAACTTGAATTCCGTACACCAAAGCGCTGATCAAACAAGTATTTTTCCATTGCATTATGTTTTCCACAACCAGTTTTATTGGTATTTTTTTTTACTCAGTAACAGGTGCTTTTCTTTGCACAAAAATAACTTAAATTGTTTTATACATCAGTTGCACAAAAATGTTTTAAACGTCGATTTAAGTTTCCTTTTAAAATACCATAAAGTTCGTGATTTTTTACACAATTTTTTTAGTCTCCGAATTATATGCGTAATTTCTGTTCGACTTTTGTTAGGTCTTTATTAATTAACTATCCATACTTACATTTGCCTGATGCTTGAGATCTTTGCTGAAGAGTGATGGCAAAAAGGTGCTCGTCGAACTTGACAAAATCGTCTGATCACCCACAACGGCATCGAGTTGCTTGTACAAAGCCTGTTTCAAGTCCAAACGTTCCGGAATACATTCCTGTATGAACATTGCATCCTTGCACAGGACTTTAATGTCATTTGTGCCCGAAATGCATGCAATTTGCTGTGTCGCATTGAGTTTGCCACGCAACAGACCCTTCGCCTCCAAATTCTTGAGCTCCTTTTCGGTCTCGGACAGTGCGGTGGAAATTTGTTCTGGCAATATATCATAGAGCATTACCTGATAGCCGACGGAGGCGAACAACATGGACCATGAGCGTCCAATAAGGCCGCTGTGGAAAAAGATCGATTGCTCAATTTACAGAATTATATAATATTATATTCTAACTAAAATTTTTTAAAATGTGGTTTGATTATTTCAATAAATTATATAAAAAACAAGCACGGACCCAGAGTAATTAAAAAAATATTTCTTTCCTAACACAATTTTTCCCAAACACAATTCATCGACACACAGCGAACAGAGATTTGTTGCGCCAACCAACTATATGCCCAACCAAGTTATTCGATTCTCTCAACCGCTTAGTTAGTCGGTTCTTATAGTCAATACTAAAAGAATTGTAGTTTGGACTACAACCAATTTCGCCAACCGAAAATGGAAGTTAGGTCTCCAAATTTGTAGAAAATTCATTTCGACTGAATGAAGTTGGTTGTTACAACTAACTTGTTTGTACTTTCAACCTCATGCCAAAAGAGGATTTTTCTGTGCGCGGACAATTATTCCCCGATCTTACTTCCTCTGACGATAATTTCCTGTGAGAAATTTCCCCAGAAATAATTCTTCCAAGAAACATATACTTAACGGACACATCTTCACCGGATAAATATTCCCCATTATTTAACCCAGAAACCATTCTTTACCGAGACAATTCTTTCGTTTAGAACTGTTTTATCTTGATTTCAACAGACAGACGGACATTACTGAATCAGCTCATTAGATGACACTTCTTGTTATAATGAATGTCCAAAGTGAATATAATCGTAAATTTTAGTCCCAAATATAAAAACCGTACCTGTTTAGAACGTTATCTCAAAATCATAAAACTTAATTTTTTAATTTCAAAGATTTAATTTGTCCCACAGTATAAACCATTTGAATTCTTATTCAATGGTGCACTAATTTATGAAAAAATATTGAATTAATTCATTGACATTTCTTACCTGCCTACAATCCCCACCTTCTGTTTCTTCATCTGAGAAGCCATTGTTATTTGAAGTTTGTTGTTTGTTATTGGTGCCTTCTAACAAAATTTTAGTTTAAGTTCTTTATTTTCACTTTTGATTCGTAATTGTGTGAATTACCTATGGATCTACTTTGGATCTACAAACCGGACTGTCGACTGTTGCGCTGCAATTGTGACGGATGATTAAATAGAAATTCGTGTTTTCGTTTCGATGAAGGTGTCTCTGGTCTCTTTTATAGTGGAGTAGGTGGGGTAGGTGAGGTAGAAGGTAGCGAAGTGAGTAGCAGCGGCTCTCTTTTACCCTCTATCTCACATAATGCGCAAGCTCTCTAAAGATTATCTATATAATGTATAATGCTATTGAAAAATTGACTAGCCAACATTTTCTTTGAGAGAATTAACGGCAGGCGGGTTGAGAGATTTCTCTTAAAGGGGTAGACGGGACTAAATTTTTCAAATAAATATTACTAATATTATTTAAATTTTCTGAATAAAAATCAATCGCAAAGAACTGAAATCAAAATATATGGGTTTGCTTATTAAATTAAATTTTAAATTAAAAAAAAAGAGTTGGGAATATTAGGTCAATTACTCAATTCTGTTACATGGAACGGACTTTTATTGTCGGTCGGGCCCAACTATGGAATACCCTACACCTTTGTTGGGGATATTAATGTGGGATACTTAATTGTTTACCATAATTTTATAGTTCTTAATTATGCTGAACCCCCCACCCACAAAATATTATTTACATATCAGAAATGTACGTCATATATTTGTATTATTTAAAAAATTGATATAACAATATAAAAAAACTAATAAAAACAAATTTAGAAAAATAAAAGTGGACGGACCACGCCTATATTTAAAATTTTATAAGACTAATATTTCATAGATTTGATTTTAATAATTTACGACTAACATTTCCACTAGAAAACACGTGAAATAATGTAAAAAAATGTGGGCGGCTCACGCCTTGTACCACATATTTTCAAGTGAATTTTAACAATGAGCACGCCTGAAACACTTTCAACCCAAAAGTCGTGGGAGAACTTAACTGCTTTAAGAATATGTTTCGGACATCCCCCGCGAGTATATTAAGACTAAATTAACAAAAATCGAAGGCAGGTTTTTTAAAAAATCGCGGTTTAAATTTTTTTTGAAAATATTGTTTTGATAATAACTTTTTTTTTTTTTTGCTCAAACTATTAACTTTAGCCACTAAAGCAACCCATACAAATTTCACAAAATTTTTCCACTGTTATGGGTAATAATTAGTGGTAATAATTGCGAAAACAAAGGTTTTTTTTTCAAAAATAGTCCTTTTTTGAGCATTATATCCTTAAATCCCATTAAATGGTCTATACACGGAAAACGTGCATCAGACTCGAGTAGTGATGCTGAAGAATATATCTACTTTTTCATACCGGTCACGCTTCCTAAGGGCGTTAAAATATATGCACAAAGTTAATATACCCTGTCATAGGTGTAGGGTATAATTAATATCTGTGTTGAAGTGTGAGATTTTAAATTTGTTAGCATGTCAGGGTAACACTTGATTGTCGAACGTATCCGAAATGAGCTAGGTTACACTATCCTGATACTAAATAAGGTTTTCCTGAACAAATTTTCACTCGAGAATACCCAGGTAGCATACACCCAGAAAAAAATACTATTTAAATAATAGTTTTTTACTATTAAAAATAGTCAATAGGATAAATTATTATTTTAATCGGAAAATACCATTAAATACTAGAAAATACCATGACATTGCCATTGAGTTTATATGAAAAGTTTTATTTTTTGACCAATTTTAATGGTATTTGAGCGTATTTTTTTCTGGGTGTACCCAGGCTCTAACAAAAGTGCCAGGCTTGTTACAAGCTTGACTACCAAGACCCAGTAGATCGGGAAAGGCACAGGCCAGACAAACTCGTCACTTCCGGTGTTATCACAGGCCATGTTAGTTTGGGTTAGACACAAGCCTGGCTCAATCATGTGGCACAGTGTCCACACAGGCCACAGTATCTCAAATTAGTGAGGCTGGATAACAATGTTGGCACAAACCTGAGAGGCATTAGCACAAGGCTGTGTCAGTCTTTTGCCGGTCGTTAATTCCTACTTGGTTATGAATTTGCATGTTTTGCTGTGTCAATATCGAAAAGAAAATTGCAATATTTTTGTATTATTGAAAAAAAAAATTCAAAATATCAAAATTATGTGAAATTATAAACATATATGTATGTTAGTAACTAGAACCAATTTGATGAAACTGACACCATTTTCGTAATCAGCACCATAAATGTTTCAAATTATTGCTGCAACTTTTACAGAACCAAATAAAATTTTGTCGAAGACTATAATACAAATATTTGCAAAAATTTAAATTACACAAAAAAATGTATATACAATAGAGCACATAAAAAAATGTAAAACAAATTCAATTAATTTTTTATAGAGTCTCTTTGCTAAAATGCAATTCAATACACAAATGATGTTTTTTATTTTTTGTTCACGTTTGAAATGACGCAGTTGATAAGCTAATAATCTTTTTTACAAACGAACATAATTTATGAAAATACAAAATTTTCTGAAATACACATTTTTCGCTCAAAAAGACGCTATGAATTATATGTGCAAAGTTTAAGTTTAACGCGTAAGTACTGTGCCTAGATGCATGCAACGTTTATTAATACCATGCACGCTCAATTTTTAAACGCAATTTGTTTAAATCAAAAGCAATTTGCATTTGATTTGGTTTTAAATACAAAAATTCTTTAATTTAAATAAATATCTTTTAATTTTAGTTTAAACATTTTTTTCTCAGTGTACATATTTGACGGTACATAATTCAGGTGTGATCAACTAAAACAGAATTTGAGATCAGCGACCCCGTGTTGTCCTAATATCATATGGTATATGCATATTATCAAATCTGAAAATGGATAATGAAGTTGTATTTTTTGCACTGTATAATCATTTTATCAAAAGAATAAAAAATGCACAATTTTAATTTGTAATGTTATGCATACTTTCAGGCATAACATACAATTTGTCACTTGGCAAATGTCAAATTTCTTTTGCAGCGGAAATGCCGATTCATTGTTGCAACTTGCAAGAAGGACAAACATTTAAAACTGTTCGTAAGTTTAGTGAAAAGGAAATAATAAAACTAGTGAAAAAAGCAAATATTGTATTAAATAAAGTGTTTAAAGTGTGTGTGAAAGTGAAAAGTGATTAAAATACAACAAATGATAAGCACATCGGCCGTTGAATGAGCCGTTGCGCAAAAGCGGCGCAAGTGAACATGCGTCGCGATTAAGACTCCCGACTGCAGTCTTCAAGGTCAGCGTCATGCAACTTCAAAGGCAAATGTGATGGTCGTGCAGTCGTGATGAAATCTGCGTAACCTTCGAGAAATTGCACAACGATAAAATCAAAGAATGACTGAAATGTGTTTCTGAACAGGTAACATTGTAACTACATATGTTATTTCTATGTAATTCAAGTGTTGTTTCCTGCATATACATTTTTTTTTCATATAACCTAATATTTTTCTGAAAATTTCAATTCAAATTTGAGGTTCTACTTTTTAGTTAAAAAAAATTACAAATTAAAAAATTTAAAACTCTACTATAAAAAAGATAATAGCGGCTACTCAGACATGCAGAGATATATGTGCATTTTAAATCAGTTGATTATATAGAATATATCTGAGCTCAAATTTAAAAGAAGTATAATCACTTTGTAACAATTTAAAATAACACAATGCTTAACACTTTTATAATTGAACCGCGATAAAAACTGTAGTATAAACTTATGCCACACACGTCTGAATTAGGCACTTTGGGGTCCGAACATTATAACCGATATATTTGGTCATTTTGTAGCGATTTGGTTCGTTTTGCGTGTATGACGTCTAAGAAGCGATTGTAGGGGATTTCCTAATGATGATTTCCATTTTAAGTTTGTATATTAATATTTGACTGCCGTTTTGAATAGATTTCTCATTACAAAGCTTAATTTAAGGTGTTATAACCAGAAAATGTGGTGGAAGAAGTCATGTAAAATTAGCTAGTGTCTCCAAGCAATAAAATTTAATAACACGTACGATTTCTGAAATATAGGGTTATTAATAACTAGCTGGACCCGTGCACGACTCGTGCAAAGAGTTTGTGAATTCAAGGATATGGAGTGATTTTATTAAAATTAAAGAACATTTTTATTATTTATTTTCGATAGTCTAATTGAGTTTGTTTGGTGTGTTCTGCTATATATTCCAAATTTTAAATAAATTTCGTGAAGAGGTTTTTTGTATTTGTGTTTTGCTTCTATGTTTTTGCTTTTCTGTTTTTGCTTTTATTTTTAATTTTGTGTTTTTGCATTTGTGTTTTGCTTTTGAGTTTGTATCTGTACTTTTGTGTTTTGCTTTAGTTTTTGTGTTTTTGCTTTTATTTTGTTTTTGCTTTTGTTTTTGTGTTTTTTCTTTTGTTTTTGATTTGTTTTTTTTTTGTTTTTGTGTTTTTGCTTTTCTTTATGTGTTTTGCTTTTGTGTTTTTCTTTTGTTTTTGTGTCGGTGCTTTAGTTTTTGTGTTTTTGCTTTTGATTTTGTGTTTTTGTTTTGTTTTTTGCTTTAATGTTTTTGATTTTGATTTTGTGTTTTTGCTTTTGTTTTTTTGGTTCTGCTTTATGTAGTTCTGCTTTTGTTTTTGTGGTTTTGTTTTTGATATTTGTATTTGCTTTTGTTTTTGTATTACCATCTTTTGTTTTATTTTTATTTTGCTTTTGTTTTTGTGTGATTACTTTAGTTCCTGCTTTTGCTTTTGTGTTTTATTTTTGTGTTTTTGCTTATGTATTTTTTTTTTTGTATTTGAGTTTTGTTGTTTTATCTTCTTAGTTGGTGTAAGTCCCAAGTTATAACGCGTTGAAAGTTTAGGTTGTATGGAAGGTGCCACGCTCCGTAGCCCAATCCCGCCCATATATTGCCTATGTCACCCTACGTACTCCATAGTATTCTGGTGCTAAATTTCAGTGAAATCTGTTCAGCGGTTTAGACGTGATACTGAAACAGACACACAGACTGACAGACAGACGGACCAAGAGTTTTATATATATAGATAAATAAGTCATATCTTCAATTTTGAATAAATTCTTAGAAATATTTTATTACAGACATTTTGAATCACAAAATATTGCAGCAATTCTTGGATACATTTATGGCTCTGATTCTGAAAATGGCATCAGCTTTTACAAATTTATTACAGTTTTATCCCATTTATACATCCATATAGTTTTACTTTTGTGTTATTTCAGTATTCCAAACAATGAAACGAATCAAATTTCTTTTCTACTTTAGACAAGGAAAACCTGGCACTATTTATAATAAATTTTATGTGTTATGTTTTACAAGAGATGATTTTTTTAAATCTCTGTAAAAAAATAAACACAAATAACTTCAACATATCAACACCGACCCGAGTGGAAATTTAGTTCAGGATGCGATCATTGTCCGATCAGGCAGCCTGATTTCAAATCATGCTATGACCAGGGGTTTCGATCAGTGCCTGTTTCAAAACGTGACGCTATTCGAAGTTGCTATCCTGATCAGTATTCCTGATCTTACCCATATATAATTCGATGTATATTTAAATTCTTTCTTAAACTGCTTTTACCAAATTTGAGACCTTTCAAACAAATGAATAGTTTTGTGAACAAAGGTACCTCAATAACTTTTGCTATTAATAAATTTAGACACTATATATAATTATGTGCCATTAGGCATATAAGTTAGTTCAACTTATGAAGAGAATAAAGAGAAGAGTAAATATAGCACAGCTGACTAGACAACAGCTGATTAGAGTAGAATAAGCCAACATCGTGATAACATATTTCTACTATATTTGATATGAACTCGTAACTCCTGAGACTCGTAATAAAATTTAATTTATTGTTTATTATAGTAATTTTCCAGTTATAAAAGTTTATTTAAATTAGAATGTGTTTAAATACGTATATTTTGTTTTAGATGAACTTAAGAGGCAAGTGCCGAATAAACATAAATTTAAATAAGATAATTGTGTTGATTAAATGTCTGCTTCTGTTTATTAAAAGCTCTACAAATCTAATTGTCTTTAGATGTCCATGCGATAAACACTAAAGATAACTATAAAGAAATGTTATGAAACTTTAAGAACAAAAAAAAAAAGGTGTGTCCAACAGTACTTTTAAAGAATGCGGCAAACTTGACGATTAAAATTTAGACGCTCAATAATAATTAATATCTTAATTGAGATTCATGCTACATGTGTTAAATTAATAATCAAGATATTTTAGAGCATATCTTCGACCATAAATTTTAAAGTTTTTTTTTTTTTACGCGTGGAACTTAAATAAATTAAACTTAATTGTATTATAATAACTATAATTAGTATAATGCCATAGCTAAAATAATAATAATATTTAAAAACATAATTAAATATAAAAACTGTACTCAATATAGCAAAAATTAAATTTTCTTTATTTTCGGTATGACTAGAACTAATTAACATTAATATAACTAAAATTATATAGAAATAATTTATTTTTCTACATCGTCAACTTTTTCCTCATTGGCGTCCATCGATTGGCGAGGAATCAGCAAAACCAGGAATGAACACGCATATAAAGCTCCACAGGATATATAAAAAGTCAATTCACAATGTGTGGCTAAAAGGGCTCCAACGATATTGGCACCGACAACACTGCCCAGACGTCCGAACATCAGGGATATGCAAATGGACATGGCTCTGCAAATTTTTACAATAAACTTAATATATATAAAAAAAAGGAAAATTTAGAAATAAAAACCTTAGTTTTGTGGGATACAATTCCACTGTGGCAGCACCCAGAACATTAATAGCGATACCCACTAGAAAAAATAATACAAAAAGATGTCCAGTTATGGACGGAATGTCTACCAGTACTGTTGCCACACCGCACGATGTAAATACGAATATTAAAATAACTGCAAAACAGAAGATTTGATAATTAGAAAACTATCAATCAAGGATTGAAACCGTAAACGAAATCGATATCCGTTTAAAACATATTTTTTCATTTTGAAAACCGTAACCGTAATCGAAACCATTATACGAAAATCAGAAATAAACCGATATCCAAAACCGAAGTAAAAGGTTTCGATTTTATTTATACCGGTTTTAAAATGGTTTTTAAAAAAGCACAAGCACAGACAGAAACCAATTATGTTATTTATTTTTTTATAGAATCTCTAAACATCATATTTAAATGACATTAAATAAAATCTGGGGATTTCGAAATGAAACTTTTTGTTGTTACAAAAATATTCTAATACGCAGTAGTAAATTTGTCCAGGCCTTGCCAGTAGAAGCCCTGCTATAACAACTTCTTAGCATTCTCAATACACATTCTGCTATCACTGAGCTAGTGTACTTTCAACACTCCTTCTAGAGAATCAGAGCCAATCGTTTTGGTGACTATTTCTAATATTTTTAAAATACAAAAGCGAAGCGCTCTTTGCTCACCTTCTAATGGAATGCTAACAGTAATGAGTCAAATTATTTTGGGAGACCTTCTGAGAGCCGTTCTCTGAGAAACGAATAGGGAAATCCTGCAAAAATGTTCATTTCATATAAAAAAAGAAGAAAGGAAATCTTCTTACGCCTGAAATTTACTACTGGAATTTACTATTTAAAAAAAAAACCTAAAATGTGCCTGAAATTTGTTATTCTTAATTCATTTGTGTGCCGGAATATCGAATTCAACACAAAAACACAGGCAACTCCAAGTACAAAATAGACAAAGCTATTTTTTTATTTACTACGCTTGTGTCTTTCGTCGTCCGCCGAATCATTTGTTTGCATTTAATGCACATAGATTTCCTTTAATTCACAAAACAAAAACAGATATTATTAATATGTAAACATTTTAACAGTGTACCTAAATTTGACTGTTATTGCTTTTGGTGTTTTTGTATATTTTGTTACGCATATATTCTGCTTCTGCTTTAAAAGTGCAATAATAACAATGTGTACACAGCATCCAAGCTTGTGATCGATTTTTTGGCGGGACATTTTTTGTACAGCAAGAAGTTTTTATTGCCAGCTGGAGGCTGTACTAGTATACAGACATGAAGTGTGTGTGTGTCATGCGTCTGTTTGCTGTCATGCGATGTATACAGGGTATTTTTGTGAGTTTCAATATAAAAACCAAAGGAGCCGGACAGTGATATTTTATTTATTTTAATATTTTGACAAATTCTATACTATGTTATGTATTTAATTGTTTAATGTTGTGTTGAACTGAACTGGAGAAAAATGGAATTAACATCTTTTATTTACTTAAAAAAATTAGCACACCAAAAAATGCCCACAAAATATATTAACAAATACAAAAATTCAATCTCGTTAATTTGTTTTTTTGTATTAGTTCGTCCGAATCACTAGATTTATAGGCGCATAATCATACACAGAAAAAAAAATCTTCAATATGATGAATTTATTCATGAATATTATGAATTTTTTCACCAACTACCAGATTCATCATATTGATACCACCGTTCATTAAATGAAATATTAATGAATGCATTCATTATATATATAAACAAAATATTCATTACAATGAATTTGAATTGTTATATTGATGAATTTGTTTATAATATTTTTTCAAAAAAAAATTTATTTATAAAATAATACGAAAAAAAAGTTTTGTAAAAATTTTATTTAAAAACAGTAAAAAATGTATAAAAAAAAGTTATCCGAAAAAAAAAATTCAAAAAAAATGTGTTAAAAAAAAACATTTTTTCGAAAATAAAAAAATTGGTTCGAAATACAATTTTTTTCAAAAAAAAAATTGTTCGAAAAAAAAATATTTTTCAAAAATATATTTTTTATAAGTATAACTTTTTATTAATAAAAATTGTTATTACAATAAATATACTATAAAACATTTTACTAATTTATGCATGTCGAGCAAGCATTATAAAAGAAATAACATACAAGAACTACTTAAGAACTGAGAAGTACGGCAAAAAATGAACGGAAAAAAAATATGTTGATAGAAATTTGGTTTAATGAACAGCGTTCTTCAATATGCTGAACATATATGTTGTATTTTATATTTTAGTTCATTAATATGATGAAACGTATTCTTCACATACAGTTCATCATATTGAAGAACACTTTTTCGACAGTTATCAAGCGTTCTTCATATTTATGATAGCATTCATGACATTGATGGCGTTAGTCATTAATATTATGAATGGTTCTTCCATACAATGAATCATGGTTTGAAGAACGGAATTCATCAATATGATGTACATTTTTGTTCTGTGTAGACAATTTAAAGTCAACTTTAAATTTAAAATCAGCTTTTTGACATTTTATTCTATACAAGTCTAGTCTGTTTTTTATTGGTACTTGTATTAGTATAATATATTTTTTTTTGTTTAAGGCAATATGGACAAAAAATAATATTAATACAAAATTCGAAATCAAAACCGAAACCGTAACTTGGAACCGGTACACCGAAACCGTTTCGTTATAAAAACTTAAAACCGTAACCGAAACGATAAAGAAAACCGAAATCGAATCCGTTATTCGTTTTGGTTTCAATCCTTGCTATCAATATATGTTATACATTGCAACTTACATGCTATAGTGATTTTTCCTACGCGGTTGATAATTACTCCTATTACAGCAAAACTGATTGCATAAAGAATTTCAACTAGTAGTGAGTAGTAAAATGTGCTATTCTCGAGTTTTGTGATGCACTCCATTGTCTATTAAAGAAAAGTTATATTCAATTTTAATTGTGAACTTGATCTAAAATTTTCTGATCGAATAATCAAATAATTGTAAGTCAACTTACTCCATCTTCTTTGTACAGCGATTCGTGTTTGTCGTAAACAATTTGACAAATTTGAATTTTCTCCTCGGGATGTTTGGTCATGAACTCCACCATGCTGTTAATCATGTGCGGGAACCACATGAACAAGCCATTGACGACCACATACAAAAAAAATTGCAAGGTACACATGATAAACGTTGTGCGTAGATATTTTTTGCGGAATAATGGTACTGTCTGTTGCCACATGGTGTTGAAAAATGTCAAAATAAAATTAGAGTTCGAACCAGAATCTGTGCTGGCTCGCATCGGTTCATCTTTGGTCTCCGGTTCAATATGAACTATGTTTAACGGTGTCTTGACGCCGTTCCATTTTGCCATTTTTTGCAAAACATCAATGGCTTCTGTTTCTCGACCAATACACAGCAGAAATTTTGGACTCTCTGGCATAAAAGTGAGAAAGAGTCCACACAAGAATCCCGGAATACCAGAAACAACTAAAAAGAATCGCCACGGTTTGTAGACCATTCCCAAAAATGGTATGGTCAGCAACCAATCCTGATTGATAATCATAAAAGCAATAATCGGCAAGATCGCAGCACCCACGGCAAATATAAATGCGGAGCCCATTATAGCACGAGAACGTGTTTTGTCTGTATGAAATTCACCCAGGTAGGCATAAACTGTAGCCGAACCACCAGAGATACTGTAAAATATATACAAATTAAATAATAAATTTATATTTCCAAATTAAGTTCTAAATTACCAGCAGCCGTTTAGAAAACGCAGCAGCACCATCATCCAAAATGTCTTCGAAAAACTCGATAAAACGGTGAATAGAAATCCGGCGATCAAAGTCGGACGTATGACACGTCGACGACCCTTTGTGTCCGCCAAAAAACCCCACAAATGTGAGCTCATTATTATGCCCACAAAACCGATTGCACTCAGGATACCTTTGTCCTGATTGGTCAACATTAGATCACATTGTGCTATTGGAAGCACAAATCCGATACCAATGGTTTCAAGCATTACATTGGCCAATGTAATGCCCGACAGAAATATGAGTATATAGTTAAAAATGCCAAATTCTAAAAGAATTTAGTTAAGTATTACGTATAAAGTAAATTTGATTCTCTGTTTTACTTACTGGTTAAAGATAGAGCTTCCGGAAAAGATATGGCTGTGCTTGAGCTACCAAAGGATTTGCCATTTTCACCGTATGCCATTGGAAGTACTATACAATTTTTTTTTTATTTAATTAATTAACATTTAAATGCATACATTTTATCAAATTTTACCCATTTTGTTAGATAAACGTTTTTCATAAATGATTTTAGCTGCGCAAAGTTCTTTACTTGATACTTCTTAAGAGAATGATGAAATTTTGGTGCCTACTTATATTAAATATTTAGTTCTTTAAATATCATACTAGAGCTTTTTCCAGGTTGAGATTATTTTTATGAATTGGTTATAAAAATTTAGACACTCAGATAAATATAGAGTAGCTAGTTTTTTTTATTCTCTTTACGTTTTAGACACATATAGCAACATGAATGATTAAATTTATACTGTAGAAAAATAGAAAAATATCTCACGAAAGGGGCTCTGTTTGCATAGCGGTTATATTTGTGCGAATGTACGTATTGTAGCATTTAGTGAACTATCTTTAATAACAATACAGTCTAGAATACGTCAGAGACAAGATTTAAGAGGTTTTATTATAGTTCTGCAGATTATATTAATTTCATTCACTGTGGTATTTTCTATGTCATACCGTGAAAATGACAAATGCTGTGGTAGCTCAAATTCGGCAATACCTTTTTCGGGAGCTCTATCTTTAACCAATAAGTGTTAAAGATAGAGCTTCCGAAAAAGGTATGACCGAATTTGAGCTACCACAAGATTTGCCATTTTCACGGCTTGAAATTGAAAGTACTAAAGAAATATTTTTAAATATTAATATTATACATATTATAATATACATATTATAATATTTTATTCATTTTGTAGTAAACCAATCATCTTGATGACTTATTTGAATATTGAAAAAAATTTAAATTGCCTTCAAAAATTGTTAATGACCTTTTTTTCATATATTCCAAACAGGCATCAGGGATATCGGTTTAGCCAACAATATCTTCGTTGTTTTTACTACGATTTTGGACATTTCAGAGAGATGCATCCTTTAAGAAAATAAAATTATTTAATACTAGGGTGTATCATTTGTGCACTAGGGTGAATATAATGGAACATTTTCTCAGGGATAGCTCAAAAATTCTTCGATTGATCTGAAATATTGTCTGAATTTGTTTTTCTAGTATCCTCACGAAATGAACAATGAATTAGAATTGTTTAAAATAGTATATATTAAATTTTGACATTTTATCTTTAACTACACCAAAATGAGTATAGGGCAGAAACTTTTTTTCGATGATGTATGTTATAAACTAACACAAAACATCTTGAAATGAAAGAAAAAAATCGATGTTTACGCATTAGTCTCAAAATGATTTGAACACACATTGAGGGAAAATACAAATAAAAATACAAATAAAAATTACTTTTATCTTTATTTTTTACACCAAACATGTAACATTTTGAGAGGAAACTAGGAGCACGTTGCAAAATAAATTCTTTTATTAAAAACGATCTGCTTCACTATTATGTACATTCAATTGATGAACACCACTTCAATAATTTTTACACAATTTTTTTTTCAAATTATCAAATCTCTGAAATCCCACCACTGAAAAGCTGAAAATTTTCCCAAAATTTGAACAGCTCAACATTTTTTAAAATGCCAGAAAATGCCCATATATTTAATAGTTGTTTTCAAATTCAATGTCGAAATTCACTCAATTATTAATTTTTTGATATACTATTTTTCTGATCTAATTAGTTTATTTAGTAATGGTTCCAGTTCTAGTTCCAGTTCCGGTTCTTTAATAAAATAAAATAACGATTACAGTTCCAGTTCCGGTTCCATAAAAAATTAAAATAACGATACCAGTTCCAGTTCCGGTTCTATAAAAATGAAACGGGTCCGGTTCTAGTTCCGGTTCCACCCGAGCGCTGATTTAAATGTTAAGTGTTTTTTATATTTTATGAGTTGGTTATAAAAATTAAGACACTGCGAATTTGCCCAATGCTTTGAACATATGGTCCGAATTATAAAGTTGGTTGACTTTTTAACGACAGTTTTTGTTTATTTTGTAAATATTTACCTAGTTGTTTTGGTTAGAATCAATATCGTTTTTTAGTCTGGATTAAACACAATTGCCTTTTATTCGAAAAATGTAGAAAAGTAGCAGCTCTGTGGAAACTAAGCACAGATTTTTCAATAAAATGTTTACTCTCGGAGGTGTGCCATTGTCTGCCGAGCTCGAATGAATATGTTTTACGGGACCTTTGTCTCTACAAAGTTAAGCTACAAAACTCTTACAAATACAGCACCTACTATGCATGTGCACAAATGTATCCTCTGTAAATCTGCACTACTGTACTCTACAGTTTTGAATGCAATTTGCAAATGACAGTCGACAGTATTATGGTGAAGTCTCTCGACCGACTCACTGCAGTATTTGTTTCACTTACATTTTATTTTGTACAACAAAAACACCGCTTTGGTCGAAAAGCAATATATCCAACAATTATTTATTAAATTTATTAAATAATGATTTATTAAATAATGAAAAAAATAATATAATAAAAAATGTTTGATAAATAAAAAACCTAATATAAAATATTATATGATTTTCTTATACCTTTTTATTTATTTTTTATATTTCAATATTAATGAAAATTCTTTAGAATAAGAATGATAAAATGTAAAATGCACAAGTACTCGGTGTCATAATCAGTTCATTTCAGTATTTGAATTTTATTGCACATCATCATAGACCTCATAGACCACTGCAGTTTTGTCTGTGTTTTGTTTTGACAGTACTTGGTGCTTTGTTGTTGTGAGCATCACATTCATTTGATTTTCAAGCATAGAGTTGACGACAGTAAATGTTTTGAAACAAACTTGAGCAAACGTCTGTATCTACATGTTACATTGAAATTAGAGGGGCGCAGGGAGAAAAACTCCATTCCTTGTTACTCCTATCCTCCCATCTAAAAAGTGGGTGTGTCAGTCCCCAATTAAGTTAATTTTTCTTTGGAGTACTGAAAGCTGTAGTACCGATTCCAAAAGAAAAATCTCAGGTTGGTTTCAAGAAAATTTGAGTGGCCTCTGTTATCACATAGCAAAAAGCTGGACATTAAATCAAAAAATATAACAATTTCGAATTCGGAGTTTTTAGTTTTTTAACGAACTATTTCCGAAATTCCTGTTCCACTTTTCGATTTTGTATTTGGTACCGATTGTGGTTTTTGCTTTAATGTAGTTTTTTTCTTCATATTTTCTATAACTTTATTACACAAAAAAAACTATTTTTACAAATTTTAAATGTTTGATTTGTAATTATTAACAAATAAAGTAAATGGATTTTATTTTGTCTGTGAGTAGTGTCAAACTATTATACCGAATTATATCGTTGTACACTTTTTCCTGTGTTAATACATACCTATGTATCCGATTGTACACCTATGAATGGAAATTCGTTCGTATATATTGCTTTTTTTAGTATATTAAGTACATAAACTAAGTAGACTCTGAATACATAAATATTTGATGTTATCACATTCATACAGTAAAAAAGAAAAATGCATTTATACCTTAAAACTAAAAGTAATCTAAGTAATAAAAAACATTCTTGAGATGTTAGAATTTAAGATTCCACATCGGGCAACTTCTCTTGTGCTGTATCCATCGTTTTACGTGGTAGCAACAATACCAGGAAGGCACATAAGAATAAAGCACTACAAGATATATAGAAAGTCATCTCACAATGTGTGGCTAAAAGAGCTCCAACAATATTGGCACCCACAACACTGCCCAGACGTCCGAACATCAAGGATATGCAAATGGACATGGCTCTGTAAGGAGGTACCATATGTTTAAAAGGAAGACAAATAAAATTTAGAAAGTTTATATACCTTAAATTTGTCGGATACAATTCAACAGTGGCTGCGCCCAAAACGTTAATAGCAGTACCGGCTAGGAACAGCAATACATACAGATAGGCAGATATGGACGGGTCGCTGACAAATACTGCTGAAAGACCGCATGCTGTGAAAAACACCATTTGCACAACTATAAGAAAGAAAAGAGGAGTATAATATGGATTTTAGAAAACAAAATTTGTATTAAACTCTGGGAAACATTAGTAAAACATATAGTAAACTTACATAATATAGGAATTTTGCCAACACGGTTTATGACAAAGCCGATAACAGCAAAACTAGATGCATATAGAATTTCCATGACCAACGCATAGTAGTAAGTGCTGTCCTCCAATTTATCGATGCATTCCATCGACTGTTGGATGCAAAATATATTAAATAAAGATCTTGACAAAAACCTCTTAAAACTTACGCCATCCTCTTTGTACAACAACTCATGTTTGTCGTAGACGATCTGACAAATTTGCCTATCCTCATTAGGATGTTTATTCATAAATTCCACCATGCTATTGATGATATGTGGGAACCACATATACATGCCATTGGTGACCACATAAAGCCAAAATTGCAGGCAGCACACGATCAACGTGGTGCGTAGATATTTTTTGCGGAATAATGGTACCGTCTGTTGCCACATGGTATTGAGAAAAGCGAACAGAAAACTAGAGTTCGAAATTGAAGTTGTGCTAGCTGTCATCGACTCATCCACTGCCTCTGGTTCAATGTGAACGATATTTAATGGTGTCTTGACGCCATTCCATTTTGCCATTTTTTGCAAAACTTCAATAGCTTCCGCCTCACGACCGACTGCCAAGAGAAACTTCGGACTCTCTGGTAAAAAGTACAGCGACAGGCCACATAGCATACCGGGTATACCGCAAACAATTAAAAATAGTCGCCATGGTTTGAAAATGATGCCCAGAAATGATATAGGCAGCGCCCAATCCTGGTTAATAATCAGATAAGCAATAAACGGCAAGATCATAGCACCAAGCGCAAATATAAATGAAGAGCCCATCATGGCACGCGAACGTGTTTTGTCTGTGTGAAATTCTCCCAGATATGCGTAAATGGTTGCCGAGCCGCCGGAGACACTGTAACATTTATATAAAACTTAAAAAGTGCAAGTTAAAAAATAAAAATAAAAAATTACAAGAAGCCGTTGAGAAAACGCAGCACCACCATCACCCAAAATTTGTGCGAAAAGCTGGAGAACAGAGTGACCAGAAAGCCAGCAATCAATGTCGGACGTATAACACGTCGACGACCCTTTGTGTCGGCCAAAAAGCCCCACAGATGGGAACTCATAATGATGCCGGAATAGCCCATCGCACTCAGGACGCCCTTGTCCTGATTGGTCAGTAAAAGGTCACACTGGGCTAAAGGCAAAACAAATCCCATGGCAGCCGTTTCCAGCAGTACGTTAGCCATTACCATGCCCGATACAAAAATAAGTAAATAATTGAATTTTCCAAATTCTGAAAATATAAAACGTAGAAATTAAAAATGTTGTGCAGGTTTCAATAGGTTATTCGCATTTAATTAAACTTACTAGTTAGAGATATAGCTTCCGAAAAGGGAATGGCATCGCCTTTCTTGGAGATTCCATTCTTGGGGTATGCAATGGTGGTAAGTACTGAAAATATAGTCAAAGTTTAGAAATTTTAGTTTTCTAACAAACTTGAAAATTTGTACCCATTTTTTGTTTAGTCTACAATTTGGTTGCTAGTCGAAAAATGAGTTGAGATCAGACTAAAGGAAATTCATTGCATCTTCATATATTTAAATATTATCAACGTAATGCAGTCTTTGCAATTTATTTTATACGACGTTATCTTTGAATTTTGAATATTTGCCTAATGTAGATTTTATGAGACATTTTAATTTTGTTATTGTGTTTGAAATGCGCTTTTTTAAATATTTTTTTTAAACACAAATTAAGATTTTATATGTTATAAATCAAGAACCGCAAAGAACCGGAATCTGAACAGTTTCGATTTTTGGAAACAGAAAAAAAATGTATTACCTGAACAGGAACCCATATAATTTTTTGGTTGGTACCGGAATCGGAACCGCTATTTAAAAAATCATAAAACAAAACCCGGAACCGATATTCCAAAAAGTTTTAGTCCCTGTCAGGAACTGCAAAGAACCGGAATCGGTATTGCTATTTAAAAAATCTTGCACCAGCACAGGAGCCAATATTCCAAAGGCTTTTAGACCGCAAAGAATCGGAACCGAAAATGCTGTTTAAAAAAATCCAGAACTGGAACCGATATTCCAAGTTTATAATAATAATAGTTTGGCGCTACAGTTCTGTATAGAACTTCGGCCGAGCTCTATCACCATTTTGAGCTGTGCGTGTTATATTTGTACTCAAAGTGGTGGGACCTACAGTTTATTGCCGAATCCGAACGGCGGGTGAGAGCTTTTTCATAGGCAATGGTTTTACTCTCGTAGGTTTGCCATTTACTGACGAGAGGTAGCGCGGTATAGAAAAATGTTTCTATGAAAAGATGTTGTTAGCCCCAGTCCAGGCTTGAACTGGGGACCTTTCGGCTCGCAGTCCAACGCACTAACCACTGAGCTACCGCGGCTACAATTTCAAGTTTAGTTCCTGTTATTAATCCGTAAATATTTCTCCAAATATTATGTAAGATATATAGATAAATACATCAGAATTTATATAGACATAATGAATTTTCTGATTTAAAAAAAATATTTATAATAGACTTTAAATTTTCTTCTTGCATTGATCTTTAAATGAATATAGTACATAATATAAAATACTTTGTAATATATTTTAATACCAAATATGTATGTCCCATTAGTCGGATATTACCAACAAAGTTAGTATAATTTATGATTCCCATAAAAACATCATATACAAAAACACCTAAATACAGACAAAATGCATTTGCATAGTAGCTTTATAATCTACTTATTCATAATTATTTGGTGTGTAAACAGAACAATATTTGTAACATATTTGTCGAAATGCCAAATGTACTAACACAAATGTACGATAACAATTATTTGAAGTCATCATTGCATTCATATTTGTTAACCCAATTGGCAATTCCACAACTAGGATATTATAATAAGAGTATCTACTATATATTTGCGAATGTAAGTATGTATGTCTGTATGTTCCGAATAGGCGTCAAAACGGCTGAACCGAATTGAATCAAATTTTGACACAACATGTATGTTGGGTCTGGGCAGAGTATAGGCTATATCTCGGTGAGATTGGTGGCGTGGGCGTGGCACCTCCCATATAACCCAAAAATTAAAAACACATTATGTCCGCAATTAGCATAGCAAATTTAATGAAATTCTGGTCAGCGTTATATATAACCATTCTAAACGGTCTCGCGGAATGTGGGCGGTATTAGACCACTGGGCGTGGCACCCCCCATAGAAGGTACATTTTCCAGATGGTGTATTTCAACAGATATTATAGTGATCTTTGTAGTGATCTTATGGTATTTCACACCTGGGTATACCAACCATCCCAAATTCTTTAAACTCACCACACCGAAATTCACCAAACAAAAACTCACCAAACTATAACTCACCACTCTAAAATTCACCACACTCAAACTCACCACACTAAAACACACCACACTAAAACTCACCACTCTAAAATTCACCACAACGAAACTTACCACACCCAAATTCACCACACTAAAACTCACAACACTAAACTCACCACACTAAAATTCACTACACTAAAACTCACCACACTAAAATTCATCACTCTAAAAACCACCACACTAAAACTCGCCACACTAAAACTTCTACTGGGGAAAACTCTACGGGGGAGAATTCTACGGGAAAGAATTCTACCCGAAGAATTTTACGGGAAAGCGTTCTACGGGGAAGAATTTTACGGGGAAGATATGAATAATAAATATGTTCTTTATATTAATAAAATCACTCCATATCCTTGTATTCACTAAATCTTGGCACGAGTCGTGCACGGGTCCAGCTAGTTTTATATATGAGCGGAACCCGTGCAACACAATGCCTGATCGAATATTTTGTAAATTCTAAACAGTGGAGCATTCGTGATTTTTAAATTCGTTGCCTACAAATTCTCAGATTAGGTGTTGTGAAGGACTTGTAGAGTTGGTTTGTGTATAAGGTGTATATGGTTTGCGAACAAACTATAAATTCGAATATTCGAAATCGATATTCGAAATATAAACCAAAATATTTGAAGTCGAATATTTACAATCGAATATACAAGTGTATACAATTCGTTGGTTTTAATTCGTAAACATTTTTATTCAAATAAGCATTTTATTGAATATATTGTTACGAAAATTCAGTCTACGGAAAACTGTTCTACGAGTTCGTATCTCTGGATTGTGTACAAAATAAAAACACTCTTATGTTTGGTTTAAATTATAACAATTAACTTTATTAATTCACTTTAATAAACAACTTTACTAATAACAAATTCTAACAACTGCTGCATGTCCACAATTTAACTTGACATTTATCACACGAGATGCACTCGACCACTTTACAATCACTACTGAAGTATAGTGCCTCAGATGCGCGGCCTTATATACTGCAGGCATCAGTTCGACACGTTTCGACAAGCTTCGACTTGTTTCGAGAACCTTCTACTCGTTTCGTGAATGACGCATGCTATTGGCATCTCATGTGTTTTAATTTGCTGATCTTCCATCTCTTTCTCGCACATTGCATAGTGCGCTGTATAATCTTCCGTCTCTTTCTAAAACATTGCTTAGTGCGCTGAATTGTCTTGCGTCTCATTTATTATTGTTGAATGCTTGCACAGTGGGGCAAATTACCTCTTTTCGTAACAATATGTTAAGAAAACGAATGTGTAACAACAGAAATTAATTTATAGAAGCAAAGACGAAATCGATGGAAGGGTGTCGGAGAAGAACTTGGTGTTGGTAAAATAAAAATGGTGTTGTAAAAGGTAAAAATAATGTAAGATAAATATGAGATAAATAAATAAAACATCTCTGTACAGAACCAACACCGTAATACGAAACAATGAAATTAATTTTATAGAAATAAAATTAAATAATGTAAAATTACATAAAAGTTATTATAAATGCAAAAAAAAATTACACAATCTGTGTGCATAAAATGTATGAAAATATATTCATAAAATATGAAATTATAATACGTTAATATGATGCAATTGGTCCTTGGTTGAATGTACAAATACAAAAATGTTAAGATGAGAATCTTTTTGTTTTTCTGTGTATTGCAAAGGTATTTAAATAACATTCTTTTTGACTTCAAATTCACAAAAGAAAATCATATCACTTTCGTCTAACAGTCTTTCGTGTCGAAATTCAGAAAGTGGATATTATTTTGAAATTTTCTATTCTATTTATTATTGTTTTTTTTTCGTCGTCCGACCACTGCTTGGGATCCTCTTGTATTCTCCTGACCTCTCAATGACACGTTTCTACAACCAGTCATGAGCTATCAACATTACTATCATTTATTATTAAGTTTTATACAAAATTGTGTCTGAAAAAAAAAGTATTTGTTTCAGTGTTACAATTTGTAATGTTACAGTTGCATATAACAGTTTGAGAATTTTGCTCACAGAATTTTACAGTTTTAAAATGCCTGAAAATTACTCTCAGAAGTATGCAACATTTTAAATTAACTTTTTTGTATTTCTTTCGTTTCTCACATAAAGAATTTTACATTTAAAATAAATGTTATAAGCATTTGACACACATTGAGCGCAAACGAACTTTCGTTCAGAATAAATAATTTATTTTGAATTGAAGCACCTTGCAAATGAAATTCTGTAAAGAATTTTAATTCTTTTTAATTTTTTGCGTATATGAGAATGAAAGTATGTCAATTTATTATTCGAATTACTTTGTGGATTAATTTCACAAATGATATTCGTAAAATATACGAATATGAAACATAAATATATTTCGTAACTTTACGAAAGTTTATTCGTACTATGCACGAATTTTTTACGAATACTTTCGTCAAATACACTAACTTTTTCGTGTATTTTACTTATTTTTACTTTGAGTGTACGTAGCTCACCTATAGTAAATAATAAATATCAATAAAAATGCGTAGAGTTTCTTAATATATAAATGCGCTCGCAATTTAATCTCATTTTATTATAAATAAATTTGTAGAATATATAAACAAAAAAAAATAACTACAAAAAATCAGTATTGTTACCGAGTGCCAACAACTAAAGTATCTGGTATTATTTGTACGAGAATAAATTCAAGTTCATTGAATCGCAAACGTTCAACGTGTGTTTTTGGCTTGTTATCTTCGCTTTATTCTTATCTGTTTCTTTTATTAATGACGACATTTAATGACGTACATGGCACGCGAACACAAAATAAATGTATTACAAATTTGTTTAAAAAACATGCTGACTATACTTGAAAATATTTGCGCATATTCGGAGACAACTTAAAGATAACATTTAAATAAAAATGGACTTTTTGGGTTAAATTTTGTAAGGAATTAAATGTCAAAATCCTATATTATCTTTAATGTTGACTTTAAATTGTTTATGATTACGCGTATAATTTGTATAGTACATTTTTTTATTTATTTATATATTTATATTTTTTGTTGTTGTATGAATATATTTTTCTTACAATATAATTATTTCTTACACCTACTTATGTTTTAAATTATATTTGGTTTCATTTTGCAAAAAAAATCATTTAAAAAAAAAATTGTATCAACATTTTTATCATAATCTTAACATTCGAGTTTGTTTGTTTTATACAATAAAAAATAATTGATACATTTTTCAAATTTAATTTTTTTGTTGTTTGAATTTATTTCTTCTTACAATATTTTATTTTAATATATTTATTTCTTACACCTAAATAATAGTTTTTTACTATTAAAAATAGTCAATAGAATAAATTCTTATTTTAATCGGAAAATACCATTAAATACTAGAAAATACTATGACATTGCCATTGAGTTTATATGAAAAGATTTATTTTTTGTATACTATTAAATCAATAATTGTCCTATTGACCAATTTTAATGGAATTTGAGGACATTTTTTTCTGGGTGTACTTATGTTTTAAATTATAATTGGTTTTATTTTGCAAAAAAAATCATTTAAAAAAAAATGTATCAACATTTTTATCATAATCTTAACTTTGGAGTTTGTTTGTTTTATATAATAAAAAATAATTGATACATTTTTCAAATTGAAGTCTCAATTGTTAGATTAACACTATCACGCCAATAACTACAAATATTGTACTGATTGCTTCAAAATTGACAGATATAAAATAATTTTTATAAATGAAATATTGAAATTTTAAAAATGTAGTTGGTGAGTATTACACTTCTACAACAAAGAAATACAAGATGGTCTACTTCAGAATTCAAATATTTAATGGACTTATTCCAGTATTTTTGTTTGGTTCATTTTCCTCTGTCTGAGAAAAATTCTCGCTAGCTTACCAATCGATGAGCAATTTCTACAAACATCCACAATCTACCAACATTACTATCATTTGTTATTAGACTAATGTACAAACTGCTTTCTGAATTACAACCTGAGGATTATATTACGAACATTACATTGAATGTTACAGATTTAAACGTTTGGAATAAAACAGTTTGAGAGTAACATTGGTTGAAATATTAGAAAGTGAATAAAACAGTTTGAACGTTTTGTTGGAATAAAACAGTTTGAGAGTAACATTGGTTGAAATATTAGGAAGTATTTCCTCAATATTAGGAACATTTTCTTCAATAAAAATAAAAATAGTTTACCAGATAATATAAAAATATATATTTTATTCGTATACATTGGTTTTTTGTTGTTACTCCGAATAAAATAATTTTTCTATAGACATAAATATACTCATATTGTAAAAAATACCTGAAACGTCGAAATATTTATTTCTTTCAATTGAATAACTTTTTTATTTGATTAAAATACAACAATTTTTCTGGGTGTTTGCGAGAATGTGTATTGAGCATGCTAAGAAATTGTTAGGGCATGGCTTTTGCTGGAAAGGCCAGGACAATATTACTACTGGGACTTTTTTTCCGCCATTTCAACGAGTAAATATTGGTGCCAGTTATCTATTATTTTTAGACCAACTAGGAATTGATCAGAATCCAAATTTGTCAGTAAATATTTTTGCTAGTTGTTATTGGTTCCATTGCCATTTCAGTTAAAGTTATAGTCGACAATTTAAAGTCAACATTAAAATTAGAATCGACATTTTTTGACAAATTTCGTAAGGAGAAAAATGTCAAAAAGCCGATTTTAATGCGCCATAATCTTTTAAGTCAGATTTTTAATTTATATGTTTTAAGATTAATATTTTATTTTAAAAACAAAATAATAACCTTGACTTTATATCAAAATACTTATTTTAGTATACTGTTAAATCAATAATTGTCCTATTGACCAATTTGACTGGGATTTTATGAATTTTTTCCGAGTGTATAAACTGAAAGAATTTACTAATTTTTTGTAAATATTGCAATAATAATCAATAAGAAATATGTATAGTATGTAGATAGATAAGATTTTAACAAGAAACACGCACGTTTTTATTTTCGTAGATTAAATTTCATAATACGTTCAATATAAATACAAATTTTAAGCTTTATTTACGTACGTGGAATGATAATGTTTTGTATTTCGTTTGGTATTTTTTTTAATAGTTCATTCGCATTATATAAAATAAATGAGACAAACATATTTCAGACACTTAGTACTATCTCAGACCTTAATTCGATACTTGAAATTATATAAAAAGATAAAAATATTAGAATTTAAACGTTTAAATAAAATCACTCGTTTACTGAATTAAAAATACTATAAAATATAAAATAATGTGTATTGGTTGTCAACCAAATTCAGCTATACAAAAAAATCAAAACATTATTGACATTTTGAAGTATCTATAGGTCGAAGTCTATGTAAAAACTGATAAATTAATCATTAAAAAAACATGTTTTGTAACATTTCCACAAAAGATATAAATCTGCTGTCTTTATAAAAGACTTTAATATTAGTAGTTGCCACAAGCAGTGATATGAAAATAACTATTTTAATTTCTCAAGTACATAAGACTTTCATTATAATGGAGTCTCAACGTATTTATGATTTAAATTATTGTACTACTTTTGTACACTATTTCCTGACCAAAAAACAAATTCAGTTAAGCCGAAATAATGCAAAATTCACCTGTAGATGAAAGTTTTGTATGAGGTATTTTGACATAATTGATCGGTTCAAAGGTTACAATGAACCGATCATGCTCATACGACAGCGTTGATGTATAAATAATCCAACTTAGGATTTCATTGATCTAGTTTTCCTGCAAACGTAATTTCAACAGGCATACATACAGACGGACATCGTTAAATCGACAAACGGCCTACCAAACTGAATACACCTTTTTCACTTTTAGTGTAGGGTATAAAAAGACGGTATGAATTATATGATAATAGCACTAAAGAGGTTATCTCCTAAATGTAGGCAATGTTTTAATTCATATGATTACGAATGACCCCTGAAAATTAAAATAAGATATACTCTCTTCGGTAAAAAACTTTTAATTTTTAATTTCCTTTTAGCTCAATACATTTTGTCGAACGCTTATCCAATTTTTTGATACCCTCCAAATAATACGATTTCTCGAGATGAACTTTCATTCTACCCACAGTGGGGAATCTTCATATGCTCAGCGGCCAAAAATACTAAAAATGGTCCTAGACAAATGAAATTTAATACACATGTTATTCTCATCAATATGAGGTATAAGTGTAAAAATGGGCGTATTTTCGTCAAGGGACACGATCACCTCCCATACAAACCACATGCTTATGTATAACTCGTTAAATATTGGACATAAAGTTACAAAATTTAAAACATATGAGTCTAGTAAGCACGTTAATATATGTTTCAAAAATGGGCGTGATTCGCCTTATTTTTCAAAATTTTTATTTCAAATGACGATTTTAATTTTTTTTAAATACTTCTAAATCATTAAATTGTTTTACTTAATTAATAGTCCAATAATAAATAGTCCAACAAACTTATTGGTTCTATTTTAAACATATTTCATCATTGCTAAAAACTTTTCCTGCCGCTCTAACATATACGAATCCAGCCAGACTTCAAAAATATCAACTATTTTTATTTCAGATGCCTCAGAGAAAAATCGATAAAAATCAGAAAAATGAACGTTGATGAAAGTAAAAAGTTATTTTTTATATGTGTTTTTATTGTGCGAGTTCGACTAAATTGCTGACTAAACTAAATTTTGTCGGTAATGCAGCGTTTACTTTTCAATTTAGCAAATTTTCGAGCAAACTAAATTGATCTAAATTGGAAGACTGCAAACAGACATATGAGAATAGATTTATTAGAGACTTTAACAATTACCGGTTACCGAATGACGGTCAAATAAAAACATGTACAATTTAGTTTAGTCAGTAATTTAGTCGGACTCGCACACACCCTAAGCATACTTGTAAAAATATTATATCAAAAATTTGCGAATAACCTTTTTTTAGCTTTTTTATATTTTCCTATTTAAAGTTCGGATTTTTTTTATACGCAACATTAAAAAACACTATTTAAAAATGTTATCTACCGCTTCCGGAGACAAAATAAAATAGACACACAAAACATTTACTAATTACAAATATCATAAGTATTTATAACACCAACCGAGCTTTCATAAAGCTTTCATTTGTAAATACCGGTCATGCCTACTAGAGGCGCTAAAATATCCTCACATATATTTTCTAATGGGTATAGGGTATAAACTAGAGATGGGCACGTGAGTCAGTTTTGACTCACACTCACTCACGCTCACGAGAGAATTTTTCAAATCACGCACACTCAATCACGTCCATTTTTGCTCTACTCACACTCACTCACAATCACGTGAGTAAAAATAAGATTCAATCACAATCACGCGTGATTCACGTGAATCACGCTGAATCACGTGTTCTTTTTTGCTATTGTTTGTGAGATTGGTGAGATTGGTCGACTGAGCGTGGCACCTCCATTACAATCTACATCTTTAAAACGCACGATGTTAGAGATTTTGATAAAATATATCTCAATTTTTTTTGATGTGCGTAAAAATTGCCTCGAAAAATAATTCTCCGGTTAAGAATTCGTGTAAAATCTTTGAGAATAGTCTATGGAAAAGAATTATCAATAAAAGAATAGTCCAGGATACCAGGGATGAATTGACTTTGAAAAAAACAATTTTTGAAGTGATTTTTTGGTTACTTTATTTATAACTCGAATAAAAACGGGACCCCACACGAACCCCTAGAACAAATTAAACTTAATAAACAAAAGGAAGTTAATACAGAGTTATAATGTATAGTTGAAATTGAAAATTGAACTTTTTACAAAAGTTGATATATCGAAAAAAAGGCGTTCTATGTACATTTCCATGAACGGTCGTATGAAACCAAGCAAAAAATATTAACATGACCATACAAAAATTGACTAGCTCATTCTAAGTACGATCGGTTTGCAGGGGTTAGATCAATTGTTGACCTTGCAACTTATTCTGAGTTGAAGAAGGGGTAGGTACATGACGGTCGGTTAGCAAGGGTTTGATTTATTATAGTTCTGAAAAATGGGCAGACGCCTTCCCAAAACCTTGTAGTTCAAGTTATAGAAAAAAAACTAAAAATTAAAAGTAATATTTTTTATTTTTATGAAATTTTCGACTCACTCACATTCACTCACGGTATTTTTTGGTCTACTCACACTCACTCATAATCACGTGAGCAAAATTAGGATTGAATCACAATCACGCGTGATTCACGTGAATCACGCTGAATCACGCTCACATGCCCATATCTAGTATAAACATAAAATGTGAAATTTTTTTAGTCAATACTCAATTGTAATGCTTTCACATGATTTTTTCTGTTCTCAAAATGTATCCATAGATTTCTTTTATTTTACCGTCATTTTCTTTACAAATGTGCAGACTAATTTAAGAAAAAGTTATTGCCCGAAATCTCGTAAACCTATAGAAAATTTTTTAATTCATATATTCAAATTCTGCGGGTCATTTCACATAATACAAAAATAATGACATTTACTGCGCAAACTTTTTTTTCTTATTTTGTTGTATAGTGTAATTTATTCACTGTAAGCCTATTGCTATGTTAACAAAGAAAAGGTAACATTTTGAATAAGAAGTTTTCAAATGAAAATATTTTTCATAAAATATTTTTTTAACAAAAAGTCAAACTTTGATGTAATCGTATGGATACATAACTACAAATTTTAAAGATATTATTGTTGGTTCTCACAATTCAAGGAATTGCCTTTAATTCCATTTTGAATAAACGCGGCATCTATCTTGCGAATATCTTTTTTTAATCTTTTTTATATCAAAATATGTATGCAAAACTAAAATAACTGACCCATGTCATAAGCCAGTAACCTCTTCAACTTTCTTCTTCGCGAACTTTCACTCGCCGTTCATCCAATATCATATTAATCGGTCATTTCTGCACTTACAAAAAAAATTGCTTGGCGTGCAGTTGTTTCAACAAATATTCATTTGCATCAACCAAATGTAGTTTGCCTTACGCGATATTCATTTGTGACAAACAATAGTATGAAACATAACCAAATATTAGTTGAAGCA
The DNA here is from genome assembly GCA_951804985.1 of Dryomyza anilis. NCBI lineage: Eukaryota > Metazoa > Arthropoda > Insecta > Diptera > Dryomyzidae > Dryomyza > Dryomyza anilis. The sequence goes on from OX638130.1 coordinate 106,871,839, forward strand.
ACTGTAACATTAATTGGGTAAACCAACTTTAATACATTTACATTTTTTTATTTACATTTAAAATAAGACACAACCAATAGTTAGTTGGCTCAACAGATAGTTGGTTACATTGATTAAATAATATAACACAAGGTTGTAATGGTATGGTTATATATTAAGTTTTTTCAGACTTTTATATAGTCTGTGGTTTTTTTCTAATATTAATTAGTTTCACATAATTATATAAATTTCACGTGTTTATCTAACATCAAAAGAAATAATTAGTTGTGAAATTATATTTAAAACAAAACGGTTCATAATAATTCCCATCAGCTGATGCTGTTTCTAAAGGCACTCACATTTTTCAGCAGCGCCATCTTTTGGCAATTCGTTGTCAGCACTCATTTTCCGATAACGATTGTATGCAACTAATTGTGTGAACTACACTTGAGGTATTCAATATATTATATTTATAAAATATTTATATTTTTTTTATAAAATCACAGACTTTTTAAGCACCACATATTTGTATATATTTCATTTAAAAGCACACAGTACAATATTAAAACTAAAAACAAACCAACAAAAAAAAATATTAAACTAAAAAAAATAAATATTATTTGCGCGAATTTGCAACGTTGCCGTGCCGTTGTGCGCTCGCCAACACGTTGTGATTCTAACTGACGATTTCTAGTTTTTTTCTTTGGCTTTGTTCCATCGCAATATTCGTATTTCATATAATCAGCTGAGTATGCAATCAGATGGTGGTTTGAAAATTTGAACGTTTACTGCTAGTCTCAGTCTCTATGGGACAGTGTTTTAAAACGGCATAAAATGTGCTTAATTTCAATGAATAATACTGTGTATTAGAATGAGAATAGTTTTGTTGATTGCACAACTGATAATAAACTCTATAAGTTGTCGGTCCACATAATTTGATTTATATAAGGTTGAATTTCGCAAGTAGACTATATTACTTTCAACTGGTAAATCATGTAGCCAAGCCAGTATCTTGTTACAGATATAATGTCTGATATGTCTTCTTTCTAATGATGTTAATGCTTGCAGATGTGTGTCACACGTCTTTTTATAAGATTTTGAGCGGCAGTTTTTCAGTGCTGGTTTTAACTTAGTTTAAACTACGTAGTTAAACTACGTCTCACGTAGTTTAACTTCTGGAGCAGTTTTTTAACTTTTACGATGGTCGTTTGCTAGTGTCATTCTGTATGGGACAGTGTTATTAAAACAAGATTAGTTTTGTTGATTGCAGAACTGATAATAAACTCAATAAGTTCTTGGTCCACTTAATGTCAGTCTGATTAATCGATTTATTTGAGGTCGAATTTCTCAAGTAAACTCTACCACTTTCAACTGATAAACCATATAGCTGTGAATGATATCTTTTGTCGAGTTTGCGAGCATCAGGCTGCAGTTTCAACATACACATAAACTTTGTCTCTTTAAATTAAACGACAGACATTTAATTTTAATAGCAGTTTTTATTGATAGTTGAAAATTAACTTAGATCAAAAATATTAATCAAATATTTTCTGCTAAGTTTAACTTAATTAAACGCTCTAACATCAGACGATTAAACTATGTTTAAACGAGGTTTCACGCAATAAACTGTTCTAATATTAAACAAAGTGAGTTCAACTAGCACAGAAAATCTAAATCTGAAATTACCAAAATTACAAAATTTAGAATAATTTAAATGTAAGTAACTAAATACGTTATTATAAAAAAATTAATATCTGATAAAAAAGTCGAACTAAATGATATTAAATTTTCAATATTTTCTAATTCATTCTAATTATTTATCATTCTAATTTATTTATACAGATATTGATTTTAGAAGAAAAATGAATTCAGTAAAATTCGTTTGAAACGATAATATATATATTTTTCTTTACTTATTGATTTGACTTCAAATAAATTGTATTTTAGATAACCCAGAAAAATCATTTTGGACTATTTTATGTGGTCTATTGACTTTGTAGCGTCGGTAGCTCAAGGTTAGTGTGTTGGACTGCGAGCCGAAAGGTCCCCGGTTCAAGCCTGGACTGGGGCTAATAACATCTTTTCATAGAAACATTTTTCCATATTGCGCTACCTCTCTTCGAAGTAAATGGCAAACATACGAGAGTAAAACATTGCCTATGAAAAGCTCTCACCCGCCGTTCGGATTCGGCAATAAACTGTTGGTCCCACCACTTTGAGTTCAAATATAACACGCACAGCTCAAAATGGTGAGAGAGTCTCGGCCTAAGTTCTTATAGGACTGTAGCGCCAAACTATTATTATTATTTATTGACTTTCAGAATCAATAATTCGATTTACAAACAGAATTTAGTGTTGCACAGTGTAGTTATGTTTAACGGTCAATGACACCGTAATACTATAAAAAATAACGTTAATTTTTTTCTACACAAAATAAATACTATTGACGATATTAAGTCATTATTACTTGACATAAAACTTATACATTGTTGAGCTATTTTTTTATGTTTACCTTACACTCTTTGTTGGTTTTATTTTTCACATTTGACTATAATGATATTCATATTAAATTACATATAATTGCAAAATTATTTATTTTAATTTTCTAATTAATGTCATTCGCCTATTTAAACTTCCGATTAAAATCGTATTCAAATTTCAAATTGTTTTTTTATTGTTCAAAACAAAATAAAAATTTTCAAAATCAACCCGTTGGAAATATGTAAAATGAAGTTAAGCATGAATTACACGATTGAATAAACAATCAACTTTTGAATCAATTTTCAAAGCTATTTTAAAATCAATCGTACAAAAATTGGGCAATCACACGATTGATATTAAAATTATTTGAAAATTGTTTCAAAAGTTTGTTTATTTAATCGTGTGAATCAGACTTAAGTTAGACTTTTGTTCTCTAATATTTGATTTTCGTTATATATTGATTACACAACTTAAGACGATTTTAACTATGGACAATGGACATTCGTACATAATTATTATTTTTCTATATTTTTCTATCGTTTGCATATTTTGAATACACTACTCAACACGATTTTAACTATGGACGTTCGTACATAATTTCTATATAATTCGCAGGTGCAATTTAATTTTTTTCTATCGATTCTACTTTTTAAAATATGCCCATTGAACATAATTTTGGAACTATTTTATATAATCAGTTTTAAATAAAAAAAAAATCCGCATGCAATTTGAAAACATCATTTTAAAGTAAGTCTTTTCAGTAAATTTATGAAAAAAAACTACTAATTTTCAATTATAAAAATATACAGGGTGTTTGGTTTATCGAAGTCAATAATTCAGTGGACCATTCTATGACTAAAAAAAAATAAGAAAATGTAAAATAAAATTATGTCCTATTTTGCACCCTGTTTACGATACAGGGTGTTTAGTAAATGCATATTACTGACATAACCTAGTCAAGAAAATTGGTTATAAAGTATAATATGGTGATATAATATGGTTTATATATAATATAATATGGTTTATAAAGTATAAAACTCGTGTTTTAGAAAATTAAATTACCTTTCCAATGGTATATCACATATTCGAACCCCATGATTTCTTTCATTTCGAACATGTACGTAAATTTAAAATCTACAAAAATAAAAATTCATATTTATACTTTGTCATTGATTTTATCAAAAATTTATTTTAATAATTTTATTATAAATTTTCTTATTTTTTGTGCCATAGAATGATCCTCTGAATTATTGACATCGATGAACCAAATACCCTGTATAAGCATTATATAAATTTAATCTTTTTTTGACGGAAAATATGTTGATGGGGTATATTTTATATATTATTGTATATTTAGTATATTAGATGGAAAAAGTTTGTAATATTTATTATTACGTTGGTATATGTTCTGGATACCGTCTGGTTTATCATTGTATTCTAAATACTAAAAAAATCCAAAGAGCTATAAAATCATAACATTTCGAGTTTAGACCTAAAAATGTTAAAAACATAGAATAACAAATTAGTTGAATTATTGGAATATTAAAATTTTTCTTAACAATTTAAAAAAAAAACTTCCGTCAACTGGGGTGACTTTAGACTTCCAGAGGTGACTTTGGCCAAATAAAAAATAATGTTTGCAATAAAATTTTCTCAGCATCCAAGTGATTTACAGATTTCAATTTTTCTTTGAAACATTTTCTATCTGCGTAATGCTATTTCCTTAACTTTTAACTCTCATATTCCAACATATTAATATCTTTGTAAATGTAGCTGAAAAGCATACATTTTATTTACAAACAAAATCAATGTAGTATGTAAAATATACGTATGATATCAACACGTTACATTGTTTATGTTAGAAATTAATATATTTTCTTTCTAATAAACCATATATGTATTGTCATTTTAGTCCTTTACTATTTTTAATTAATTATTTTATTTAAGCGTTCTTAAAATTTGTGTTTTTGGGGTGACTTTGACCCGAGTTAAAGTCGCCCCAAACTATACATGGTGGTGACTTTGACCCGGTTAAAACCTACATCAAATAATTCGAACGTGTATACCCAATGTTAAAATAACTCATATGAAATTGAGTATTTGTTTGTTCCATTATTTTTCAAATATATACTATATTTTCCCAGTTTTAAAATAAACGTGTTTGAATTTTAGTTAGTTTTTATTTAATGTCAGATATTTATATAACAATATAAATGGAAAACAATGGAGTTGAGTTAATTGCAAGACTAAGGTGGGTACAAACTGAAAGTGGCCATTATTTATCTAGAAATAATAAAAAATAGATCCACATTAGCCTTTTACTAAAAAAAAAGTGTAAAATAGTCAGAATTTATTTTTTGTAATTGATATTACGTATTATTTGACTAATTGATTAATTCCATTAAATAAGCTTGTTCTAATGAAAAAATACAAAATATTTTTTATCTTTTTCATATAAATCCTTATTACCATTATTATTATTCGAAATATAAGGGTTTCAAGTGATCTGGATTTTCAGTAAAACATTTATGATGATATAGTATCATAGTCATCTTATAGTTCCATAAAAACATAGATAAAATTGGTGATTAACATGTTTGGGCCAAAGTCACCTCACCCGCGAGGTGACTTTGAACCATTTTTATTTTTATTTTTTTATAATTACTGTTATTACACCATGAAATTTTGATTACTGATGCTTAAAGAGGACATACTTACAATATTTTATAAAGTAATATTGTAAGTATTCGCCATTACAAAATAGCGAATTATGAGTATTACAAAATCAACATATATAGATTTTCGGGTCAAAGTCACCCCAGTTGACGGTACTGTATTTGTTTTATTCTAAATAGTGTCTGAAAATAACTTAAAATTTCTGTTTTATACTAAAAAGTCTCTAAAATGGCTTTAAAATTCAAAATAAATTTTCTTTAAACCATAAAGCGCTAACTATATTGCGCTTACGTTAGCTTAAGTAGCCGAACGTACGAAAACACATAATTTGAATGTTGATGCATATAATGATTTCTTTGCTCAGCTTCGTCAAGTTTCGTTCACTTAAGTTAGGAGCAATTACAATCGCACACAACGTACGAACATTTAAAAGTTGACAAAAAATTATATTTAAATAATTTTTCTTGAAAATTGTACTTTATTATGAGTGGAATATTTCTGTTTGCTTATGTGTATATTTTTCACAATTAATATTAATATAAAAAATGATAGTTTTAAAAGTTTATTAAGTTGATTATAGGCACTTGACAGAGCTTTTTGATCAGTTTTGACCACATCTTGAGTTCACCTAAGCGCAACTTAGTTAGCCCTTAACGTAATAGATAGGAAAGTAAAAACGCAGTCAAATTCAGTATTCGAAAGTTATATAGTGTGATGTCTGGCATATCCATATAAATATATTGCTCTTTTTATGGAGTGCTGTTATATATTAGTATCAAGATCTAATAATAAAAAAGAGAATTTCTATTACAAAATATAATAAATAAAATACATATAAACTTTCTGTTCTACTTCTTGAAATATATTCTTTCAAAAATGTTGGTAACAAATTCAAATAATGGAATGTAAATTTAAAATTGAAAACTTATCTTTCTAAAGTTATATGCAGTCAATATTAAATATTAATAGAACAATAATTGATCATATAAATTCTGAAATTTACAACATAAAACGCAAACATTTTAATTTGTTTTACAACACTTCAATTCAAATGAAATTTTATAAAGTGCTGTTCGTGACTTTTTTGTTTTAATTACATGCGTACATAACAAGTAGCTCTTATGTCATTCTCAATTCTCAATGGTTCCATTCTTCCTCATCTTGTATTCCAATATACCAAAGAACAGAAAAAAAAATAAGAAAACATTGTATTTGTCGATAGTTTATACAACATCATTACTGAAATAACAAAAAAACATAAAGACATCAACTGTAATGGAGAGAAAGAGTGAGAGAGAGAGCGTGACATTTGAGAGAGCGACATTTTTGAGAAAAATATAGACATTGGCAGTGAATTAATTTACTAATCAATTACACTAAGTATCTAAATTTAATCATTTTGCTTAAATAAATTAAAATAAATTACTCATACGTCTTTTTTTTCTATTTTTTTGTATTTGTATATTACGAGTATTGCACTTTGATTTAAACTTCTATGAAAATAAACTACAATTTATATATTTAACAATTTCATTAATTGCTGTATTGATTGATGTATTTCCCCATAGCAAAACAGATGCAATTGAGTTGATACCTTTCAATTTAAATAACTATTTATTTGTATAGTATGTATTTATGAGCAACGTCACATTCTTGTCGTTATATAACATGAGCATGAATTTGTTTGTCTTTAGAAAAATATAAATTATTTTAATTGGCTTTACAACTATCAATAACATCGGAATATTACTTAAAAAATATTTAGGTAGACTCAAAATACACATCAAATTGTAATTAATTTTAATAATTAAAAAAAAGTTGGAAATTTATTATATTTGGTTTATGTAAGCTAAAAATTAACACTTTGGCATTATAATATGATGAAATTTTTAATTTCATATTCACTATCCACATAAAACCGGCAACTTATTGACGATAATTCATACTTTGATGTTTTGATGTTTTTGTTATGTTGACATATATCTCTGTTTTTATTTATATTAGAGTTTTATGAATTTAAAAAGTTCTAATTTAAAAAAAAAATCTGTAAATGTTGCATATTTTGATAAATTACAAAACCATAAAATTTATATATATTTATTTATTAATCCTAGACTAAACGTGAACGGGTATAATCCCTTTAATTATCTGTTTGTAAAACCCAGCAGAAGTCGTGAAAATTACGGAAATATTTACTATATCAGAGTTTTGTTACTAATCAGATTATGGTAAAAAATGTATGATCAGTTCCCGATCGTAGTCCTAGAATATTTCTACTGAGAAAATTCTTGATTCAATAACACTCAAATCTATAGGACACTTTAAGGTTACCAGCTGAAGTTAACTTTTTATTAAACATAATCATATTTATTTATGGTATATTCTCACTGAGCATTTAATACGTTTTTTTTTAACATTTACATAATTTCAAATAATTTCAAAAAATTTTAAAATATCAAAATTAAATTGAAAAAATTATTCAGCTTTTCAAATTAGTCAACAAATTACTCAAACATATTTAAAAACAATTAAGTATAAACGAGCATAATAAACATAAATATGTTAACTGAAAATAAAGCAAATTCTAGTGTGAACGGCTGATAATAATTTTCAAATTAGTCACATAATTTAAGACATTTTGGGTCTGTGAGTTGCTTGCAGTCGTTTCAACGAATATTCATTTACATCTACCAAATGTAGTTTCCATCAACGGAAATTTATTTGTGGCAATCAATAGTATGAAGCATAACCAACTATTAGTTGCAGAAAGTGTAACATTGATTGGGGAAATCAACTTTTAATCCAGTTACAATTATTTTATCTATATTGCTACGATAACTAAATTTAAAATGAAACATAACAAATATTTAGTTGATTCAACAATTATATTAGTTAAATTATATTATATTACGTTGTAACAACCAATATTTATAGGATTAAATTGCGAAATAAGCTGTTTTGAGAAAATGACCTGCAGCTGACTTCGTCTTAAACTAAACAATACCTAATTATTTGGTTGGTTCAATTATTTTCTTTAGTTTTTAAAAATTCATTAAAAGAAATAGGATAACATAGAAGGATATAGAAGATCTTAAGTACACGGCATGTTTAAATGTTATTTAATAAAATTTGGAGTTCCCAAAATAACATTTTTTTGTTATACAAAAATTCACATGTTTTTTTAGAAACATTGTTTCCAAATAACAGTCTTTGGTCTAAAATTTGTTTTTTTTCATTAATTTGTGTAGCGGTAAATCGAATTAACAACAAAACACCAGCAACTCCAAGCACAATTTGTTTGTTAAAAAATGATTAAATTTTGAATGATATGTTTTTTATATTTATTGCATTAGTAAAATAAAGTGGGACAAGTTTTGCAAAGTTCATTTGAATAATTTTTAAATTCTTTTAAAGGATCTATTCAATAGAATACCATTTATAAGTCTGAGTTTGATTGATTTTTAATTTATTTTTTCAAAACACTTAAATTTTTGACATATATATTAAGGATACTTATAAAAAGGTTACAAAAAAACAATGGTGATATAAGAAAAAAATAGTAACTAATACCGAAAATAAAGTTCAAGTTCGAACATTTCAAGTATAAAGGCAGATATTTATTTGCAGATATTGCAGTTCACTGAATTGTTGAAATATAATTTCATTGATTTTATGGATGGAAATTGTACATAATTCTTCTTCTTTTCATGAAGTTTAAGAACATTTACCGATGTATTCTTCTTGCTTTTATTTAAGGTTCACTTCTCGGCTCTCCTCTACAATTCAGATCATATCTCAGGTGAAGTCAAAATGTTACTTTTCATTGACTTGTGGTAACGATTGAATTTTTTTCTTGGCGAAATCAATTAAATAATTCATATAAAACAATATTTTCTCAAAATAACATCAGACATTGTTAAATTACGTTTCCCACTTTACCCCAATATAACAATTTGAACATAACTTAGAACAATATAAACAATGTTAAATTATTTGAAAATTATTGAAAAAAAGAAATTTTATACAAAAACCGAAATCAAAACAGAAACCGTAACTTTGAACCGGTATACCGAAACCGTTTAGTAATAAAAACCTAAAACCGAAATCGTAACCGAAACCGAAACGCGAAAAAAACCGAAATCGAAAACGTTATTCGTATAGGTTCCAATCGTTGGCTGCAACAATGCTGACAGAACTAAATAAATCGGTTGGCAAAAAAACGGTTGCTTCTACTGTTTCGTTCTCTGGGTGCATGTATGAATCTTTTTATTTCCGTATGAATGCTATCCGTTGGAAGTCCCCTTCGACTAAAAATTGGTAAAACATAGTTGAAACGTTACATTTTGTTAGCCCATCGCCCATGCATACAAAATATTTTTGTAAGCCAATTGTTTTTCAAATACAAATACTTCAGATTTTTTCAGATTGGCATGTCGTGTCTATCTGTATTTGCAGAAATGGTAAAAAATTAAAATATTTTTGCAATTTTCCGATGAGTAAGAAATTTCTGGAAATTTTCTGGAATATTCGGGGCATATTTTCGGCAAGACACAGGTATTTGGAAGCTTTTGAGTATGGCAGGTAATCAAATGTTATGGAAATTTATAGGCAGATTCCCGGAATTATTTTGATAATAATAATAGTTTGGCACTACAGTCCTATTAGAACATAGGCCGAGCTCTCTCACCATTTTGAGCTGTGCTTGTTGTAGTTGTACTCAAAGTTGTGGGACCTACAGTTCATTGCCGAATCCGAACGGCGGGTGAGAGCTTTTCATAGGCAATGTTTTACTCTCGTAGGTTTGCCATTTACTTCCAAGAGGTAGCGCGGTATAGAAAAATGTTTCTATGAAAAGTTGTTGTTAGCGCGAGTCCATGCTTGAACCAGGGACCTTTTGGCTCGCAATCCAACGCACTAACCACTGAGCTACCGCAGCTTTTTGTCCAGACACAATTTTTCGTATGATTGAGGAAGTTTAGAAACATTTTATTGGAGTTAGTATCTGTCTGTTTTCTGCCCGAATCCAAAATAATCCGTGAATTTGCCATTAACATTCTACAATGATAAACTGCTATAATATTTAACATATCTGTGCTTGTCGAAAATATGGTCTAAATATTCCTAAATTTTTTCAGAAATTTTGTCTCGGGCAGTTTTTCTATATTTCGATTCTTAATTCTTGGAAGCAATTCTTGGCATTGATTCCGAAAACGAAATCATTTTGTTTTTAAGATATATGTAGCTCATCTCATAGATTTACTATTGTACTATTTTTAATATTCGAACCAATAATAACAATGTAATTATCGTATCTGATTTGGACTTGGAAGATTTTGCGCTATAATATAAACATTTTTATTTTACGCGAAATCATTTACTACATGAGTGTCATAACTGAAAAAACGCAATTTTTGAGATAATGATTCAGAATTGTCCGTTATATCATGTTTCATCTGGTGTAAAAAATTCGTATAAATACATGTATACTCTCCGCTAGAGATGAAAATATGCCGTTGCCTCATTTTATATATTCCATACACCGAGAAAATAAAACTTTAAAATCATTTTATACTCCAGTGCAAAAGACTTTATAATTAAAAGTGTGTTTGTTTGAAAGTCAGCCGTATTTGAAAACTTTCAATTTCAAAGTGTTTAATGTGACACTTCAATTTTTAAAGTTGAACTTTTACTTCTAAAGTGTAACTTTTAATTTTTTGTAAGAGAACAAAAAAATTCTCTCAATGAGCGACACATCGTATTGATATTTTTTGTAATTCTTAACCATTCCTTTTAGTCGTACAGTACATCAAATTGTGTTCAACATGAAGATAAATTGTGTTAAATGATACACATTGAATTTTAATGAGATAAATTTTAAATTAAAGTGTTTCACTTTAAATTCGTCAAATCTTTAAATTGATTGCGTGTACTTTAAAATTTAAAGTGAACTTTTTTTCTTGTTGTACATTTCATATGTAAGGTGAAAGTCAATTGAAAACTTTAAACGCGTTTTCTGTAAAATAGCTTTTTTTGAGTTATGACACTCTGGTAGTAAATGAGCGATATATGCATTTTGTGCAGAACTTTGTATCTTTTTTAAAATACAACATACGAAAATAGAATACGACTTTTTAAACGTCCGTCGAGCTATCAAAATCTAAAATAATAATATAATAATAATAATCCAGAAAATATTTTTTTTCAATAGAATAAATCATATTCATGTTCATATTCATAAATTAAATTCAATTCGTAATTGTGTTAAAAAATTATAACTATTTAATTTTAATTGGATTTATGAACTTTTTCTAATAAAAATCCTTGAGCTTTCGTATAAATCCCTGAGTTTCTTTTAAATATTAAATAAGTACTTCTTAGTTTAAATTGATTTCCACCTAAAAACTAAAAGTTATAATATAAACAATATTTCTTTTTCGAATACTCTTTGGAATTTGAATTCTTCAGGAATTTGCGAGCATTAAGTTTCCACAACAGCCGTCATTTTCTGCACCGTATCCATCGACTTGCGTGGCAGCAGCAAAGCTAGGAAGGCACACAGAATCAAAGCACCACATGATATATAAAAAGTCAATTCACAATGTGTGCCCAAAAAGACACCAACAATATTGGCGCCCGCAACACTGCCCAGTCGCCCCACCATAAAGGATATGCAAATGGCCATGGCTCTGTAAAGAAGTATCGTATGATTAAAAATAATTCTATTAAATGTCAACATATTGAATACCTTAAATTTGTGGGATAAAATTCTACAGTGGCTGCACCCAAAACATTGACAGCAGCGCCCGCTAGAAATAGCAATAAAAACAGATAGGCAGATATGGCCGGATTGCTGACAAACAGCGCCGCAAGACCGCATGAGGTGAAAAATATAATTTGAACAACTGTAAGATAGATAATACTATATGAGAGATTTTGAAGTACAAACATGGCATAATTTTAGTAAATGCACCATATTTCAAATTAGCTCTTGATATGAAAAATACAAATTCTGGTGTATGTCAGCAGTGGAATTTTAGAATTATAGTTTAACAGGTTGACATCCAGAATGTTATGCTATTAAATAATATTGTCCGATTCAAATCGAACTATTCTACTGAACTCAGTTTCTATATTCAAAATCAGCTGTATTCCGAAAATTTTAACTTACATAGCATGGGAATTTTACCCATACGGTTTATTAAGAAGCCCATAACAGCATAATTAGCGGCAAACATAATTTGCATGATCACAGTATATACGAATGTGTTATTCTCCAATTTCCCAACACATTCCATGGACTGTTGAAAGACAATATCAATTTATGATCGGCACAAGAACCTCTTAAAACTTACGCCATCCTTTTTGTACATCGACTCATGTTTGTCGTAAACGATCTGACAAATTTGAATATTATCACCAGGATGTTTTTTCATAAATTCCGCCATAATATTGATGATATGTGGGAACCACATATACATCCCATTGACTACTACGAACAGCCAAAATTGAAGAAAACACACAATAAATGTGATGCGTAGATATTTTTTGCGAAATAATGGTACCGTCTGTTGCCACATATCATTGAGAAGTGACAAAATAAAGTTAGATTTTGAAATGGAAGTGGTTCTGGCTGTAATCGCCTCATCCGTGGCCTCAGGTTCAATATGAACTATATTTAATGGCATCTTGACACCATTCCATTTTGCCATTTTTTGTAAAACTTCGATAGCTTCCGCCTCCCGGCCAATAGACAACAGAAATTTTGGACTTTCTGGCAAAAAGTACAACGATAGACCACATAGAAAACCGGGTATACCACATACTATTGCAAAGAGTCGCCATGGTTTAAAGTCAATGCCTAGAAATGCCATAGGCAGCACCCAATTTTGATTAATAATTAAAAATGCAAAAAGTGGCAAAATATTGGCGCCAAGCGCAAGTACGACGGCTGAGCTCATCATGACGCGCGAACGTGTTTTGTCCGTATGAAATTCACCCAGATAGGCATAAATTGTAGCCGATCCACCGGAGATGCTGAAATATAAAAAAATATAAAAATGCAGATTTAATATTTAAATTTAACAATTACAAGAAACCGTTCAGAAATCGTAACACTACCATCATCCAAAACGTCTGGGAAAAGCTTGAACACAACGTCACTAGAAATCCGGCAATTAATGTCGGACGTATTACACGTCGACGACCCTTTGTGTCGGCCAAAAAGCCCCACAAATGTGAGCTTAGTATGATGCCAATATAGCCCATCGCACTCAAGATCCCCTTCTCCTTATTGGTCAACAGTAGATCACATTGTGCTATTGGCAAAATATATCCCATGCCAGCCGTTTCAAGCAACAGATTGATCATTATTATGCCGGATATAAAAATAAGAAAATAATTAAATTTTCCAAATTCTGCAAATAATTTTAAAATGTTACTTGAGGTATGGTAATTCAATGGAGGTATGGTATTTTTCATCTTACTAGTTAGTGATATAGCTTCCGAGAATGGAATGATATCGGTTTTCTTGTGGTTTCCATATTTGGAATATTCGATGGAAAGTACTGAAAATATATAAAAATAAAAGTTTTATATAATAAATTAACAAATTTATAATGAAAATAATAGTTTGGCGTTATAGTCCTAGAATAACTTAGGCCGATCTCTCCAAAATTATGTACACAGAAAAATAAAACGTAAATATAACCAAAAATGTACATCAATACAATTAAATGTTTGTTGAAACTGCGCCGACTTAATTATTAATTATTTAGCGTACACATTTGCAAAAATTAAATTGTGTAAAAAATAAAAATTGGATAAAGTGGGTAATTTTTTATTATTTTATTTGGGTAATTGTCCAGGTCCGGCAATCCATTTTTTCGATTTTATTTTTATGTGAATATGTTATGTATTGCGTTTTTATACAAAATATTACCGAAAGGAAAAATTCTGATTTCTGAACAAAGTGTAGGGAGGGTATTTTTATAAGTGCGTGTAAATGAGGTTTTGGACGTTTCAGTTGGCTACAAAACTACTCTATATACCCTCAAAATGCATCACTGGTGTAGTATTGTTTAGATTAGATTACCAAGAAAAAAACCGGCGCATGTATTTCATAGATTAATTTCCACAAAACGTGCACAATAAACATAAAATTATTTAATTTTGTATAAACTATTTTAGGCAAATCTATCGACTATGTTTTGTTTAAATATTGAGAGTCATGGCTTAATATGGTATAATATAAAATAATTAAGATAATGATATTGTGTAATATATTTTTATACCCTACACTAAGAGTGAAAGGGTATATTCAGTTTGGTACGCCGTTTGTAACACCCAGAAGGAAGCATCTCCGGTATGGAAAAGTATATATATTCTTGATCAGCATGACCTCCTGAGTCGATTTAGCGATGTCCGTCTGTCCGTCTGTCTGTCCGTCTGTCTGTATGTCTGTTGAAATCCCTACTACTTTTAAAATTGAAGAGCTAGATAAATGTGCGAAAAAATTGGCGAGATCGGTCCATTGTGACCTATGATCCGACCACTTATGTTCAAATACCTCATATAAAATGTACATATAAAGATCAATTTTTATGTATGCTTAGGTAAACTTTTTTGGTCAAACATATATTGATATCATGCTTAAATACATGATAATAATGTTTTCCGGCGAAAAGACTTGTGGTTCACAAAAAAAAAAATCGAAATTCGGTACACCTACCCATTTGTAAATATGGGTATCAAATGAATGGAAATTCTTCAGCGATTGAATGTTTGTAGTTATTTTCAGGATTCGTATACCCTGGTGACCTATATATCACTTTGAATGGTATCCACACATATGTGTAGGGTATTTATAGTCGGCTTAGACCGACTATAATTTTGATAATCCTAACTATCATAATTACACCTACTTTAAAATTTCCCATGTGATCTAACCTTCCCAACTGGTTTTAGTTGTGCTTAATAACCTTGCCCTACACTCATTTTCTTGCATTAAATATTACAGCAATTCGTGAATTCGTTAGTGCCGTTGATTACGAAAGCTTTTATCATAATGGTTCTAGTTTTTGAGATATGGCTCAATTTTCAATATAATTTTGCTGTTTTGATATTTTTAGTATTCGAAGAAAAGTTAAGTATGAAATTAGTAATAATAATAATAGTTTGGCACTACAGTTCTATAAGAACTTAGGCCGAGCTCTCTCACCATTTTGAGCTGTGCGTGTTATATTTGAACTCAAAGTGGTGGGACTTACAGTTTATTGCCGAATCCGAACGGCGGGTGACAGCTTTTCATAGGCAATGTTTTACTCTCGTAGGTTTGCCATTTACTTCCGAGAGGTAGCGCGGTATAGAAAAATGTTTCTATGATAAGATGTTGTTAGCCCTAGTCCAGGCTTGAACCGGGGACCTTTCGGCTCGCAGTCCAACGCACTAACTACTGAGCTACCGCGGCTACTGATCTACCGCGTATAAAATTACCAATTCATTATTAGACACTGAAAACATTGCGCTACAATACAAAAATTTGCTTTTATGCGATAAAATTAGTATGCGAGATAGAAAAAAATTAAATTTTAAACTATAAAAAAAATTCAATATATTAGTTACAACATATCTTTTATGCATCCATAGGGGATATTTCATGTCAAATTGACTACCTACGCAATATTAGTAGGTATTGTCACTATTTCAGTGATTTTAAATTAATTTCTGATAATGGTAAAATTTGTTCACCTTTAAAATTAAAATATTAATTCAAATTTTATTAATTACTTCCAATGCATATTGCTCTCAAAGTAAAATACTGATCACTGGCTAGTCTTAATATTTAATAAAACATGTGTCAAAAAGCCTTTTAGGAAAATGTGTTATTTCTGTAAAACAAATTTATGCAGAAAAGAAACAATTCGTACGCATAAAGTTCCACTTGATTTTGTCTTTTTTTTTTAGTTAAAGATATTGAATGAAAAATTCATATTAAAAATAATGATATACTACATTGTTATCGGTTTATGTTAATCGGTTCCCAGGCACCATAAGAAACAAAAACGAAGTACAATGTGCTCATTCAATCAGTGGTATTCTGTAAAAACAGTAGTTTGAAAAAGAGTTACCATAAATGAAAAAACAAAAAAAATGACTAGGATTTTGAGTCTCGATCTCGAAAAAAAAACAAATATCGAATCTCATCTCAAATTTCGAGTTTCAATCGAGATACACATAATTTTGGAATGGTCGAAATGGACCTATAAAAAAACAAAAAATAGAACTAATGTTTTGAATCTTGATCTCGAAAAAAACAAATCTCGAATCTCATCTCGAATTTCGAGTTTCGATCAAGATACACATGATTTTGTAATGGTCGAAATGGACCTATAAAAAACAAAAAATAGAACTAATGTTTTGAATCTCGATCTTGAAAAAAACTAAATTTCGAATTTCGAGTTTCGATCGAGATACACATGATTTTGGAATGGTAGAAATGGATCTATGTTAAAGGACCTATTTTATAATAATTTAGGATTATGTTTATTTTTCCGATTGATACTTTAAAATTATTTTTATGATCGGTTAACTTCGAACAATGTTTGTGACCGGTATCAGTGCTATCGGTACTAGACATGTTTTTACACAACAGATCAGTGACAGATCTAAAGCTCAATTCACTACTTCTTAGGACAATGCCGTGTACAACAGGTTGAGTTCATATAAAAGTGGTAAAACTGAGACTGGGTTATACATATATCCAACGTACCATTCACCTGTCTAGACTTATACCAGTTTTTTTCCCGTAATGATGTCTTTACACATAAATACAGGTGTCCGGTGTAATACAGATGCACGGTTTAGGAGGTACCAATTTATTTATTCCTATGTCTACGCCTTGTTAAAGTGACCGGTTGGTTTGATATTACTATGTAAGACCGGTTACTATATAATATTCCCGTTGGGTAACTTGTTGTAATTTCCAAAAATCGGAATACTAAGCCCTTTGTAAATAGGAGCTTCATTAGCATCGTAAGTACACGACACAATATGTCTGGCATTTTTCAAGAATATTTTCGGCATATTTCGGCATCAGAAGTGTATGGCAAGTTGTAACATTTTGTGCAATGTTAATGTAATATTCACGGCATAATTTGAAAACGGGCAGAAAACATACAGCTTGTAATACAAACTTCGCCTTAGTCTGTTTGAAATATGTCGAAAAAATGTTTCCAAACTGCATCGACCCTCGCACATTCAGACGTTTATCTGCTAGCAATAAAAACCAGAGATCAGAAATAACTACCCGAGACTAAGTTTTTGGCATTTTTCAGGAATATTTCTGGCATATTTCGGGCAAACAAACAGATAAATGGAATATTTGGGAAGGCGTATATCAGGTTGTAAAATTTTTTGGAATTTGAATGGCATTTTCAAGGCATATTTTGGAAACGGACAGAAAACATACAGCTTGTAATACAAACTTCGCCTTAGTCTGTTTGAAATATGTCGAAAAAATGTTTCCAAACTGCATCGAGCCTTACACATTCAGACGTTTATCTGCTAGCAATAAAAACCAGAGATCAGAAATAACTACCCGAGTTTAAATTTTTGGCATTTTTCAGAAATATTTCTGGCATATTTCGGGCAAACAAACAGATAAATGGAATATTTTGGGAAGTGTATATCAGGTTGTAAAATTTTTTGGAATTTGAATGGCATTTTCAAGGCATATTTTGGAAACGGACAGAAAACAGACAACTTATGATCCAATTTACGCCTTAGTCGGTTTGAAATATCTCGAAAAAATGTTTCTAAACTGCCTCGACAATGCCAAAAGTTTTTAAATAAATTTTAAATATTATGAACAGCTCATTTAAAGATAATTGACGAAGGAAATTGATGGAGTGTTGAAATACTCCACCTATAGGCGCTTTTCACCTCCTCAGAAATTTTCTTTTAACAATCTTTAGCTTGTTATCCCAGCAGGAAATGGCCTCATTGACGACAAGGTCATCAATGATGAATCGAGGACATTAGAAAATTTGTCATTGATGACTATGTCTATAACGATTTCATAAATGACATTGCATTAAAGACGTCATACACCATATGTCATATATACATATATCAATGACATTGTGAAAATCTGTCATTGATGAAATGTTATTGATGACGTCATTGATAAAAATTATCATTCATGTCACATGCCCCCAAAGGTATGTTTAAAAAAAAAAAAACATATGTATGACAAACATTTGTGACTTCATTGATGAATGACGTGCATGACATCACGCAGGAATCAGTGGACATTTGTATGAAAATGTCATCAATGCTTTGCAGGGCGAAAATGCTATCAGTCATCGATGTTTCTGACCTGATATATGGGAATCGTTGAGGAATCATTGGGGACGTTTCCTGCTGGGATATTCTGATTTTATTATAGTGTATATAGTATATAAATCAAAATATAACAGGCAAAAGACCTTGTTTCAAAAGATTTGTTTACAAATCTTACAATCAGGCGTTTATCTGCTATCAATAAAAACACATTTTTATCAAGTACATTTTACAAAAGCTGTAATTACACAGTTAATATTAAATTCATCCGATGAACTTACATTTTTCCGCAGTGCCATCTTTTGGCAATTCTTTGGCAGTACTCATTTTTGCAATTATCACTGTATTTTAATTAATATTTGTAAAATATTATTTTTAAATAAATCAAAGACGTAATAATTTGTTTAACATTATTTATATTAAGTAAATCAGCTAAATATAATACTAGAACTAACAACCAACAAAAAAATATAAATAATTTTATCGCGAATTGTCGCCGTTATCGTGGAACGTGTACTCGCCAAAGCGTTTTGATTCTAACTGATGATTTCTTGTTTTCCATTTCATCCATACCATCTGTAATCAGATCCAGCTTATCTTATTACATATACGTTGATACAACACTTATGATGAAATCGGATACAAAAACCTACACTCTGAAAAATATTTAGGTCTATCTCAAGCATAATTTTGTAGGAATCACGTAAATAAATTAGCAATAAACAACATTATAATCGAGTTATAAATGCAGTAACAATAGAAATTATTGACCATTTGTGTTTTATATGAATACTGGTAGGACTTGATTTCTATACGTAGATTTGTCACAAATTAGTACTACATAATCATACATTATTCTACATTAGATTGTATTCTTATTTTTAATTATTAAGTGATGACTTGACTGCACACCAATAATGCTTTTACAATACTAAAATGATACAAAAACAATGATTGCAATTAAGTCAAACAATTATTTGATTGTGGATTGCAAATTACTATATAATGTGATTATTTTATGATTGGTTATGAATAAGAGTTTCGCGCAACCACTGCAGAGAAAAACGCACGCTGCATACAGAACGTCCGTACAATCAGTAGCTACGCGAGCTGCATACAATGAGAAGGGGAGGAATTTCTATTTAAGCTCTAAATAAGAGAAAAAAGAAGATCGATAGTGTGAAAAGATAGAGCTGTATGAGAATAGTATGAGGATCGAACATTTTTCAAGAAGATAAGAAGCCTAGCCGAAGGTTCAAAGACCGGAGCCGTTTCATGTAGATGAGAACGGGAATCTTGTGACGAATATCCAGCGCATGATATATGAAGGGAACACGATAGGGAATTATACCCGGAAATACCCACAATACAGTATGACGACGTTGAGATTCCGTTGAGAAACCGAATTTCTTTAAAGCGGTACTATTTATATAAATCGTTTCATGTTGATGATATTGATATCATTTGCAGGAACGTAGCATTCTCCAAAAGAAGTCGCGTCAAAGTACCTTTTTTCAACGAAAAGAAAGCTGATTTTCATATCCAACCAGTTAGATATTTTGAAGGACTTCGTCAATCTTGGAGTCTCCATGAAATAAGGCTAAACTAAAAAAAAAAACCAGTTGGGAAGGTTAGATCACATGGGAAATTTTAAAGTAGGTGTAATTATGATAGTTAGGATTATCAAAATTATAGTCGGTCTAAGCCGACTATAAATACCCTACACATATGTGTGGTTACCATTCAAAGTGATATATAGGTCACCAGGGTATACGAATCCTGAAAATAACTACAAACATTCAATCGCTGATGAATTTCCATTCATTTGATACCCATATTTACAAATGGGTAGGTGTACCGAATTTCGATTTTTTTTTTGTGAACCACAAGTCTTTTCGCCGGAAAACATTATTATCATGTATTTGAGCATGATATCAATATATATTTGACCAAAAAAGTTTACCTAAGCACGTATACATAAAAATTGATCTTTATATGTACATTTTATATGTGGTATTTGAACATAAGTGGTCGGATCATAGGTCACCATGGACCGATCTCGCCAATTTTTTCGCACATACAGCGTAGGTATATTAGTAATCTAAGTTATAAGTTTCATTTATCTAGCTCTTCAATTTTAAAAGTCTTAGGGATTTCAACAGACAGACGGACAGACAGACAGACGGACAGACAGACAGACGGACAGACAGACGGACAGACGGACATCGCTAAATCGACTCAGGAGGTCATGCTGATCAAGAATATATATACTTTTCCATACCGGAGATGCTTTCTTCTGGGTGTTACAAACGGCGTACCAAACTGAATATACCCTTTCACTCTTAGTGTAGGGTATAACAAAATAACTCCCCAAATGTATGTGTGAGATTTTATTTCGTTCTTTAGTTGGGGACTTTATTTCCTAGGGTCTTATTTCGTAGAGCGTATCTTTGTTCCACCATAAACACTAACAACGACGTCAGTCCGGTTATTAAACTAGAATTAAAGCTTGGCAATAGATGCTATTTTGGGGTCAGTATAAAATTGAAAATCTGTCGAAGAAAAATTACATTCTACATGTCAGTTATCATGACCATCCATATTTTTTTAGTGTAATATATTTCCATTTTTGTATGAAAATGTTTACAATGGAGGAAATTTTTCCACGCACTAACCTCATGCACGAAATTTAATATTTATGATATTTTAATATATAATTTCCGGTCAATTTCCAGTGTTCTGAGTTTAAGTGCTATGTATACGTTATACTCATAAAACTATTACCACACCAAGAAAACTAAGAAGAAGATGTTTGAAAAGTATTACCGCCGTAAACTCCATTTTACATGAAAATATTTGACACTTTTTATTTAAAAAATATTAATAGTTCTGAAACAAACGCGTTAATATCTATGGAATATGTGTATATTTGTATGCAAATTATGTTATTAAAAAAAATATTTAAATAAAACTTCATCAACATTGTGCTGTAATTTGTGTACGGAAAAATTTAGGATGTGTGCGAATTTGAGTAAATTGGTGACTAAACTAAATAGAATGATTCGGTCATAATTCTGTAAACATTAAGTCCGTAATAAATCGATTATTATGTTTGTTGTCATCTTATTTAGTTATATTTAGTCTTATCGAAAATTTTCTAAATTGAAAAGTAAGCACTGCATAACCGACAAATTTTAGTTTAGTCAGTAATTCAGTCGAATTTGCACACAACCTTAATACATAATTATATTTTGTACGGTACAATTCTTTACAGATGGGATTATATGAATTTATAGAAGATTGTTTCAATTAAAAAAATAATGTTTAGTGGTAGTACATAAAACATGATAATTTAAATTAAAGTATATGTGTGTCTCGCGATATCATTTTTTTTTTGATACATTAATCTAAGTGTTTAAACTTTAAAACAATAAAAAAGTTCGCACTATAATCATATAAAAAATAATGTGGAGAGAGACTTTTGATTGCGGACTGAGGAATGTGAATTATAATTTGAGAAAAATAACCTTAATCAATTAAATAATTAAAATGGATTGGACGGATTGGTCGTTTGGTATTAAAAACATTTATATACGAATTATTTACACAAAAGAAAAAATAATATATCAAATTAAAAACAAAAAAAAACAAAAAAATATATGTTTAAAAAAAAATTACCAGAAAACCATATAAAAAATGGTCAATAGGTCAGTTATTGACTATACAATGAATTTTGAAGTATTTTGCAGTATTTAATAGTATTTACTGATTAAAATATTGATTTCTATTGAATAATTTTAATAGCACAAATATATTAATTGTATGGTATTATTTCTTTAATTTCTTTAATATTGCATTTTATAGAATTGGCAACCGAGAAATATACAAAGAAATGAATATGTGTTATCGTTCAAAAAGAAATATGAGCCTATGATGCATATATAGATTTACCAATAATAAAAAATACTACAAAAGATACACTACACTCAGAAGAAAAACTGTTAAAATCCCATTAAAATTTGTCAATAGAATAGTTATTTATTTAATAGTACACCTAGAAAAAAAAACCTTAAAATCATTAAAATTAGTCAATGGGATAAATTATTATTTTAATAGGTAAATACCATTAAATACAAAAAAAAAATACTATTTAATCCTAATAAATTAGTTTTATGTTTATATGAAACTATTTATTTTTTATATACTCTTGAATCAATAACTCTCATATTAACCAATTTTTATAGGATTTTTTTCTAAGTGCATTAAAAAAATTAATATTTTCTTACAAACTTAAAAATATTTTTATAATATTTAATAGGATTTACCGATTGAATTAATAGTTATCGTATTGACTAATTCTAATATTAAAACTATTAATTTTATGGTATTTTTCTGAGTGTATGCTATCTATTTATAAAAATAAGGTACAAGTTGGATCATTTGCCACCGTTTTTCAAAACGCGAAATAAAATTACACGAAATAAAATTACAAAATGTAAAAAAATCAAAGGCTTTGTAAAAATTGTCAATTCTTGGAAAAAATATAGTTAACCCAGATTTGTATTCTAGAGCGGTTGTTACATATTTTCGGGATACTGCAAAACTGCCTATCTAAATTTCCGAATACAAAATGAATTTTACCGAATAAACAATTCTGAACTTACACCCGGAAAAAAATTCATTCAAATCCCATTAAAATTGGTCAATAGGACAATTATTGATTTAAAAGTTTACAAAAAATAAATCTAAGTTTAGATTATAGCACCCCGATGGGGATATATTGTAAACTAAGCTAAATTTTATTGGTTGCAGAATCCTATTTTTAAATGTATTATTTTAAGTTACCGTTTGCTGAATACACGTTTTTAAAATAGTATTGAAATTCCAAACGTTATAAACTAAAAATGGCGGATATGTCGTTCGCTAGGAAAATTAATTAAATACTATTAACGAGAAAAAACCGCAAAATAAACTTTCTCCTATTTAAAACATTTCCAATAAATGTCAAATTATGACATCTGGATATTGATTTTTTTATACTGTTGATGCAACTTCATTACCGATCCCCATATAATTTTTACAATTTAGAAATTGAATACTTAGATACATTCATCTGTATTTCTTAGTTCAATATAATTCACAATTT
Organism: Dryomyza anilis; assembly: GCA_951804985.1. Lineage (NCBI taxonomy): Eukaryota > Metazoa > Arthropoda > Insecta > Diptera > Dryomyzidae > Dryomyza > Dryomyza anilis. Next base: position 106,895,459 of record OX638130.1, read on the forward strand.
TTAATACTTGAAATGTTTTTTTTTATTGTAACTAAGTTTGTTACATAAATATATGAACATTTAACATTTATTCAAAAATATTGTCTTTTTCGATATATTAAGTACATAAAATAAGTTGTTGTACATAAAATAATATAAATCTAAAAACTAAAAATTATTTTCTTATTAAATATTTGTGTGTTTGTAAACAATCTGAGCAATTTAAGTTCTTAAGAAATTAATTAATATTTAAGTTTCTACATCGGTTACCTTCTCCTGCACGGTATCTATCGACTTTCGTGGCAACAGTAAAGCCAGAAATGCACAGACCAATAAAGCACCGCAGGATATATAAAAAGTTAGTTCGCAATGTGTGCCTAAAAGGGCTCCAACGATATTGGCGCCCGCAACACTACCCATTCGACCGACCATCAAGGATATGCAAACGGACATGGCTCTGTAATGAAATATTTGATGGTTAAAAAGTAATACTATGAATTGAATTATTGGATAACCTTAAACTTGTGGGGTACAATTCCACAGTGGCAGCGGCCAAAATATTAGTTGCAGCGCCTACTAAAAACAGCAATACATAGAGATATGCAGATATAGCCAGATTGCTAACAAACATCGCCCCAAAACCGCATAATGTGCAAAATATTATTTGAATAACTGTAAGAAATAAACACGGATGATTTATGAATAAGTCGTTTATAAAACATGTTTTTTGGAATTCTTTTATTTATGAATTATATTTATGAATTATGTATAATACTAAAAATAAATCATGAATACCAAATTCTAAATCATTATGTATTTATTCTGAATAGGATTCATAAGTTTTACAAATTTTATTATTAAACATAAAAATCGAAATTATGAATATTTATTCATAACTTGTGTTACTTATGACATATTAATTTTCTAAATACACAATTGAGAAAAACCACAGCATAGCTTCAGTCAGAAAATCATTTAAGTGAGTGAATATAATGAAAATTGCGTTATTTGAAAAGAATTGAAAAAATTAACAGATATATGGGCATTTCCTGGTGTTACGGACGGGACATTCGTACGCTTAAAACTTTAATATCTCGAAGGAAGATTAATTAATTTAATTTATTTGTAAAAAAAGTATTTAAAAAGAACTAAACATATACACAAAATTAGAGAATTCTATACAGTAAATTAAAAGACATAAATTAAATAGTTATCGTTCCGGACAAGACAAAAAGGGAAGGGCATTTTGAGTATCATATGGATATTCCAAAAAGTTAGCGAATGTTGTGTACAATGATTTTAAAAAATAACTGAAATCATGTGCTTTATTTTTATATTTACACATTGTTTCTAAAGTTTATTGTTTTATCATAATAAACCACAGAAAAATTCCGGGCGGGACAAAATTTTTTTTACTTTTTTTAAAAATACTTTTTGCGTGCAAATTATTTTTTTTTGATCATTTGGAAATATAACTATTATAATTTACTTTATTATAATTTACTATCAGGGAACTGATTTGTTGCGGCAACCAACTAAATTGCCCTACCAAGTAATTCAGTTGCGGCAAGAACTAATAAAATAGTTGCAACAACCTCTTAATTCGGTTGTGCCAACCTCTTAGTCGGTGAGAATGAGGTTCTGACAACCTCCAAATCGGTGGTTGTGAGGTTGTAACAACCTCCTAATCGGTGAACATGAGGTTGTGGTAACCTCCAAATCGGTGATCATGAGGTTGCGACAACCTCCAAATTGTTGAGCATGAGGTTTTCGCAAACTCCTAGCCGGTAAGCATGAGGTTTTCTAAACCTCCAATTGAAATTTTATTATAACATAGTTATTTATGTATGTATATAAAACTTATGTATTCTTTATGTATTATAATTGAGTAAAATTGTCGCGCACACAATTTAGAAGTATATCTACTAATTCCTGCTCCCTGAAAAAAAAACTATGAAAAGATATACAAGTCTGCATGCATTTATTTTTTATTTCCTCATAACCAATAAATAAAAAAAAAACTATTCCCGTTGGTCATTAATTAATGAATTTCCTATTGTTTGTCACTTGTGAAAATTTTTGACGTTTATTTATTTCTGCATGTATCCATAATTTTTGGCAAGAAACTGGCAACCGAACTGCTGATAGACATGAGGTTGCCGTTTGTCATTTATTTTGTTAATACAACAACTTACTCAATCGCCGTAACAAATACACGAATGTCAATTTTAGCAGAATGAAAAATGCAATCATGAGGTTACGGCAACCGAACGTACAGTTGCGCGGACTAACATTTCGGTTGTAGAAAAATAAGGTACGTTCATTTTAATGACATGAGGTTACAACAAATGTATTTCGGTTGCAACACTGAAACGTTGGTTAAATTAACCTCATGCCAAAAGAGGATTTTTCTGTGTAGCTAATATAATTTACTATATTTTTGTATATGTACACCTTGATCCTAAAGTTTATAGTTTTTTCGTAATAAACCACAGAATAATTTAGGATGTTCTGTATGAAAACTATTTAATTTGGTTACTCAAAGTACATGAATAATTGGTATATTTAAAAGTTGTATAGTAACTTAACTTTAGGAGTATTTTTTCTAAGTTATCGTTAACGAATTTTCTTTTTATAAATTTAGATTCACATAATTAAGATTCCAAATCTATCGTTATTTGAAAGATTTGAGCATTTTGAATTATTCGGTCGTGGTTGACGTTTTTCTGGAAATGCCCATATGTATAAGTTTAAGTGAAGTAGATTTTCTTTTTTTTTGTAATGTTCGTTCACATTTTTCACTTTGTTCTGCATAATTTGGTTTTGTTTTCCAATTGGAGGCTACGGATATTTGGTACAATGTATGAAATTTTAATCATGAAATATGAATAATAAATCATAAAATGTACTCCAGAACTTATTCCAATTACCCATGACTTATAAATAAATTGTACATAAAACATGAATAAACATACGCATGATTTTATTACATTAATCATAATAATTGATTTTTACTATAATCATATATTATGAATAAAAACCAAATCATTATGATTACTTATTCTTGGCTGGATATCATGATATGTTTTTGCTAAATTTATGCGTATAATACACAGAAAAAAATGTACATCATATTGATAAATTCCGTTCTTCAAACCATGATTCAATGTATTGAAGAATCATTCATAATATAAATGACTCCGATCATAAACATGAAGAACGCTTGGTAACTATCGAAAAAGTGTTCTTCAACATGATGAACTTTATATGAAGTACACGTTTCATCATATTAATGTACCAAAATATAAAAAACAACATATATGTTCATCATATTGAGGAACGCTGTTCATTAAACCAAAGTTCTATCAAAATATTTGTTTTTCGTTCATTTTTCGCCGTACTTCTCAGTTCTCAAGTAGTTCTTGTGTATTATTTCTTATATAATGCTTGCTCGACATGCATAAATTAGTAAAATGTTTTATAATATATTTATTATATTTTTTATTAAGCGACTTAAAATGTAGAATCTGCAGAGAAAGATCACTGATGAAGGGGCTTGGCTGCCTCTGAAACAGCTGTACGATCTGACACTCAATGCATTTTGCCAATTGTTTGTTGTTTTATTTGTTGGTACAAAACACCCAATTTGTACAGACTAGACCTTGAGCACGTTAAGACAATACCCTAAAAAAAGTTATATTTATAAAAAATATATTTTTGAAAAAAAAAAATCGAAATTATTTTTTCAAAAAAAAATTTTTTTCGAACAATTTCTTTTTTTTAATTTTTTTTTCGAAATTTTTCATTTTCGGAATTTTTTTTTGTCCGAAATTTTTTTTTAGGATAATTTTATTTTTATTTTTTTTCTATTATTTTTTTAATATAATTTTTACAACACTTTTTTTTCGAATTATTTCATAAAAAAAAGGTTTTTTTTTGAAAAATATTATAAACAAATTCATCAATATGACAATTCAAATTCATTGTATTGCATAATTTGTTCATATATATAATGAATGCATTCATTAATATGTCATTTAATTAACGGTGGTATCAATATGATGAATCTGGTAGTTGGTGAAAAAATTCATAATATTTATGAAAAAATTCATCATATTGAAGAATTTTTTATCTGTGTACATGATTTATGAGAATATTTCTCTCCGTGAAATTTTAATTTAAATGATCACTATTATACTGATTTTTAGAAATTAATCTCGTGGGATGACACTAATCTAGAATATATTCATCATCAGTCACGTCTCACGCATGTTAATTGCAAATAATGATAAACGTCGTTTAATTTTAAGAGACGTTTAAACAACCACTAAAAACCGTACTCATAAAAATCGAGCTTTTAAAAACAATGAGGTAAAAATGAAATATGCGATATTTACGATATATTTTAGTAATATTAACTTACATAAGAGCGGAATTTTTCCCAGTCGGTTGATAAAAAATCCTATAACAGCAAAATTAGCAGCATACAGAATTTCCATGATCAACGAGTAATAGAATGTATCGTCCTCTAATTTAGCGATGCATTCCATAGACTTTTAAATAACAGTTTTAAATTATGAACTGTACATAACAAACAACTTACGTTATCTTCCTTGTACAACGACTCATCTTTGTCGTAGACGATCTGACAGATTTGCTTCTCCTTACCAGGATGTTTGTGCATAAACTCCGCCATGCTGTTGATAATATGTGGAAACCACATAAACATCCCACTATTGACTACGAACAGCCAAAACTGCAAAAAGCACACGAGCAACGTGATTCGTAGATATTTTTTATTAAATAATGGTAATGTCTGTTTCCACATATTATTGAGAAAAGTTAAAATAAAACCACTGTTATTTGTTGGAACTTTAGTTGTACTGTGTGTCATCGACTCATCCGTTGCCTCAGGTTCAATATGAACTATATTTAACGGTGTCTTGACGCCATTCCATTTAGCCATTTGTTGTAAAACTTCAATAGCTTCCGCCTCCCGGCCAATAGACATCAGAAACTTCGGACTCTCTGGTAGAAAGTACAGCGATAGACCACATAATAAACCGGATATACCGCAGACTAATAAAAACAGACGCCATGGTTTGAATTCTATACCCAGAAATGGCATAGGCAGCACCCACTCCTGATTAATAATTAAAAATGCAAAAAGCGGCAAAGCCATGGTTCCAATTGCATATACAAACGAAGAGCCCATCATGGCACGCGAGCGTGTTTTGTCAGTGTGAAATTCACCCAGATATGCGTAAATGGTTGCTGAGCTGCCGGAGACTCTAAAACATATATAAAATTGAATAAGTAAAAATTAAAAATATAATTTTAAAAATTTACAAGAAACCATTCAGAAAACGTAGCACCACCATTAACCAAAATGTATGCGCAAAGCAAGAGAACAGCGTCACCACAAATCCAGCAATCAATGTAGGGCGTATTACACGTCGACGACCCTCTGTATCGGCCAAATAGCCCCACAGATGTGAACTCACAATAATGCCAATATAGCCGATTGCACTAAGGATACCTTTGTCTTGATTGGTCAATTGTAGGTCACACTGTGCTATCGGCAGAACAAAACACATGCCAGTTGTTTCCAACATAAGGTTGTTCATTATCATTCCGGACAGAAAAATTAGAGTATAGTTGAACTTTCCAAATTCTGAAATTAATTCGAAAAATATTAATTAAAATTCATTGTGTTCAATAAGTTCAAAATATAACTTACTAGTTAGTGATAGAGCTTCTGAAAAGGAAAGGACATTGCCTTTCTTGGAGTCTCCATTGGGGTATGAAATGGAAAGTACTAAAAATATAGAATAAGTTCAGAATTGGATTAACGTATTTTGCTTCATTAATATTAGAGATGGGCGCTTGCCGTTTTCGTATCACGACCGAACATCTGAGTTCGTGCGTGCTAGTTGATGTCTTGCCCGTGCGTGTCCGTGCCTCCAAAATCAGACACGCGGCCATTAAAATTTTTTTTTTATAGTTTCTACCCCAATTTTTAAAAAACCCTCCAGCTTCAGAAAATAAAAATTTCGTGGTAATTTAACCTTTTCTTAAAAATCTGATGTTTTGTTTTACTTATGGATTTAAGAGAATAAAACAGTATCAAACTTAATTTTTGAATTATTTATTATAGGGACTAAAACTATTTGGAATACCGGTTCCTGTTCGAAGACTTTTTAAAATAGTGGTTCCGGTTCCGATTCTGGTTTTAACCAAAAAATTAAATGTGTTTCTCTTCTAGTTCCATACATTCCGGTTCCGATTCCGGTTCTTTGCGTTCCCTGACAGGGACTATAATATCTGTTCCGGTTCTGGTTTTGAAATTTTTAAAATAACACTTCCGATTTTAACCAGAAAAAAATATATACGTTCCGGTCCCACACATTTTTAATAACGATTCTGGTTCCAGAAATCTAAACGGTTCCGGTATTTTTTTCACGTTTCGTCTGCCTTTTCATGTTTTCCGTGCTTTTTTCGTATTTTATCGTGTTTTTCTGTATTTTGTTGTGTTTTTCGTGTATCTTTGTGTCTTTTCAAATCCCGTGCTTCATCGTGCTTCTCGTGCGTGTATGTAAAATTAGTCGTCGGGCTCGTGCTCGTGCGTGTCACCTATCGGCGTGCCCGTACCATCAAAAACAGGCACGCGCCCTTCTCTAATTGATATTATTACTTTTCATATTTATTATAAATCTTGATTCGAATTTTTGGGTTCTATTAGGGAAAAACGACATTCCTTATTTGATCATTAAGAATTCAACATCCCAGCGGGAAAAATATATCAATTGGTTCTGTTACCGGTACCATTGGTACCGACTAAAGACAAGAACTGGAAGATCAGTTCTGTGATTGGTCTAAAGGTCTGCATGATGAGACGGATCGTGTCCATGCTAAACGAAATAAAAAAGAATATATTTTTTACTAAAAGTACCATTGATACCGGTCACAGAACAGGGTTTTGAGGACTAGTTCTGTGATAGGTATCTAGGTACCGGTTACAGAACACGATTTTGAAGACCAATATTGAAGACCAGTCCTGTGATAGGTCTAAATGTCTGCAGGAGGTGTTAATTGACCCGTCTCTAGGACAACGCCATGTTAAAGTTTCCGGTTGGTTTCATATAAAAGGGCCACAACTAGGACCGGTTAACTATCTCCGAGGAACTACTCACGTGCTTAGTTTAAAACCGGTTCGTTTCCCCGTAGGGATACTAGTCAGCATTTTTACATCAGATATCATTATAAAAAATTTAATAATTTCTTAAATATTGTTTTATTGTTGTACTTTCGTCACACATATCTTAAAAATAATTGCATTTGTTCATATGTTCTACATAGGTTTAAAATTGAAATTAAACTGAGTTACAACCACTTTAAAATGTATTAATTTATGGATAATTTTATTTATAATTTAGAGTACAGGCATAAAAGTCAGTAAAGAATGATTTTACAATGGCAACTTAACTCGATTTGTGAGTTTAACACAGTTTAATCTCAGAATTTAGTTTTACAGTGACTTTAATTCGCAGTTTAAAATGAGTTTAAACGTCTTATATTGGTCGTTTAAACTTAGTTTAGATTTTTAATGTTTTTGACAAATAATTTACTCAAATATGCGCTTTGTTTCTGGTCGCCGCATTGTCAGTCTGCCTGTTTGTGTTCTTTTTCATTTCTAATATTTTATGACTGTATAAATCAAAATTTTACTAAAGTTTATCATAAACTACGATTAAACGATGTTTAAACTAGCATTGTGAAACAGACTCCTGATTTAGAGTCTAAAATTTTAGAGTCTTAAATTTAAATTTCAAAGTTTGATTTCGAATAACCTATTTTTTTTAAGTGACACTTTTAATTTTACTATCTCAGTTTAAATACTTGTATTATATAGTCAAATTTAATACAATTTTTTATTTGAAAGTTAAAAAACTAAAAAGCTGTTGCTTAATTTACGATGCTCTACTTTTCATTCTTGATCTTTAGCGTCATTCTTAACCTATCCGATGCATTTCAGATAGTATATACTTGTCATATATATGATCAATAAACAAATTTTGTTTGGTGTGCAGATTATATTAATTAATTTTACATAAACTGTTTTCATAAACATTTGTTTATTGATAAACATTTTACTGATAAATTACGAAAGTTAGAAACTCATTCATATCATTTGATATAATTATTAGTCTCATCGATAACAAATAGACAGATGTTAAGATTCAGATTAGTATTAAGTAAATTTTGAACATATAGTTAATGCGTTTTACTTCCCTTACCTTACGATTTATGAGGAAAAAATCATTGGAATTCAAATTGATTAATAAATAAAAATAAATAAAATTGATTAATGTAAGTATTAGTAATAATAAAAATAAAAATAAAACTGATATCGCTTAATACACAATGTAACAAAATTTAACTATTTAAAAACATTGAAAACAATATTAACATTTTTACGTATATGTGGGGGTAAACACAGATGAGGTGGTACCCTATGTTATAAGGCGTCTTTCTTCTATTTTCCGAAATCGAATTACGATATTGCCATGCTAACAATAACATAAGATACATTTTTTTATATGATACTATTAGACTACGGCAAACCTCCTCAAAAAGCAATTTTTTCATTTATTCTAGTTTTTACTAACAATTCCTATTTTATTTGAAGTGTTATTAATTAATCATATTTGTTCTGATTTACATTCTGATTTATGCTAAAAATTACGCTGAAAAAATGTATTTGGCCTTAAACCAAAAATTATACAAGCCTTACGAATTTATGTTATTGCCCTATTAAACAAATCGTCAATTTACTTGTTTATCTGCCATTAATAAAAATAATCAATTTTAATTCAGATAGAACTGTAAATACATTAGTACTTTTAAAAACCGATACACTTACATTTATCCGCAGCGCCATCTTTTGGATATTCTTTGACAGTACTCATTGTATTCGATAAGACTATATGCAATTTGTGAGGTTTTTTTATATCTGAATATTTTTTTTAAATACTAATTTATTTCACAGACTTTTTAAACACATTTCTTTTGTATATCATATAAACGCACATTCCAAAAAAATTCCACTTAAAAAAAAAATACTAGAACCAATAACAAAACAAGAAAAAACTAAAAATAATTTTGTTTGCGAATTAGTAAACGTTATCGTGTAAACGTCTGCTCGCCAACACGTTGTGATTCTTACTGACGATTTATAATTCTTTTATCTTGTCCGCCCCTTTATTAAAGTCTGTAATCAGATGGTTGTTCGAAAGGCGTCTGTTAACCTGGTAGAAATTATGCTAGAGTCGTGTTCGGGAACTGATAATAAAATAGTATTTTTGCCATTTTTTTTTTCAGAATGGAGTATTTTTCTACAATTTATATACCACAGTCAACATTAATCGGAAAAGGTTAACCAATGTTTCCTTAATTGATTTTTGTTATCAAATATTGAATATTGAACGAATAACGATTTCTATTTCGGTTTCTCTTTCCTTCGGTTTTATTTTTGAGGATAACGGCTCCAAGTAACGGGCGCAAAATCTCTAAAGAACCTCTCTTAACACTTGAGCTGTGCGAGTTATATTTGTACTCTGGGGACTACAGTTTAATGCCGAATGGCGGTATGAAACGGTTTTTCAAGGAAATGTCTGCCTCAGTCTATTTCCGCCACACTAACTGCTGACATACGGCGATATACACAGACAAAAATGCAGCAATATGATGAATTTATTCATAAATATTATGAATTTGTTCACCAACTACATTCATCATTTTGATACCACCGTTCATTAAATGACATATTGATGAATATATTCATTATATATATGAAATATTAGTACTATCGATCATAATAGTGAAGAACGAAATATTCAATACAATAAATTCGAATCGTCATATTGATATTTTGTTACGAATTTTTCGAAAAAAAAATTGTTTTTAGAAAATAATTCGAAAAAAAAAGTGTTGTTGTAAAAATGTTATTAAAAAATTAACAGCAAAAAAATCAGAATTTTTTTTCGAAATATTTGTGTTTGAATAAAAATTTCCAAAAAATATATTTAAAAAAAAATTTGCTTGAAATTTTTTTTCTATATTTAAAAAAAAAATCTTTCAAAATAATTTTTGTTCGCAAATTTTTTTATTAAAAATTTTTTTTTTTCGAAAAATAAAATTTTTTCAAAAAAAAAACATTTTTTTTTTTTTTTTAATATTTCTTATAAATATAATTTTTTATTAATAAAAAGTTGTAATTATAATAAATATATTATAAAACATTTTACTAATTTATGCATGTCGAGCAAACATTATATAAGAAATAACACACAAGAACTACTTGAGAACTGAGAAGTACGGCAAAAAATTAACGAAAAAAATATATATTGTTAGAAATTTGGTTTTATGAACAGCGTTTTTCAATATGATGAACATATATGTTGTATTTTATATTTTGCTTCATTAATATGATGAAAAGTATTCTTCACATACAGTTCATCATATTGAAGAACACTTTTTCGACAGCTACCAAGCGTTCCTCATATTTATGATAGCATTCATAACACTGATGTCTACAGTCATTAATATTATGAATGGTTCTTCAATACAATGAATTATGGTTTGAAGAACGGAATTAATCAATATGATGTACATTTTTTTTCTGTGTACTTGAGACTTGAGAAGTACGACAAAAACTGCACACAAAAAATTGTACCAAAAATTTCACCAACTAGCTGGATTCATCACGTATTTTTAAATGTTTTTCATTTTCAATATTTTTTTTAACATCAAATTTTAAACACAAATTTGTCTCCATTTACACATTTGTGTATTTATAATTCTTAATTATTCGAAGCCTCCATTTCATCATATTAATGAAAAAGTGAACATCATGTTGATGAATTTTGGTCATCAAACCATATTAATTTAAATATCATAAATCTTATAAGAATTATAAATACGTAAATGTGTAAATGAAGACCAATTTTTGTTTGAAATTTCATAATATAAAAAATAATAAAAATGAAAAACACTGAAAAAATACGATTTTAGTTCAATGAATGAAATCATCAATATGATGAATACTGGTAGTTGGTGAAATTTTTTTTTGTGTGTGAACGAAAAATAAATATTTTGATTGAAATTTGGTTTAATGGACAGCATTCTTCAATATGTATTAAAATGTGTTGTATTTTATGTTCTTGTTCATTAACATGATGAAACGTATTCTTCACATACAGTTCATCATATTGAAGAACACTTTTTCGACAGTTACCAAGCGTTCATCATATTTATGATAGCATTCATAACATTGATGTCACAGTTATTAATATTATGAATGATTCTTCAATACAATGAAGCATAGTTTGAAGAACGAAATTCGTCAATATGATGTACATTTTTTTTTCTGTCAAGATAAATTATATAATTCAAAATGTTGAAATGTTGGTTTTTAGAGTATGTTTTCAATATATTGACCAATTACCTAAAATTCAAATGTTAGTTTTTTGAGTATGTTTTTAATACATTGACCAATTACCTATAAATTAGTTCTTACTCCGTTATTTAAATTATTCTGTAATACTTGGACAGCAAATAATTTAATTTTGAATATATAACAGAAAAAAATCTATAATATTCAATACACTTATCATATAAAGTGAAAATAGTCATATGTGTTGCAAAAATTACAAAAATTATTTAATTAATTTTTTTTTTGTGTAGCTCGTGACTTTTTTTCTTTCCGTGCACAAAACGAGCATGTGTCTTAGATTTTATTATAGCTTATGTTGTTCTCTAATAGTTTATCTCAAATTTTAATATAATAAGAAACATGGAATTTTTTTATAGCATATGTAAATAGATTAAATAAAACATTTTTATTAAAATAATAAATTTAAATACTTAAGACATTAAATGTTATGGAAAAAACCTTTAATTGTGTGACAAAAAGTCGGAAAATAAACAATTAAAACAACATATCAATTAATTGCACTAATTCTCAAAAGTTCTATGTTGCTTTTTATAAGCCAAATAGATGAGAAAAATTCAAAACCCATATTAGTAACACTACTAATTGTTTTTGTTTCACGACCCCTGTTGATATATTCAAGATATTGTCTTAAGGTGCTCAAGGTATAGTCAGTACAAAACAACAAACAGTTGACAAAATGCATTGAGTGGTAGATCGTACAGTTGTTTCAGAGGCAACCAAGCCCCTTCATCAGCGATTTTTCTTTGCAAATTCTACAAATCAAGTCGCTTAAGTTTTCCTTTTCCAACGATCATATTAGGAACATTATTTTTTATGTATTTTCGATAACAATTAAAATCAATTTATACTCAGTCTGCCACATTTCGTAGATCTTCAATGTCTCGGTTTTTTCTCGAGACTAATCGATTCTAATTTTTAAAAAATTTTCATATATTCAAATTTTACGACATAGTACATACACAGAAAAAAATATGTACATCATATTGATGAATTCCGTTCTTCACACCATGATTCATTGTATTGAAGAACCATTCATAATATTAATGACTAACGCCATTATAGTTATGATTGCTATCATAAATATGAATAACGCTTGGTAACTGTCGAAAAAGTGTTCTTCAATATGATGAACTGTATGTGAAGAATACGTTTCATCATATTAATGAACTAAAATATAAAATACAACATATATGTTCATCATATTGAAGAACGCTGTTCATTAAACCAAATTTCTAACAAAATATTTTTTTTGTTTGCCGTACTTCTCAGTTCTCAAGTAGTTCTTGTGTGTTATTTCTTATATAATGCTTGCATAAATTAGTAAAATGTTTTATAATATATTTAGTATAATTACAACTTTTTATTAATAAAAAATTATATTTATAAAAAATATATTTTGTTTCGAAAAATTTTATTTTTCGAAAGTTTGTGTTTTCTTTTTCGAAGACATTTTTTTTTCGATAACATTTTTTTTCGAACATTTTTTTTTCGAACAAATATTTTTTCGATATAACTTTTTTTTTCAAATAATTTATTTGAAATAATTTTTTTGTCCGAATTTTTTTTTTCGGATTATTTTTTAAATTTTTACAAAAAAAATTTTTCGAATATTTTTATAAAAAAAACCTTTTTTTTTAAAAAAAATATTATGAACAAATTCATCAATATGACAATTCAAATTCATCGTATTAAATAATTTGTTCATATATATAATTAATGCATTCATTAATATGTCATTTAATGAACGGTGGTATCAATATGATGAATTTGGTAGTTGTTGAAAAAATTCATAATATTTATGAATAAATTCATCATATTGAAGAATTTTCTTTCTGTGTACGTTATTTAAGCATTTATCATATCGATATCTCAATATTTTTGAATCAATCTCGGACTCTGCGAAAACAACGACATTTTATACAGCTACGAGAAAATATGCGTTACAAAATGCCAACATGTGGGATTTTTTTTAACTTTGTCGTGTCGAAAAACAACAAATTTGAGACATTTCCGAACATAAAACTGACGCATTAAATTGAAGACTATACCAAATTGAACGAGATTGTATTCAATTTCCATTCGGTAAACGGTAATTGTTAAAATCCGTAAACAATCGATTATAATATTTATTTTTGCCGTCATCCAATTTAGTTGTCTTCCGCCCTATGCTCTGAATAGGGGCGACAACCATTCACATAATGTTAATGTATATGTTTTAATGTAAACGTTAAACATACTATTTAAATACACGTCAAGGAATAAAAAAAAATTAGTTCAAATCATTTATAGGGATTTTTTTCTTGTTGCTTGGAAAAACATACAAATTTGTTGTTGGAAAATGTTTATTTCAACCGTTCAACCGTGTCGTCCAACATTTTTTTAACAACATGTTTTTGTCGAATTTTAAGTTTTTTTTTTGTTGGGAAAATGAGGATTTCAAACATTGCGTTGTTTTTGACGTCCAAAAAAATTTTCAAAAATAAAGCTGTCCACAGACCGAAGCCGAAAATTCTCAAAAAATCTCAAACGAAAATTTTTTTGTTATTGTTTTTTTTTAGGTTATCACTGCACAGAAAAAAAAATGTACATCATATTGATGAATTCCGTTCTTCAAACCATGATTCATTGTATTGAAGAACCATTCATAATATTAATGACTAACGCCATCAATGTTATGAATACTATCATAAATATGAAGAACGCTTGGTAACTGTCGAAAAAGTGTTCTTCAATATGATGATTGTATGTGAAGAATACGTTTCATCATATTAATGAACCAAAACATAAAATACAACATATATGTTCATCATATTGAAGAACGCTGTTCATTAAACCAAATTTCTACCAAAATATTTTTTTTCGTTCATTTTTTGCCGTACTTCTTAGTTCTCACGTAGTTCTTGTATGTTATTTCTTATATAATGCTTGCTCGACATGCATAAATTAGTAAAATGTTTTATAATATATTTATTATAATTACTACTTTTTATTAATAAAAAGTTATATTTATAAAAAATATATTTTTGAAAAAAATACTTTTTTCGAACAATTTTTTTTTCGAACCAATTTTTTTTTTCGAATAAATTTTTTTTCGAACTAATTTTTTTTCGAACCAATTTTTAATTTATAACATTTATAAAATAAATCATGATTTATTTTATAAATGTTATTTACTGAGAGTTATTCAGGAATCTCTGACCTCTGGTTACCATTGAAAACGAAATATGTGCCTATGGCGCATATGTGATTTTACCACACACCCAAAACACGCAAATAGCATTGGTTTGAGTGTTACATCTAAAAGTGAAATTTTAAAACCACGATTATTTATAACCACGGGCACGCATGCAGAAGTCCAGACGCTGAACCCAATTTTCGACGGTTTTCAAGCATGAATTGGCCGATACTGCTGCAATTTCACGTTCGATATTCGTATTCATCAATCGTCGCTGGCTTGTTGGCATAGACCATAGACTTGACGTAGCCCCACAGGAAATAGTCTAACGGCGTCAAATCGCACGGCCGAGGCGGCCAATCGACTGGACCATTTCGTGAGATAACACGTTCTCCAAACTTGGTTTCCAATAAATTGATTGTGGCATTCTCTGTGTGGCTTGCGGCGCCGTCCTGTTGGAACCACATGTCCTCCAAGTCCATATCATCCAATTGGGGCCAAAAATATTCGGTTATCATTGGACGGTAGCGATTCCCATTCACAGTAACGTGCCGATCTTGATCATCACGGAAGAAGTACCCAATGACGCCGCCGGCCAATAAACCCCACCAAACCGTAATTTTTCGGGATGCAATGATGACTCATGGAGTACGTGTGGATTGCTGTCTGACCAATAACGCATATTTTGTTTATTGACGAAGCCATTCAGCCAGAAATGGGCCTCATCGCTGAAGATGATTTTTCGATGAAAATCCGAAACATTTTCAAGTTGTTGCTCAGTCCAATTCACGAACATACGACGCTTCTGGTGGTCAAGCGGCTTCAGCTCTTGCGTCAATTTGATTTTGTAAGGATGTAGGCCAAGATCTTTTCGCAAATTTCGCCACAAGGACGTCACAGAGATGCCCAACGCTTGAGAACGACGTGTGAGAGACACATTTGGGCTTTCTTCAACTGAAGCCTCAGCGGCAGCAATATTCTCGACACTACGGGCACTTCTTTGTCTCACTGGCACGGGAACATTTTGTACTGTGCCTGTGGATTCAAATTTTTACACTAGACGCTTAATTGTTAATCTGCTAGGACGATTATGACGACCATAAATTGGACGTAGCGCTCTTAACGTTCGAATTTCGGTAGTAAATTTTAATAATTTCGACTCGTTGTTGGCTCGTATATCTTTCCATCATGAAATGGCAAACCTTACTGAAGAGAAATGTCAAAAGAGCGGCAAGAAATATGGGCTGTCCCTGTTGCTCTACTTTTGTAGCGTCCCTGTTGAAAAACCCTTTATAAATTGATTTTTTTTATATACATTATAAAATGCTCTTTTTCTTCATGATACAAATATTTAGTTAAGATTTTTCAGAAAAGTGAAAAAAATGGAAATTACAATATTTTTTAGATACGTTTTTCACCCTTTGATTAAATGGTACAGCTATAACAATTCTCACGGCATAACAGCATAACTCATTTTTCCTTTATATTAAGAGAGCGTCTAGGTCTGTCGTTATTCCATGTATTAAGTGATGCCAAAGAGAGATGTGTCTATTAGGCTTTGAACTAATAAAAAAAAAATATTGGCACCATATATTTGAACATATAGAACATGTAATAACAGCATAAGTCGAATTATTTTGTTATGCTTGAGAACACAGAATTATTTTCATATATAGATTTAAAAATTATTTTATTTTGATGCATCTGTATTATTCAATTGTAATTTCAGTTAAATTTACCGATTATTATAACAATATATCTTATTTACTATTTAAATGATATCAAAGGCGGTTATAAAAATTATATAATTTTTTATGTGTAGTATAAATATATTTACATGAACGAAGAAATTGAGATTATTTCTTATTAATTTGCGATATCATATATACCTATACTCAATTGACAAATTTGTGTGCAATTAAAATTGTTAACAAGAAAGACACGATCGTGTTTTAGATTAAATTTCACAAAACGGACAAGAGCATTGCAATTGTAAATATAAAATCGTTTATTTAATAAAAAAAAATTCTGGCAATTATATATATAAAATAATTAAGATAACGCAAACAATCGGTAATATTGATAAACTCTACGAGAAAAAAGTGTCAATTGTTTTAAAATTACCTATTACTAGACTGGTGAAAAATCCAAAGTTGTGCAGGAAGGTAATCTTATACATCGTAATCATTATACATCTCATACAATTGACACCGACTAAGAACAGGTTCTTGGAGACTAGGTCTAATACTTATAACTTGAACTAGTAGATATCTTACATATCCGGTGTTTTTGTTCCTTAACTTTGCGTTAAAACTACGAAATTTTCCTAACACGATAGATAACTAGGCACCAGCAGATATCTATTCGTTGAAGTTACGGGCATACAAGCTCTGCATGAAGTATTCATTCAACCCTTCCTAGAAAACAGCAGTATTAAAGTTGCCGGCTGTTTCATATAAAAGTGGCAGAAATAGGATTGGTTAATTATTTCCGAGTAACCAGTCACGTGCTCAGTCTAGAATCAGTACGTTTCCCCATAGCGATGATTTTATTTATGTTTTCATTTATCTACAAATTTTAGAAAACATAGCAAACGATGTTATTAACACAATTATTAAGGAATACGAAATATATTTATTACAATTAGATATCTGCACAAATGCATTTGAAACCCACTTCAAGGCATTCATTTTATTTCAAGACATGTACTGTTGCCGACTCTACATATGCTTGACAACCAAATTAATGTGTTACTCACAACAACAAAGCACAAGTAGTGTCAAAATAAAACACAAACAAGACGTAGTTGTAGTAAAGAGAATTATAAAAAGGTAAAAATTCAAATACTAAAATGAACTGCTTATGACACTGAATACTCAGTGCATTCAATATTTTTTCATTATTTATTTTTTTCAAAAAATTTTTTTTTTCGTTGGACAAAACATTTTTTTAACAATTTTTTTTTAGAAAAACACGTAAATATAAACACATAAATATCGACAAGAACATTACTGCCGTCGAACGCCGAGCGGCATATTTGTTGTTGTTTTCAAGTTCGTCTTCTCAATCGTTGCGCTCACTCACTGTACTCGTTGGATATTCAGCGACAGTATTGTCAGTTGGTTTTGTTTTTCAAAACGTTGAATGTTTTGAAAAAAATAATGTCTTGACACCAATGAAACAAATACTGCAGTGAATGGAAGTCGCTAAGAAGACCTTACTATAATAGTGTAGACTGCCATTGCAAAATGCACTCAATACTGTAAAGTGTACACCCAGAAAAAAATTCCCTCAGATCCCATTAAAATTGGTCAATAAGACAATTATTGATTTAATAGTGTACAAAAAATAAATCTTTTCATATAAACTCAATGGCAATGTCATGGTATTTTCTGGTATTTAATGGTATTTTCCGATTAAAAAAATAATTTAACCTATTGACTATTTTTAATAGTAAAAAACTATTATTTATATAGTATTTTTTTCTGGGTGTAGTAGTGCACATTTTTCAGAGGGAACTTCAAATACATTTATGCAGGTGTTGAAATGATAAATCTAAAAATAATGAATATTACAATTATTATGGAGAGAAAACTTTGACCACTAAATGTTGTATATATAATTAAATAATTAATTAATGATATATCTAAACCTTAGTTACGCGATGGTATTTCATAAGAAATATTCTTTAAAACATGTTTATAATTTTTGATTATAAAATAAAATGTCAATCAAAAATATTTACATGGATACGAGGACTACGAGTGTGTATTTTAATTTTCACACAGATATCTTACGCGATATACACAGCTGCACAGAATACGTAACTTATGAGACTTCCGCAGGTTAAAATGTGGAATGGAATGAATTATTTAAGTTGCTCATACGTCTACGGGGTTTATTTTTTATTTGTTATAAATCGTCGTTGTAGAACGAAAATTCGCCAAGTACATTTTTATGAAAAACTTAAATTTCGAGTTTGTTGATTAATATTATAAAAAGTAATTTATTCATTTTTAAAGTTGAAATATCAATTGATAGATTTACATTTTCTGATCATGTGGTAAAAAAAATTGAGATCATCGATTAAAAACTGACAGATATGAATATTTCGCATTTTGAAAATGTATTTGGTGACTTTTCGTTCTACAACAACGAAATTCTATAATAATTTTCGAAAATTGCTTTAATCCTAATTGATAATTAATTGATTTTTGTACATTGCATGTCAGATAAAATTAGACTGTTTCAAGAAAATCAAAAAGAAAATTAATACCGTTTCATAGGAGAGAGCACGGCTAAGTCAACACTTTTTACGAAATGCTTATTTTAAGCACAGATAGATTGATTCATTAATGCAACATATTGCATATGCAGTAAAACTCTACATTATGCAGTTTTCCAGAAAAAAATACAAATGCGAAATAGGCTAAGATAAAGTCGATACTACCCACTTTTCTATATAATTCATTTATATATTCTAAGTTATAATTATTCGAACTGTTGAAATTTTTTGACCACTTCATTTCACATTTTAGTTATTTGTTGCGAAAATTTACAAAATCATGGTCAAATGATAAAGTCTTCTTATACTGAGAACGAACTATTTTGTAAAAAATACAGAAGAAAAATGTTCATTAATAATTTTCTCGCGTTTGTGTCGACTTTACCCCAACAGACTTTGTCTTATTTTATCGGCTTAAAAATTAATATTAAATGGAGTTTTTCAGTGGTAGTTGTTAGTAGTTATACCCTACACCTATGAGATACAGGGTATATTAACTTTGTGCATATATTGTAACGCCCCTTAGGAGGCGTGTCCGGTATGGAAAAAGTATATATATTCTTGATCAGCATCACTACCCGAGTCCGTTTAGCCATGTCCGTCTGTCTGTCTGTCTGTCCGTCTTGCTGTCTTGCTGTCCGAATACAGAATAACTTGAGAAATACTGATCAGAATGCGATGAAATTTCGTCTCAATATATTTTAGCCACAAGTAGGAACTGAGTTTGAAAATGAGCCAAATCGGTCAACGGACACGCCCACCTCCCAAACAAGTCACTTTTATATAACTCTTTCGGAACTAATAACTCGAAAAGTATTCAAGGTATAGTTATAAAGTTTAAAACGTATTGTTAAATTCACCTATAAATATGTCGTCCAAAAATGGGCGTGATCCGCCCACTTTTTTTTTAATTATTTCCCGGGTTTTCATAGTGGAAATTTGATCCGTAAATTATTAAAATCAAATCTATGAAATATTAGCCTTTCAAAATTTTAAATATAGGCTTGGTCCGCCCAATTATATTTTTCAATTTTTTTTTTAGTTGTTTATACTTTTATATAAATTTTTTAATTTATGGGGATATAAGACGTTAATTTCTGATACATGAATAATATTCTGAGGGTGGGGAGGTTCAGCATAATTAAAAGGTATGCAATTTAATATCCCACATTAATATCCACACCAAATGTGTAGGGTATTCCATAGTCGGGCCCGACCGACTATAAAAATCCGCCCCATGTGACCGAACTTACCCATGTGACCTAACTTTCCCAACTCGTTTAAACTTAGAATTGTACAGTGACCGTTAAACCCGACATCGGTGGGTTAAACTACGTTTAAACTCTCAATGTTTTTGTCAGAAAAATGTGATATACGCTCTTTACGCTCTGCTCAGCTGTTCCAAATGAGAAAAAGATGTTCTTCTTCTTTTTCTTAAATGCTATTCACAATCATAATTCGTTGATATTAGCCGATGTTGCCAATTTTAAGCATTGCATTGAATGAAACTTAAACTACCGCTGAAAAACTGCTCGGAAAGTTAAACTGCGTGAAACGTTGAAGTAAACGCAGTTTAAACTAGGTTTAAACTACCACTGAAAAACTGGCCCTACGTGAACATATTTATGTATTTAACTAACACTAAAATATTCAAAACATTAACGGAAAATACAAGTTTTCTTCGTTAACAATATTTTACTTTTGGAGGTATAAAACATAAAAAACATAAAACTACAGTTTAAGTAAAAGTTGATTTCATTTCTTTGGTAACAGTGGCACCTGATGTCACGTATACATTATTAATATCGAGTTTATCTGACGTCTCATTCCCGTTTTAAAACAAACATCGATTTGCCCCGGTGTCGACTTAGCCCCGTCTCCCCTACTCAAATTCTTAGCGTAGTCTATGCCTAAAACTATGCCACAAATCAGTTCTATTTCTTAAGTTCTTTTTTAAATTTCGATGCATTTTCTTTCACTTTTCCTTAAAAATGTAGTTTTTCGTATAACAAAAAATAATTATAATAAAAATAGTAAAATAAAAAAAATATATATTAAATACGAAATTTATTAAATTTTAAGGGGAAAATCTCTTTGATAGTTTGTTGAAACAGTATTGAAATTTCGTAATATATGGCATATACACTTTTTTACGTTATTGCTATTAAGAGACGTCATTTCAATTCAATTTTAAAATTGTCGATTTGGGTACCAAAACGTGAACTTTGTGATCCCGGCGGGTCCATTTCCCTTATTCGTATTTCGCTGCAAATTCTCCACATCGATTTTCTGGTGCAGTAGATCATTTTCACATGTTGAGCTTTTCTCGATTTGAAATCATTAAAATCCATTAGCTAAACTTTTGAAGGCAATGTTGGAGGATGATACAAAAACATTTTGTTTTTCTTTGCGCGTAGATATCTAGTATTATTGGCAGTGCAAACCTAGCTGCAATACATGTCTTGGTTACATCAAATAATTCATAATTATAAATGGCGGTGAATTTAATTTTTGCGTAAATTAATTTCAAAGTAAAATAAAAAAAACACAAATATTATTATTGTAATAAAATATATTTATTTATATAGAATTATGTTTATCATAAACAAACAATTTCATAAACATTAAAAGTAATGGAATACATATGACTAACAGTTCTCTTTCAACTAACTACAAACTATAAATATAAATTTATTGTTAGGCATTCAGGTAAACTTTACAATCAGACTTATTATTAAAATCTAGAATAGCAAATACTTAAAGAGCTTAACAACTAAAAACAGTTCTATTTCGTTACAAATTCAGTTTCTTATTTGGTTTATTTTGATTGTGATTCTATTCACTGGAAGTGGTCGCACTTAGTGACCCGTTACTGAGATGAGGCTAGTGCGACGTGGTGATTCTTGCTTCCCCCGAATTTTGTTGGGCGTTGGAATGAAGAACCCTAGAAAACCGCTTAGTATAAGTGAAGAGCCCGACACAATGAAAGCGGTCTCACAATGATTACTAATCAGGGCGCCGACTACACTGGCACCCACGAGACTGCCCAGACGACCCATCATCAGTGAGATGCACACAGCCATGGCTCTAAAAAGGAGGAAGACATATTTAGTAGTTGCAACAACTTGAGATTAAACACTAAACATACCGTAGTCTGGTAGGATAGAGGTCAACAGTGGCAGCGCTAAGCACATTGATGCCCAGACCACAGAGCAGCAGTATGAGGTACAGATAGATGGAAACCATGGGCATGTCGACGTAGAGGGTGGCAATGCCGCAGGCGCCACAGACCACAAGACAAGCAACTGAAAAGATTTAAAGTTAAAGTTTTTAAAAATACTTAAAAAAACCGAAAGCTGTTCATAATATTGATGAATTTATTCGTACAAAATCATCAACCTCATTCATAATATTTATGATTTTCTAATTTTTTATAATTTCTCATTTTAGTATTCTGAATTTGTGCATCAATATTATGAATTACTGAACATTATTAAAATCTATTCATTATAATTATGAATTCTTTATGAATATTTTGAATTGTTCATAAATATAATAAAAAAACCAAACGCAGTTCATAATATTGATGTATTTATTCATTCAAAATCATCAACTTAATTTATAATATTTATGATTTTCTAATTTTAGGAAATTTCTCATTTTAGTATTCTGAATTTGTGCATTAATATTATGAATTCTTGAATATTATTAAAATCTATTCATTATAATTATGAATTCTTTACGAATATTATGAATTGTTCATAAATATAATAAAAAAATCAAACGCAGTTCATAATATTGATGCATTTATTCATTCAAAATCATCAACCTCATTTATAATATTTATGATTTTCTAATTTTTGATAATTTCTCATTTTAGTATTCTGAATTTGTGCATTAATATTATGAATTACGAAACCTTATTCAAATCTATTCATTATATATTATGAATTCTTTATGAATATTATGAATTGTTCATAAATATAATAAAAAACCAAAACTTAATAATATGTTCATTGAAATTCATCCAACCACATGATGATACATTCATAATATTGACGTACTTTATATAAAATCAATGAATAGTATTTAATACGATTCATTGTATTAATTTATTGTATTCAATTTGCTTTTAAAATGTTTATAACGAATAATTGAAGTTGATTTTTATATATATGTTCATCAATTTTATGAATTCAGCATTAATATTATGAATTTTTAAACAATATAATTAATTTGAAAATGAATAGTAAAAAAATAATAAATGAAATTTTTGTAAACATTAAAAATTAAACAATTTCAAAAATGAAAATATTGATGTAAACCTCATTATATTGATGATTATAAAATTAATGAAAAACAAGAAAAACGCCATTAATCGAAAGTGTAATAGTGATGAAACTTTTTAAATTATTAATGATCATTATAATAAATTCTAAAGATATTAAGAATTCATAAAAAATACCTCTTTTTCATTTAAAAACTTACACAAAATTCCCATTTTTCCCGCTTTATTTATAATCACACCAATGACAGCAAATCCTACCGCATACATAACTTCCAGCACCAGCGAATGCTGATACGTTGATATCTCCAATTTTTCATTGCACTCGTCCACCATAGATGCGACAGCCGGACCAGTGCCAATCGCACCAGCTGCCTCCAAACGCAAAATACTCAACTGTTTCTCGTAGACCACCTGACAGATGTAGGTACGATTGCCCGGATTTTCAGCCATAAACTCGGCGACACTATTCAATATGTACGGGAACCACATATACATGCCGTTCGAGGTCACGAACGTCCAGAACTGTATGGTACAGATGAGAATGGTGGTGCGCATGTAATCACGATTGAACAACGGTTGTGTTTGGTCCCACATCGAACGCAGTAGGGCGGTGACCGCGTTAGAGGAATTTGCGCGTACCACTTTGGGACGCATCGTGCTGTCGAGATCCTCGATAACATGGGCAATCTGTAAAATCAAATGTAATATAAAAACTATGTAACATAAAAACCAAATGTAATATATAAAAACTATAATCTCGGAAATCAAAAATTTAATTTTCCAAAATTCATCAATATGATGAATAATCATCATTCAGTGATAAATATTTTTTTAAATTAATTTACAATTATTGAATAACTCTTACATTTTATATAAAGCATTCATCTATATTAGAATTCTGTTTATTAATATGATGAATTTTTCAGCAATGAGTATAATGCATAACTTTTCTTAATAAATTCTTCATATTAATGAAAAACATCAAATTGATGAACTATTCATATATACAAAAAATAGTTGTATAATTTTGATGAAATGTTGAATGTACAAAAAATCGATTTTAAAAGATGTATTAACATAATTCGCAATCACGTACATTTTTGATATTCCCAATATCTATATCTCTACGTCGAATATTACCACAAAAACATATTTCACTTACCGGATACTCATCGCACGGTTTCCCCGTATTAATGCGGAATATATTCCTCAAAATACTTAAACATTTCTCTTCGTTGCCCTGCGCCAACATATACTTGGGACTTTCGGGAATTTTGAACAGACAAAGACCACACAGAAAGCCCGGTATGCCGCAGACAACAATGAAGAAACGCCACGGCTTGTAGGTGATGCCCAGCCAGGGAATGTCCAAACGCCATTCTTGATTGATGACCAACCAAGCGATGGCGGGCATCATCATTGCACCAATGCCGAAAATAAATGCGGATCCCATGATGGCACGTGAGCGATTCTTCGAAGTATGAAACTCACCCAGAAATGCATAAATTGTGGCAGAACCACCGGAAATACTATAAATAAAAACGAATTTTATAAAATAAAATAAATTCAAATTTAAATCATATCATACCAAAATCCATTTATATAACGCAATATTACGAGCAACCAGAAGTTTTTGGCAAAACTCGAAACAACCGTCACCAGAAAGGCGACTAACAGCGTCGGACGCATAATATTACGACGACCCGTGGTGTCCGCCAGAAATCCCCACAAATGTGAACTACTTATAATGCCAGCAAAACCAATCGCACTTAGTATGCCACGCTCTTGTATCGATAAATTTAGATCACACTGCGATACGGGCAACACAAAACTAATGCCCAGTGTCTCCAGCAAAACATTCGATAATATCAGACCCGAGACCAATATTAGAACATAATTGAATTTACCAAAGGCTAGAAATTTAAAATTTTATAAATTAATTTGTGATATAGTTAAATGTTTAATCTAGAAATACGTACTCGTTGCTTCCAAGGCACGCTCAAAGTATTCGGAACCTTTGCTGAGTTCCGGTTGACCGGCAATAACATTGGTGCCACCCTCGATTGTGGCAACTGTAAGTTTTATATTTTCAGCTGAAATAAAAAAAATGCATTTTAGATATTTAAAATTGGATAAGAAATTAAAATGCAAAAAAAAAAAATTATATAAAGAACTTGGTTTAAAAACAAAATTAAAGTTTTTTTATTAAAGTTTAAAGATTAGAAATAAATATTTTCAATTTGAAATTTATTTATACTTTATTAGTGCATTAGACATTTCAAGTATCACTTATTGCAATTTAAAGTTTATCAAGAAATACGAAAGAGTTTTTACAAACCGTTCCGATGCGATATTATCGTCGTCTGCCATTTGGCTGTGTTCATTTTAAATAACGAGTTTGAAAAGAATACTCTTTTCCTAGTATCACCAATAAATATAGTTTATAAATGTTGGTTTTCAACATAAAATGTTTAAATAATAATGTAAAATTGGTGTAATTCTTATCATTTCCTTATAAAAAAAAATCGCATATACAAATAAAAATAACATTTTAAAAGGCTTGCCACTAAGTAGATATCAACAAAATGTTGAATGCCAATAACAATTGTTTCCTATGTTTAATATATTTCTATATACACGTTTTCTTTATCATTCCGGACTTTCTGTGTGGTCTTTCTGTGTTCGAAATATCCGAAAATCTGTTGTTGCAGGGCAACGAGAAAAAGTGTTTGAACATCCTGGGGAATATATACCCCATTTATACAACGATGAGTATGCCCTAAGTGAAATATGTTTTAGCTTTTGTGATTATATTCGAGGTGGAGATATTTATAGGGTTTTTGCGAATGCCAACAATTTACTGAATTTGGGTTATACATACTTTTCTCATTTTAAAATAGAATTCTTTATTTGTGGAATATTTTTACAATCGAATATTTTAATATAAATTAAGTGATACAGAAAACATTTCATTGAAGTTGCAGAACTTTTTAATGTTTATTTGAATTGTACATTATTTTTTGAATGCTGTTTTTCATTGATATGAAAAATTTATTACCAAAAAGTATTCATCAATAATTCGGATAAAATTTTTCTGTTTTGAAGACTTGATTTTAATTTTGAAGTTTATCATGTGATTTTTAAGCTAATTTCCTTGAAGAAAATAAAATATTTTGTGGTTACTGTTCTGGTTCTTAAAATATCTCAATATTTTCTGATTACACATATCGTCACTATTATGCCAAAGGGGCGAATGTGTAATTTTTGACATTTGCGTTTTTTTTACATTTTTTGAATGTAGTGTTTCCTCAAGTATACTTTGTGGTTTTGTTGGATATTTCTAGCCATAAGAGACAAAACCAAAAGGGCGAATTTTTTCGTTTTTTTGTCATAACTTTTTACAGGTACAAGATAAAATAGTGGTTTAAGGCATGAATTGTTTGTTTTTTTAAGCACCTATTTAAAAATAACCTATTTAAAATATTTAAAAATAATGTTCATGCAAATAACAAAAATTCGATAATAATGATGCCAACCGATAATAATGATGCCAATCGATAGGTGCAATCAAAACAAATTATTAATGCCTTACATTACTATTTCATCTTGTATCAATAAAAAGTTATCGGCTGCTAATAATAAAATTCGAAAAATTCAAAAAACTTGTCGTGCCAAAAGGGCGAATATTTTGTTTTTTTGCGATAACTTTTTACTGGTACAAGATAAAATAGTGGTGTAAAGGCATGAATTGTTTGTTTTTTAAGCATCTATTTAAAAATAACCTATTTAAAATATTTAAAAATAATTTTCATGCAAATAACAAAAATTCGATAATAATAATGCCAACCGAAAGGTACTTTAAAACAAACAATGAATTGCTTTACACTACTATTTTATCTTGTACCAATAAAAAGTTATCGGAAAAAAACAAAATATTATCCCTTTTGGCACGACAAGTTTTTGAATTTTTCGAATTTTATTATTAGCAGCCGATAACTTTTTATTGGTACAAGATGAAATAGTAATGTATGGCATTAATAATTTGTTTTGATTGCACCTATCGATTGGCATTATTATTTAAAAATAATTTGTCAAAACATTTTGCTTGCAAATAACAAAAATTGAAAAAATTATTTTTAAATTATGGAAAAAAAACATAAATATTTGCGTTTTGGTCAGGATATAGCCACACAAAATGCGTTTTTATAATTCCGTAAGTTGTCTAAATCAAAAGATATTTTATATACGTTATGCTAATTGATAAATAAACCAAAATAACAAAAAAAAATTGAAAAATAAATTGAAAAAAAAATTTATACAATTTGTTAAAGCAATTCAAATTTAATAATTTGATTTTCCAATATTTTTAAAAATGCACATTCGCCCCCCTTTTTCAGTGACGATATGATAAACAATCTATTTTTTATGATATATAGTACAGTCATATATTTCAACTCAATGTTGGTCAATAATTATTAATTCTTACACGTTAACTGAAATTTTCAAATACAATTAAAATAATAAATAAAAATATTGGCGGATATTCATAGACTATTTAGATTCAACTTTAAAATTAAAGTCTACTTTTTTTGGCAATTTTCATAAATAATAAAAATGTCAAAAAGCTGATTTTAATTTTAAAATCGACTTTAAATTTTTTATGATTATGCGTCATTAGTTTTTAAACTAGTTTAGAATTTTGAGAACTAAATAAGAAAAATTGAGATAATTAACACCTGCAATGTTTATAAAATGTAATAGTCAAACACGGGCTCACATATAAGCAATTGTAAGTGCTTTTACAGCCGCATGTGATTTCTAATAATTACAATACGAAAATCTTTAACAAATGAAAATATATTTACACATGTGCGATTCAGGCGAGAATGGCTAATTCAAGAATTTAATTAGAAATTTAAAGGGGGGTGGAGTGGCTTCAATATCATAAACCATACGAGCATAAATAGTTTGCACTACCTACAATCTAGATCAAATAAACAATGCCCTAGAATTTGTATTAAGTTCTCTATTACTTATTTTAAAGAATATAATATAGGTATCATTTATAAATTTCTCAGTATTTTTATAACAGTATATATGAGTAATTGCCACCCTTTTCTAATTTCCAATTCGATTGAATTTGAATTTTTATTTTCAAATACATCAATAAATGTTAATATTTAGTATAATACCATAGTAGAAAGGTCATAATAACGAACTGATCGTTGGATTTACTCCTTGTCATAGCTTGTTCAGCTGCATGGAAAACATGATCTGGACGTGGTCATATCTACCCTAATAGGGTATATTTCTACTAGGGATATGTGAGTTTCATTAAACATTTGAATGTTGATCGTAATAAATTTTCAGAATTATAAATAACACTACTCGACAAAAGAAGAACAAATTTTGGTCATGGACATCCCATAAATTAATTCTAAAATTCGCGGTTGCTGATTTTTCCACAGAAAAATATATTTTTTTTATTCTAAGTAGTGGGTGAGAACGGTCTTAAAATACATTTGCAATTTTCTAAAAAAAATTCTAAAAAATTCCGTAATAGAAAAAACGAGTTGGGAAAGTTAGGTCACATGGGGCCGACTTTTATAGTCGGTCGGACCCGACTATGGAATACCCTACACCATTGGTGGGATATTTAATTGTATATCTTAATTTTAAAGTTTTTAATTATACTGAACCTCCCCACCTTCAGAATATTATTCACATATCAGAAATTTACATCTTATATCCCCATAATTTAAAAAATTGATATAAAAGTATAAAAAACTAATACAAAAAGTTAGAAAAATGTAAATGGGCGGACCACGCCTATATTCAAAAATTTTGTATGGATAATATTTCAAAGATTTGATTTTAATAATTTACGGTTCAAATTTCCACTATGAAATCCCGGGAAATAATGAAAAAAAAAAAGGTGGGCGGATCACGCCCATTTTTGGACCACATATTTTTGTATGAATTATAACAATACGCTTTAAATTTTATAACTATATCTTGAATACTTTTCGAGTTATTAGTTCCTAAAGAGTTATATAAAAGTGACTTGTATGGGAGGTGGGCGTGTCCGTTGACCGATTTGGCTCATTTTCAAACTCAGTTTTTACTTTTGGCTAAAATATATTGAGACGAAATTTCATCGCATTCTGATCAGTATTTCTCAAGTTATTCTATATTCGGACAGCAAGACAGCAAGACGGACAGACAGACAGACGGACATGGCTAAACGGACTCGGGTAGTGATGCTGATCAAGAATATATATACTTTTCCATACCGGACCCGCCTCCTAAGGGGCGTTACAATATATGCACAAAGTTAATATACCCTGTACCTCATAGGTGTAGGGTATAAAAAAAAACTGAGTATGCAGTCAAACTCAGCAACAGCAAATTATATAGAATTGATGTATGGGATATCCAGGGCAAAAATCGTGTTGGGTAGTGTAATGGATCATTTAAAGATGATTTAATTATTTTAGCAATCGCACCAATCAACACTTGCATTGCATATAATGTATTTATATACAAAGAATAAACATTTCAATTAATTATTCTTTTAGATATTTGTCATAGATACATCATCTGCATTTGTTTATTGACAGTATTCATAATCAACAATCCTCTTTATTTCAATTTAAATAATACTTCCCACTATAATTTTTTCAAATAAACTTCGATAAATAAATGAAATTAATGACATTTTAATTCCAAGTATGCAAAACAATTAATGCGATTTAAATTTTTATATTTGCCACAGTGTTGAATTTAAATTAAAGTAAACTATATGCTTTGTTATAAAAAAAAGCGTGATTTATGTATATAAAATTTAAATGTTGAACAAAACCAAATAATAAATTTTTTTTTTTTTGTTCAGTATTTTAATAAATTTGTAAATCAAAAAATTAATATGTTTCATCATTAAATACAAATTGAGCAGAAATTATCAAATATATCATTATGTTCCAGTTTTTCGTCGAAATTACAATACAAAATTTCAATACTGTTTCAGAATCCTGTTTTTCGAAACAAAATACATCAAATTCAAATCATTTGTTATCAAAATGTAAATTAAAATTAGATCAAAATGGAATTGAAGAACATAGAAATATTTTTTTTAATACAATAATTGACATTTTTAAAATGTTTCTGGTCTGATCTGTATTTTTAATATATATTATAACAGACAGTTAATTAATTACAATTGGTTACTTCGGTAGAGTACCATGCGTTATTATTTTATAGTAGAAATTATCAGCTATAATGAGATTTTTAAAACTCATATAGAAATTTGTTTAATATCCCTATTGGGTCATGATCGGAAATTGATCAATGTATTTTTCCTTGTCATTACAATAGAGTAAATTTATACTTGAGGAATTTTTACGTATACTAAGAAAATATGATCTGAACAAATAAAAATGATTTAAAACAAAAATCATGTATTAAGATTACAATTTGTACCCTCAAAATTAATTATTATATTTTTTAATTATTCAGTTAAAACAGATGTTTCACATTAACTACAAATTATACATATGTTTTTTTGAAAACGCGTTCGTATAACATTTATCTAATTAAAAGAAAAACAATTAGTGGTAAATCTACAAAAATTAAAAGATTTCCTAATTGATTTGAATATGAAATATTACAAATTCAAAAAAATAATGAATCACAATATCATAAAAAATACAACTTTATATGTAATAAATATTATTAAATATATATTAATTTAAAAAAGAGCGTTCGGTTGTTTGGAGACCCGTAAATATACAGATTAAAGTAACTGTGAAAATAAATCTGTCCAAAATATGAGTCACATTTTTAAGATTACGATGATCTTTATTGCACATATAAATTCATGATAAAGAAAAGATTCACTTTAGTATGTAAATGAAATGGTTATGTTAAATATTTTATATTTCTTATAATTATTCTTATAATTTTGAGTCAAAAAGTTATAACACAAATACTATATAAATAATAGTTTTTTACTATTAAAAATAGGATAAATTATTATTTTATTCGGAAAATACCATTAAATACTAGAAAATACCATGACATTGCCATTGAGTTTATATGAAAATATTTATTTTTTGTATACTATTAAATCAATAATTGTCCTATTGAACAATTTTTATGGGATTTGAGGAATTTTTTTTCTGGGTGAAGCAAAAATCAAAAATTTAATATATTAATCTATTTATTTACAAAAATTATTATATTATAATATTTAATGCATTAGTTTCTTATATAGATGCAGTGTTTGTTCGATATATAATTGATTTTTTTCATTTTAATTTATATAATAAAATACAAGAAGAATATTAATTATTTTCGATTATAAAATATATAAACTATAAAAGTATAGAATATTATATGGTGTTTGTAAGAAAACAAAGTACGCTAATCAAAAAATTAAAAATAATTGAAGCAATTTCAGAAAAATATCTGACAAAATTTCGACAAGTATTTGTGTCAGTTGAATGAATTCAAATGATAAACTTTCGAAAGGCATTGGAGATTTTCAAATATTTTGTATACTTTTTATACTATAAATTCACTTAATAATAGAAATATTTATTTAAAAAATGTATTTATCGAGTCAATCTTACTATATCAAAGGAATAGCAGCAAACACTGAAGCTCTACTACGAGCATTTTACATTCGCTTTTTCAGAATTTAAGTATCTCAGTTTCATAAAAATAATATATAAAATAAAAACAATGTCGAATCTAAAAGTTTTGAGCAAAGTCCGTCATTCAAGTAAGGTCTTTGAAAAACATTCTATTTTGAATGAGCCTACACTCAGAAAGTTACTATAAAATCAATAGCTTTTTTGCTATTAAAATTAGTCTTAGTATAAATTATTATTTTAATAGGTAAATCCCATTGAATACTATAAAATACTATTAAAATGTTTATGTGTTTTTATTTTATTTATTTTTTTTGTATACTATTGAATCAATAACTGTCCTATTGACCAATTTCAATTTTTTCTTGAGTGCATAAAATAAGCCTTTTGATTTAAAAACTGTTAGAATTAATTTATTTGGAATACAAAATTTGGAATACAAAATTTGGAATACAAATTTTATAATACAAAATAAATATTTATTTTTTTGTATACTATTGAATCAATAACTGTCCAATTCAATATTAACCAATTTTAATAGGATCTATCTTTTGATTTAAAAGCTGTCAGAATTAATTTATTTGGAATACAAATCAATGATGTTTTTATTTTGAACACTCAATTTTCAATCCAATTTCCTGAGCGATATCCAGGGCCAAACATGTATCTGTGTATTTATTATACGCAGAAATTGTGCTAGGTTTATGATCGAAAAATCTTTTAAAAATAGAATTCGGTCCACAATACTTGCACAATTCGTATTTGTTGCAAAGCGTTTAAAACTATACAAAAAAACATTTAAGTAATGTAAATCAAATTCTTAACTCCATTCATCTAAAAATGGCGTATGGCGCAAACTAATTGTCACGTGCGTTGTATCAATTTTCACTCATTTGAACTAGATTGTTGAATAAAATGGTGAATATCACAAATTTGACAACAAATATCGAAAAACAAGGTTATAAAGAGAACATTTAAGTAATTTTAATCCAAATCTTAACTCCATTCACCTAAAAATGGCGTATGGCGCAAACTAATTGTCACGTGCGTTGTATCAATTTTCACTCATTTGAACTAGATTGTTGAATAAAATGGTGAATATCACAAATTTGACAACAAATATCGAAAAACAAGGTTATAAAGAGAACATTTAAGTAATTTTAATCCAAATATTAACTCCATTCACATAAAAATGGCGTATGGCGCAAATTAATTGTCACTTTCGTCGTTTTAATTTTCATTTTGTAATATCGGTAATATTCTAAAAATCCCTTTCAATTGAAATTCACATATTTGACAGCTAAAATCGAGTTGAATTCGTTTCACAGAAATTTGGTTTTTCTTTGAAAATGTTTATTTAGTATTGAAAAATTGAAAAAACGATTGAATTGAAATTTTATTACAATTTTGATTAGCTATTGAAATACAAAAAACGATTGAATTAAAATGTTATTACAATTTCGAACAATAAACCAGTATAATTTAAAATGTTTATACGATTTTAATTATTTTTCTTTATTAAGAGATTATCTATTATATTTCATAATTAATTGCTCAAATTAAATTTTTTTAAAAATGTTTGGCATAATCTATTTTTTTTTTTTGTGTAACTTAAATTTCAACATCGACTTACCTTGCGTTTCGGTGGAATGTGTTCCCTTGAATTCACACATTTTGTGGCGTTTTACAAATCAATGAATATGCGTTATAAAATATTCAAAATGCACTTAAAATATTCTTAGAATAAAACACGATTAAACTCAACTAGATGAATTGTACACAATTTATGTCATTTTTGGCGCAACAATTAGAAATGGCCAACAAAAAAAAAACACGTCCACACGCCTTAGGCACAAAACACAGACTCTGAGCCCCCGAAATAGAAAGAACAATCTAAGGAAAGCTTCAAGTAGAGCACTTATGCGCGTACGTAGAGCAAGATCTCAAGTATGTCGATCAACGAGCACTCGCAAACAATTTTATAGGCGCGCCTTGGAGAATACCAGGCGCCCGAGTGCTCGCACACGAGTGCTCAAAGAAAATAAAAACCCTCTCAGACCCGCTTACGAACGAAACCCTCCCCCGCAACAAGTAGCGGGGGCACGTAACAGCAGCAACGATAAAACTTTTACGATCATCAACATGATCATGATGTTGAGAAGAAGAAGTCTAATGATCAACATTATAAGCACCCAAAGTACGTTAAGCCTTAAAATAATAGAAACTTCGACAATAAAAAAAAATAAAAGAAATTCTGCTTATTGTGAAGAAATCGAATAGGCTACAGTTTCTAGAGGCATGGGGCATACGAGTGGAAACGAGCTGCCTGTTAGATAAACAATTATTTTGGTGTTTATGGCCTGTTAAGCTACTCGCAAATAAATGCATAAATATAATGCGAGCTAAATACAAAAAAAAAATATTAAAATTACAAAGAAACTTAAAATCAGCCCCTAAAAGAGACGTGCGGAAATTTTGAAAGTTTCAAAAAAAACCGTCTGTTTTATTGGCTTGGCCCCAACTTAGTTCTAACTATAGCACAATATACTTAGTTTGCTGTTGTTAACCATACGTATTTGCATTTATAATCAACCTAATTTACCAACAAAACGTCACCGCGTAAATTTATGACAACTCGTCCAACCGTCCACCCCCTAGAAAATAAAATAGCCCCGCCGCTCATCCCGCTCGACACCAAACTGCCAGTCAGCCAGCTTATCAGCCATCAACTCGGCACCAAGTTCTCTGCAGCCGACATCCGAACGACGTGTTCATTCATTAGGAATTTGAGGAGACAACTTGGCTTTATCATTTTTTGCGATTCGAGTCGCGAGTCGTGCGACTTTACGTTTTATTTCCTATGTAGTATAGCAGCCAGCTGTTTGGCATGGAGGGACGCGACTCATACGCATCGTATGCCATAATCTGATACCGACCGAACAGATATTTAGGTTAGAATTTACATTATACTTTCGCTTTGCTGGGGGCTTGGCAGCCGACACTCATTTTGAATCCGATGAGCTATAGCTGTCGGTTCGGTAGTAGGTTGAAATGTCCATTCGAAATCAAAGAGTTATACGAGCTTGGTTTGTTGTGGTTTCGTTAACATTAAGAATTTATGTTTTATGAAGTATTGAATAAGTTTCGAATATATATTTTGAATATATATTTTGAATATATATATTTTGAATATATATTGTATTGGTTCAAGAGTTATACGAGGCGATTAGAATTTCCACATATAATGGAGAAATATTGATTTTTTTTTTAAGTTTTGATTACTTGCCAATAAGTTAAAGAGTTATACGAGATGATTAGATTTACCACATATTATAAATATATACGGATGTTTTGTTTTTTAGTTTTGAATTTGTTTCAGATATATGTAAAATACATTTCTAGTCAACTTTTACGCAAGTTAATTTTTTTTATTATTTTTAGGTTCAGTTTTTTAGTCACATTTTTAAATAAAACCTAGTTTAAACTAGAGTAATCACAAATATTTCAAATGCCATATTAACTGATTTCTAATTGTCTATCACTCTGTAAAATTTAAAGACATTCGGCTGTTTTTATTAGAAATAATAGACATTTTAAAAAACGTTTAAACTAAGTTTAAACTAGCACTGAAAAACTGGGGTTTAAACAGACAAAAGTGTAGTTTATATCAATTTTCTGCACGTCCATGAAATTTACGAAATATTACAGCAATTTGTCTACATTGAGTATATAGACAATTTTTACAGAATTATGTATAATTTTCACAGAGTTAAAAGAGTCCAGTTTTTATTATAGTATTATTTTTCTTTTAAGGATCAAATTTACAATATCCTGCATGATCTCTGCGACCGATATTCAAATATATGACAGCAAAACACAAATTGAATTCATTCCACTTGCACGGTTCGATTTCGTTTCAAAATATTTATTTTGTACCGAAAAACCGAATTCTATGTCTATTTAGCATGTTTTAAAAATCATTTTTCTCC
This sequence comes from Dryomyza anilis, assembly GCA_951804985.1. NCBI lineage: Eukaryota > Metazoa > Arthropoda > Insecta > Diptera > Dryomyzidae > Dryomyza > Dryomyza anilis. Next base: position 106,931,341 of record OX638130.1, read on the forward strand.
AAAATTCTAATATTTGACAGCAAGATCGAATAGAATACGCTAGACCAAAATTTTAATTTTGTTTAAAACCGTTTATTTCCTATTGAAAAATTCAAATTGTTTGAATACAGATAGAAATACCATTTCGATCAGATATTGTAACAGACCAGTATAATTTAAAATGTTGACATGATTTCAGTATTTGTTTTAATAACGTTTTTCTAAATTGAAATTTCTTGAATTGATGCATTATACAAGTCAATTAGAATGCATAAATTTATTATATGATTCGTATTTCTAATAGAAATTTGAATATTGTATTTTTTATACTTTTATAAATATTAAGGGTATTCATTTTCTACTGCGTATATGCGTATGTCGTAAAATATATAAGGTTTATAGTGTACAATTTTTACGAAATACGCATATACACAGGCGATACGAAGTGAAATGAATACACTTATTTAAATATTAGTGTTGTCTACAATCAAAACATATTCTATAGTTAATCGAAATTGGAGTTTTGTCTGTTATACATAGGTGATGTGTAATTCTTTTTGAGTTAAATCTATTTTCAAACAATCAAAACATAAGACTATTTTAGCATGCGACATTTTTAGGCTACATGCTAAAAACTTTTGTAAATATTTAAAATGTTATTAGTTGGGCCAACATTAAGAGCATTCAATATAGATCAACAATAACTACCAAAAGTTATTTATATAATTTATTTAGAATCTATGATATAATGAGAGTGAAAATCAATACAATTTGTAATGCTTCCTAGTAGAAATTTTTAAAATTAGTTTTGAGATAAACATAGTCTGATCATTACTGATCAAAGGTTATGATATAAAATAAATTATTTAATTAGTTCACTATAATGACCATACAATTATTTATACTAGTTAGCTTAGGTATTGTTGCTACATATATCAAGAAAGTCTAACGTTATACTAAGGTCTTCGAAATAGATGTCATAGACATTTTTTTTTCTTTTCTGAAATATCTGAAATATTGAAAACATGAAAAAGGATTATAATCTTACAAATACTATATAGTCATATCATAACTATATTTATGATATTCGATTTCATGAAACCCTACGTTTAGGACCTCATAAACCTCAAGGACTCAATAACTTTATTTCCGATATTCGACTTCAATAACGGCAATGCATTAAACAGCGAAATTTACAAAATCGATTTTGATACCCTTCGTTTAGGACCTCATAAATCTCGAGGACTTCAATGTCAAAATTTCAGGTTTAAACGAGCGGCCGACCGATCGGCGACATCGTATTTGCACAGCTATAAAGACTAAACCCATGGACCATAAACTTGTCAGGTTCATTTCCATTAGGCGCCGTACAAGTGGCAGTCAAGTAAAACTTCGCCATAGACTGTGTTACATATACACCATTCACCATACATCGAGCAGTCACTTTTATTTCACCAGATAAATTCAAATTCGTCGACGTTGTCGTTTTCTTCTTCGTCGCATTAGATAGCGCTCGAGCAGATTATAAACACAAAGACGAGATGCGAAGTATTGCACATCGCAATCTTAAACATTTTAACTAATTTTATATTTTTTTTTATTCATATTCAAATAATACCTACTAATTGTTATTTTGATATTCATGCAGGTACCTGTGTTCCATATGTTTTTGTTATATTTAATTTTATTTTTTTGCGACAAATAATAAACATTGTTAAGTTGGTCGGATCTATGGCGCTATTATCTTGGCCAAAACACACCCATATAACAGAGTTAATGTGCGGCGCGAATTTTGTATAAAGTACAGCACAGCCATATAAACAATGGGCTCCAACCGAGGGGCTGTTTTTATTTGCACCGCTCGTGTAAAACATTCAACTTTATGAGTTGTTGTTACTTTAATTCAATGTATTCCATTATATTTGCTGTAGTAAAAAATAGATGTTCCTGAAATGTAGTATTTCTTTGGAAAACTATCTCTGTTACATATCGTCGCGTGTAGTAGTAAAACTAAACAAACATATTTTTCCTAAAATTAAAAAAACTTATTTTTCGGGTTTATTAAGCATTATTTATTAAGGTTATTAAGTATTAAGCATATATTGTATTTTGTATATATTGTAGCCGCGGTAGCTCAGTGGTTAGTGCGTTGGACTGCGAGCCGAAAGGTCCCCGGTCCAAACCTGGACTGGGGCTAACAACATCTTCTCATAGAAACATTTTTCTATACCGCGCTACCTCTCATCAGTAAATGGCAAACCTACGAGTGTAAAACCATTGCCTATGAAAAGCTTTCACCCGCCGTTCGGATTCGGCAATAAACTGTAGGTCCCACCACTTTGAGTACAAATATAACACGCACAGCTCATAATGGTGAGAGAGCTCGGCCTAAGTTCTTATAGGACTGTAGTGCCAAACTATTATTATTATTATATATTGTCAAGAATTCTTCAAAATATAAATATTTCGTATACAAGGATAGAAAATATTTGTTTGAATATGTTGGAATGTAATTAAAAAATTAAACGAAATTACGAATGAAGTGTAATTAAATAATTTTTCAGATTGTAATAACATATTACTATATGTAAACATTTTATATTCCCCAGCAGAATCTGTTAAACTTACCATAAATATGTTACAATACAAACATAAAATTTTAATTGCATTTGAGTATACGATTTCTTGGCAGTTTACTTGGTTATACTATGCTTCAAAACAAACAGAAAATGCTATTGAAATCTAGTTATAACGTATGTTCGCAACGCTCATCTTCATTCGGTTAGTTATCGACAGACGAAGTTGGCAACGTTGCCCATCATTTTCTACTTATGACTCTTTTTTCGTCGTTTGAAGTATGTATTGGTCCTTTTAAACATACTGATGTTTGAAAACAAACAAAAAAATTAAATTAGGTGGAACTAAAAGTATTCTTGCAACATTCTTCTTGTATAAGGTACGTTCATTTTAATGGCATGAGGTTACAACAAATGTTGCAACACTGAAACGTTGGTTCAATTAATCTCATGCCAAAAGGGGATTTTTCTGTGTGTACTTAAACTAATTTTTATTTATGCATTTATATAAATTCAAATATTATAAATTACCACTGTGAATGTTTAAAGATTTTTAATAAAAATTGAATAAAAAAAATATTTTATTTTCAGGATTTCTTTCCAAAAATATTTAGATATGTTTATATGCAACATACTACTTTTTGAACTGAAACAACTGATATGTTTCACTGGAAACATATTTATATTCAGGTCGTTCAAAATCATGTTTTATTTTGAACACATTTATGTGTCGGTTCAAATATTTATTTTGTTTGGATGTTGTAATTATTATGCTTCAATTAGAACATACACCATTTTAACAAGAATTATTTCTAGTATGCGGAAAGGGTGGAAAAAGCCACTAGCTGGCGCTCTCTGAAAGAAATTACAATCACCGCACAGAACAACACACTAACATATAAGAATCCATATCTATTTATATATGTTTTAATATCTCATTATATATGGCTTCATATATGTCATATCTGATTATATATGGTTTCATCTGTTTATATATGACATCATATATGTTATATCTGATATCATATAACTTATATACAATTAGATATGATCATATATATGCCCATATATCGCATTATATCCAATCATATCTGATTTCAAATCTACCATATATGATCAGATATAATTATACATGAAATCATATCAAATTAGATATGATCATATCTGGAACCATATATAATTACACATGATTTTATATAATTATATATGTATATATAACCATTTTTTCACGGGATATTAATTAAATTAAACGAAATTAATTTTCAATTCGATCGAATTTTCCCTAATTGATTTTTTAGAAGGCATACATATGTACATTCTTCCCAGATACAATTCGTTCCGGAAAGTTCTCGTTCAAATAAATGCTGAATGAATTCAATTCCATTTTCATTATTCAAAAGAGGTTTATGTCACTGATTTCATTTGTAATTTTCTCAAATTCAAATAGAAACTATAATTTTGAATTTTCTCAATTCCAAATTGAAACTTTAATTTTGAATTTCCTCAATTTCAAATGGAAAATCTCAATTTTATTTTGAATTTTCTCAATTCCAAATGGAAATACCTAAATTTTTTTTTTTGGAATATTCTCAATTTTAAATGAAAATGTCTAATTTTCATTTGGAATTTTTTCAATTTCAAATGGAAAATCCCAACTTCATTTACAATTTTCTTAATTTCATATGATAAATCTCAATTTCATAAGGAATTTTCTGAATTTCAGTTGGAAATGGTGTAGTACATGCTAAACATAATAATGCGTCACGAAATATATTTCCATATCAGCCAATGTTGTATATATATGCTATATATAGTTTCGTATATATTTCCCAAACAATATATTAATGGTATTCATCAAATCGAATAAGTTTGGCTTTTGTGCATGTTCATATTTTTATGAGATTGTTATATGAAGGCACATTTTCAAAAAATTTAATGTATACTATGTAGATATATAAAGCAACCAATTGATAAGTGTTGTTGTTAAAATCGTCTGCATTTCAAACTTCAAAATATAAATTGTGACAGTTTTAAAAATTCATTATTTCGGTTGCTCAGAAAATGTAATACGCAAAGGATAATATTTTTCATACAAATGTTGACAGATCATATATCGACGCCCCTTACGAAAATTATTATGTTAAAATTGTCTTACGAAAAAAAGTATATATCACTTTTAAACGAATACGATTTCATTTTTACTTAAATGACAAATATTATAATGTTCTCAAAATTTTACAGAAAATTAGTATAGCAAACAGTTTTCTGTGGAAAATTATTATGTTTCAAATTTTTAGAATAAAATTGGAGCTTTTTATTGAAATGCATTTCTTCAAAATCATATTGCGTTGCTTTTTTGTTTTGATATCGTCGTTGTAGCAGAGAGTATACATTTGATATAGAGTTTCCTTCCGAGTTTGCTGGCGTCGCTGCCGAAAACATTGGTTATGTGGAATTGGAATTTTACAGATTGAAGTTAACAGAGGAAAACAGTGCACAAAACTGAATCTGACCACGGATAATTTGCAACCAAACTTACCAAGATATATTGCAATCCAATGCCTTATAAATTATAATTATTTTTCTGTCCAAAAATGTGGTAGAAAACATCAGAATATTGAATTGAAAATGTGTCTGTTGACAACATTTTCGTCTCAATTTCCACATAACCAATGTTTGAATTTATTTGACAAAAGTGGCAGCGAAACCACCTGTATGGAAACTCTATATCAAATATATACTCTCTGGTTGTAGAACGAAAAGTCACCAAACACATTTGAAAAATGACAAATATTCATTTACAAAAATCTTTATATATCTGTCAATTTTTAATCGATGATTTCATTTTTTTTATCACATGATAAGAAAATGGCAATCTATCAATTGATATTTCAACTTTAAAAATGCATCAATTACTTTCTATAATATTAATCAACAAACTCTAAATTTAAGCTTTCATAAAAATGTATTTGGTGACTTTTCGTTCTACAACGACGATATACATATGTCATTTATAAAATTTGTTTGAGAATATTTAAAATAAATACGCTATAATGATATAAACAATGCATTACCATATACTATGTCGGTGACTCAGAAGGTTAGTGTGTTGGAATGCAAGTCGAAATGTCGCTGGTTCAAAATCAGCGAATGCAACTTCAAAAAAAATGAAAAATGTTTTTCTTCACCGCGCTACCTTTTGGTAGATAACCTTCGAGAGTAAAAACATCACCCATGAAAAGTTATGATTCGGCGTTAAACTGTACGTTCCGCTATTTGAGTACAAATATAACATGTTTAAATGGTGAGATTGTTCAACCTATGTAGGTTCTTCAGAACTGTATCGCTAAACCTATTAATGCGATTTTCGTCTCCTAAGAAATCTTGACTGTTACAATAAATTTCGGTTTAATTTCAATCATAAATGTATTATTCATGTTCAACAAAAGATTCCAATCTTCGTATTTTCATATTTCAGTTTTTTACCCTGTAAACATCGTAAATATCAAATTTCAGTGCATATGCATACTTCACAAACATGGGAAATATTTGTTCTGAAAAAACAATATGTGAATATTTTTGTCAACAAGAAGTTTTTATTTTGGGAACCCCAGATTTCGTTAAATGACATTTTGATATGTCTTGTAATTTAGAGACTCTATATAAAATTGGTTTCTGCGTGTTTTTATACTTTTTTAAAACCCGTTTTAAAACCGGTATAACACCGCAACCGTTTATATCGGTTTATTTCTGATATTAGTATAACGGTTTCGGTTACGGTTTTAAAAATGCATCGGTTTTAAACGGATATCGGTTTCAATCATTGATTGCAACTAGAGGTGGACGCGTGCCGTGATTTTTTCGTGTCACTCCTGTAAATCTGAATCCGTGCCTCCCAAATCAGGCAAGCGCCCATCGCTAATTGGAACCTCCTATGAATATATTTGAAGCTAGAAGTTTACCGAAATACGAGTTGTAGTCACACCATAATAAAAATATGTATATGATAAGGGGGCTATTTAACCGAACTTTTATGTACATCTTTTCCTAGTTACGGTTTCGGTTTTTAGTTTGTTAGTTTTCGATGGAAAGATAAAATGTATTTCATTCAAATAAAGAACTACGAGCCAATTAAAACAATCTCGTTTACAGTTTCAATCCCTAGACCAGATACATTAAGATTCTCATCTCATTGCTCACTTAAACACTTTTTTTATAAATTTCTTCATATCTGTTAAATTTTTCTTTAATTATTAATATTTATATATTTTATAAATACACATGATGCATTATTACATAAGAATCGCATGCTGAAAGTTGCTGTCCAACATTTAGAATTTTTGAACAATACCCAAAATGAAAATATGCATTTTTGTCGCATTAGACATGACTAAGTACGTATACTTATAAAAGCATGGACAACCAGGCAAGTATCAGACAAGTGCCGCCGATGGGCGCCAAACGTGCAAAACGTTTGTCGCCAGTGAATGCCCTGTAATACAGAGTACCGCTAAAGAGTGCTGTGCCGGTCATCAACAAGAATCCAGTCTAACAAAAACAAATACAAATAATAAAGCAAAATATATATGGAAATAGTAGCAAACAATCACCCACCACAATTGGACGTTTCATCAGTGGTACGCCGAGCAGCGCCATCGAATGAAAGAAATGAAAACGATTTGCTGTCTCAAAAATCGTCTTCGACTCGCCTTTGTCTTGTATGGCATTCAACTTGTGACTGCCGATGGCTCCCAGCACCACAGCAGAGGCTCCACTCAGACCAGCGATTCGCACAAAGTTGTAGTTGCGACCGGCGAGTTTCCATAGGGGCGGCATGACAGCACTGACGGCTTTGTTGTTGGCTGCGGCGGCTGAAGCTTTAACAACTGCAGCGTTATTGGAATTCTATGCGAACAAAAACAGTTATTTGCGTAAACATTGAAATAAGAACCTTTGTGACTTACTGATCCTTTTGTAAATATGGATGAAGTAGTTCCAATGATGGTCTTACTGACTGGGTTGCCCAGCGCAATCCAGTGCAAACTGTCAGTGATTGTCATCGTTATCAAATTTGTTGTTGTAGCTGTGCGCACCGGCTTAAACTATTAATGGAATCACCTTTGCGCCTTTTTCACCAATATTATCAGTGCTTTGTGCTCGTTGCTTAATTTTTTTGGATTTTTGTTCGTATTACGCACAATTTTTTTTTAATATTTTTAATGAAATGAAAAATTTTACTGTTTCAGACAGAACGAAAATTCGATTGTTTTTTCGAGTCTCGAATACGCACTGCAATTTTCTGGGATGTGTTCAATATCATAATAGTGAGGGCAACTCAAGATAGGCCTAATTAGGTTGTTTTTGTAATTTGGTCGATCAAAGTTGTCGACTCGTATTGTCGATTTGACGTCAAATGACACAATTTTCATTACGTATTGAATAATTTTGTTGACATTTGAACAATTTTGACATCACAGAAATCGACAATTTTATCACTTGATTTACAGAAAATAGCTACTGTAAACTAGCTACGTAACTCCATAACGATAATATTCGATATAGCTAACCACTACAATTGTCGCTTACGATAGCGATCGTTATGAAAAAAGTGATTCCCTAACTTTCAATGCGTTGTATGTAGATGCGTTCAATGCGTAGTTAACGATAACGATTTTTGTCGATACGGAGTTAGGGAATCGCTCTAAGCTATTTTTATATGATATTTCGTTCGCATTGGCTAATATTTAATACTTGGGTGAAATTTAATCTAATTTCTATTTTAAAATGTTAACATTTTTTTATTCCTGCTGGAGCATGTATAAATTAGGTAAAAAACTTAAAACAATAAACGTATTCCAAAATCCTGTTTCTGTGTTTCCTGTTTCGAATGAAATTTCATTAATTTGCTGAACATATAATAGAAGATAAAATAAAATAATCTCAATTCCGTTTCTACCGGCATGTAAAAGTAGTATCCGTCGATACATACTCAAAAACAACTCGCAAAATATTTCTCTTCGTAATAAAAAATGTTTTATTGATTGTTAAGTGGCCTTGGTATAATTTTTATGAATTTTCTGCCTTTATTTTACATCGCGTGACAATTTTATTTTTTTACCAGCCCACTTGGTTATAATTAAAAAAAACAGTTGGGACCTCGGTTGGTTTTCGATTTTTGGGCGGTTTCAGGGGTTGTTTTTATCATTATCCACTTCTTTTAGAGGGCGTAGCATTTTTTCCCGGTCGGTCTCACATTTCAAGTTTTTTTAAAGTATCAAAAAATTATCAAGCATATAAATTGAATTAAATGCGGATCATTTGGACAATTTAAAATCGAATTTATATAATTATTACACTAAGTAAACAGAATATTTATGATAGTGTTGCTGCAATTAAAATACTACTCTCTTTAACAATTTCAATATGCAAGAAATACAAATAAATTTGCAGCAAAAGTTTAAATAATTTGTAAACATCACATATTTTGTATTATTTGTAAGATGTTTCTTATAAACAACGAAAAATGTCTTATTTGTGGTAGATTCACTGCAACTACTCGAGAAATAGGTAGAATAACGAAAAATGTCATATTTGTGGTAGATTCACTGCAACTACTAGAGAAATAGGTAGTATTGCTGCAAATATTCACATATTCCACAGATATTAATGCTTTTGTAGCAAAACTATCAATATTGTCTAAATATCACAAAAAGATTTAAATATTTGACTTGAATAATTTGCAACTGCAATGATGTTTAAGGCTCTAAAACTTTTCAACAATTTTTCTTTTTTTTAGTGTATATTTATTTAGCATACTAAAAATAACTATGTGCCATATTTTAAAATATTTATTTTTCCATAGTATCACAATTATTATTTTAAAAATGACCATAATAGTGAACACCATCAATGCCCGTTTTTAGAACACCTCCTGAAAAGTACTAAGAAGTCTCCAAAGAAAAATGTCTCGTCTAAAAATTTCGTAGCATCGTCTCGTCCATTCGGTTTTTTACCTTCACCGATTTAACTTCATAACTACAAGTAAGTTTATGTTAAATAATATAATCATATATATTAACATTTAATCAACTATTGAAATTAAGTGAAAATTCGGAAGAATGTTTTTATTTTCATAACTTTTAATGCTACTTGGATGGCTGTGATTAAATGTAAATTCAGTGATTTGTGAAATTTGTCCACGTGTTCGCCATATTTCAAAATGGCGTCGTGGTTTTAACTTTTAATGGTTTTTTCTTTTTTTAAATGTTTACTTTAAAATGATGATTGGTTTATCTTCCTTTTGCGGTTTCCACAGAGGTGAATTTTGCTAACGTGAAATTCGCCAAAGATGGCTAAAAGGCGTCTGAACACGTTTACATGCAACGCAGCGTGTCTAACCTCACTTATCGATTGATCTAACTATGGCACGTTTCAATTTGCTTTTACAGAATGGCGGACGCAGCTCCAGCCCGTGGTGGATTCCGTGGAGGATTTGGTTCTCGTGGTGGACGTGGCGGTCGTGGCCGCGGACGTGGTCGTGGACGCGGAGGTCGTGGTGGTCGCGGCAAGGAGGACTCCAAGGAGTGGGTGCCAGTAACCAAATTGGGCCGCTTGGTGCGCGATGCCAAGATTCACTCGCTGGAGGAAATCTACTTGTACTCTCTGCCCATCAAAGAGTTCGAGATCATCGATTTCTTTTTGGGCTCTGCCCTCAAGGATGAGGTTTTGAAAATCATGCCCGTCCAGAAGCAGACCCGTGCCGGTCAACGTACTCGCTTCAAGGCATTCGTTGCCATCGGCGACAACAACGGCCACATTGGTCTGGGTGTCAAGTGCAGCAAGGAAGTTGCTACCGCTATTCGCAGCGCCATCATCTTGGCTAAGCTGTCGGTTGTGCCCGTACGTCGTGGCTACTGGGGCAACAAGATCGGCAAACCCCATACAGTACCCTGCAAGGTCACTGGCAAGTGCGGCTCCGTCTCGGTGCGTTTGATCCCCGCTCCCCGTGGTACCGGCATTGTGTCGGCTCCCGTACCCAAGAAGCTGTTGACCATGGCTGGCATCGAAGATTGCTACACCTCGGCCCGTGGCTCCACCGGTACCCTGGGTAACTTCGCCAAGGCTACATATGCAGCCATCGCCAAGACCTACGCCTACCTGACTCCCGATTTGTGGAAGGAGATGCCTTTGGGCCCCACTCCCTATCAGGAGTACGCCGACTTCTTGGCTGAGAAGCCAGGCAGCGCTGTGCGTCATCATGTTGAGGCATAATTTGTTTTAACTACATGAAAAAATGAGAATTAAATGACGTTTAAATGAAAATTTGCACATTGTGTTTTTATTGATTTTGGGTAAAGGGTTTTATTGTTTAAATTAATTAAAGCATTAATGCTTTTACAAATGTGGTTAAGTTTTGGACATTTGATGGGCGTATTTTGAGTAGGTATTTTAGCAATTTCCTTATTAGAAAAAACAGGAATGATTCACACCAAATGGTTCAATTGTAGCTAATAATGAAGTCTGTATTCCTATCATGAATAAATCAATGTAATTGACAATATACAAAGTCCAACGTAGTTTTGATATTCAAATTAACTATCATACAATGTTGTAATTATTTTGATGAAATTGTGATATTTAAATATTTTAGATGAGATTTGTGATTGAAAGTTCTGTATTTTAATTTAGATAATAAGAGTATATTCAAGTAATATACCTTAAAATCATTGCTATTACATATTTAAAAGTTGCTCCGCATACGTTCGATATTTTAGGATTTTCAACAAAGAAACCATGGAATAGATTTAGTTGTATTTTAAATTATGGTGGAGATGAAAAATTGTTTTTTTGAGTTATAATAGTGTAATTCGATCAACATAAAATAATATTTTTAAAGTTATTTGGAGGAAATGCTGAATTTTTGAACAATTAAGCCAAAAGTTCACTTATAAAGTGAAATGCAGCTGTATTTATTCATGCGACATACCTTAAAAATATTTGATCCTGTATTACACTGCCAGACAAAATTCTAATTTTGACATGGTATAGTAAAAGTTGTGACAAATATTGAATACATGTGTGACGCTGATTCCGAACATGCCATCAGTTTTGTGAAATTGGCTCTAGTTTTTGAGATATAGCCAATTTTTCAATTTCCCAATATTTTGGTCTTCTTTTATTTTTAAAATTCCAACAAAAGAAAATAATGAAATTAACTTTTCGATATTGGACGCAGAAAACATCGCGCTATAATACAAAAATTTGTTTTTATGCGTGAAAAAAATTTGTCTGCGCGATATAAGCAAAGTGAATTCAAAATTTTTCAAAAAATTAAACATAAATAAAAACGTTATTACTTAATGAAAAAAAAAACTGTTAAAAATGAGTTTTAATTATTGTCATGTAGTGCCATGTATGCTCTTCAAAACTCCATTTATGAAAATAAAATACGCCTCTTGGTTTAAAAGTTCTAAATACTAGAATAAATATAGACAACATTTGCAAAATCAGAAAAATTATATTTACTTAGTAAAAAATGTTGCCTTTATTTAATACATACTTCGAACTTTTTAACAGAGTCGTGATTTATTTTCAAGTACTCTTAAAAATAATTAATTAAAACCCAAGAAACATATATACGGAGCCTACGACACACACGGAATCACAATACCGTTATTGACGGCATGTTTACGGAGCATTGAGCAAGTATCCGTCGTAGCATATACGATTACGCACCGTTAACGTACCGTCAATACCGAATTCCGTTTTGCACCGTATTTCTAAATAACTCCGTAAGATTGCCGTTTTGTTGTAGTCGTTTACGGTACCGTTGAAACGGAGTACTCCGTAATGTTTCCGTTGAAACGGAGTACTCCGTAAATTTTCCGTTTATACTCCAACTCAACGGCACCGATTTTCTTCCGTTATTGGTGTACATTTCAATTCATTTGATTTTGTGAACATGAACAATAAGCTCGGAGGATCGCAGTTGGTGAATGCATCTCCTGAAGACCAAACAAGATAAGTGGATAAAATATAAATTAAATATGCTTTTATTTAAAACATCTTTGCAGAATGTACATACATTTGCAGTAACATATTTTGCGAATCTCTGATGGCTTTAAACGACTTTCAGTTTAAGAAGGACTAAATCAAAGAACTCTGAAAATGTTTGCGGATAATGTGCGATGCAAAATTGTCTTGGCTCTTTGCTAATAAAACCTTCGTCATTGCAGACTCACAGAGACTCATTCAAGCCCTATGACAACTGCAGTCCAGTTAAAGTGATATATCTTTTTTAAATTAATTATTGTTTTGGTTTCTGTTCACAAGAAATCGATGTTGGAAATACCATGTGTAATTTCAGTAGATTACAACATTATAAACACCAATTATGTTGTTTTGTTTAGTAAAATTTGTATATTTCATGTAAAATTTTATTTATAATAAGTTTGTTTCTTGTATGGTATGGAAATGGTGCTTTCAATATATTCATTCCGTTTTTCATACAGGTTTACAGTACGTTAACAGACATTCAAAACGTAATATCAACGGAATCACTCCGTATTTCATCCAGTATGACGGTCCGTTAACGTACTGTCGAAACGTACTCTCGAAGGGGTCACTCCGTAGTTTATCCAGTATGACGGTGCGTTAACGTACCGTCGAAATGTACTTTTAACGGATTTGAAATCCGTTTCGATGTTCCTCTTCATCCGTTCACTGGACCGTTTTCGTATCCAAAAAATGGAACGTTTACGGATTCCGTATTCCTGTTCCGTATACGGCACCGTTAACGGACCGTTTGGTTTCTTGGGAATCTAAACCAGTTGGGAAGGTTAGATCATATGGGAAATTTTAAAGTAGGGACATTTTATAGTAGGTGTTATTATAATAGTTAGGATTATCAAAATTATAGTCGGTCTAAGCCGACTATAAATACCCTACACATATGTGTGGTGTATAGGTCACTAGGGTATACAATTTTAATCGATGAAGAATTCCCATTCATTTCATACCCATATTTACAAATGAGTAGGTGTACCGAATTTCGATTTTTTTTAACCACAAGTCGTTTCGCGGGAAAATATTATTTTCATGTATTTGAACATAAAGTCAATATATATTTGACCAAAAAAGTTTACCTAAGCACATATACAGAAAATTCACCAGTAGATGTATGTTTTATATGAGGTATTTGAACATAAGTGTTCGGTTCGCAGGTCACAATAGACTGATCATGCTCATATTCACTGACAGCGTAGATATATAAGTAATCTGAATTAGGAGTTTCATTCATTTAGCTCTTCTAGTTTTTTTGTAATCAAGATTTTAACAGACAGACGGACATCACTAAATCGACTCAGGAGGTCATGCTGATCAAGAATGTATATACTTTTCCATACCGGGGATGCTTCCATCTGGATGTTACAAAGGGCGTACCAAACTGAATATACCCTTTCACTCTCAGTGTTCGGTCAGATAGTATAGATTTTTAATAGAGATTCCTTCCGAGTTTGCTGGCGTCGCTGCCGAAAACATTGGTTATGTAATAATGGAATTTTACAGATTGAAGTTAACAGAGGAAAACAGTGCACAAAACTGGATCTGTCCGCGGATAATTTGTAACCAAACTTACCAAGATCTATTGCAATCCAACTCCTTATAAATTTCAATTATTTTTCTGGCCAAAAATGTGGCAGAAAACATCAGAATATTGATTTGAAAATGTGTCTGTTGACATTTTCGTTTCAATTTCCACATAACCAATGTTTGAATTTATTTTACAAAAGTGGCAGCGAAACCACCTGTACGGAAACTCTATATCAAATATATACTCTCTGGCTGGAGGTTAAAAGTTTTCTGGATTTGCTCAAATACAGAGCTTTGTATAAACCAATTATTGAAAATTTTAAAATACTGTTTCGCCACTAATTGTTCTTATTCTGCTCGATTACAGATATATGTCTTATGTTGAACATTTTAATATATCTACAAATAAATATTTGAAAGAACCTAACTTTTTCGTTTGCTATTCGAATATTTGAACTAATGTGATCCAAAATAAATTCAATACAAAAGTTGTTTTTTTTTTAGTGTAGTTTTATTGATTTCTTTAAAGAGAAATTTTAATTTATATAAAGACGAAGTACCAAAGTGAGCTCCACCATCGCACCATATGAGCGTGTTATATTTGTATTACATGCATCATCTATAAATAAATAAAAAACGTAATGAATAACAATTCTACATGAAATTAACTAAAAGAAAATATAAAAGAAAGTATAATTTGTGTGTTCATATAAATCAGACAATCCTAGTCCGTCATTAGCAAACTTCCGGTGGAAACCGCAAAAGGAAGATTTAAGGTTTTTCATCATTTTAAACACACAAAATATAAAAATAGACATAAGAAAAAATAATTACCTTCAACAAAAAAAAAAACGTTTGTTTTTCAAGCACCAACGATAAATAACATGTGATAAGTTAGTAGCTATAAATATAAGAAAAACATGTTTATTATTAAATTACAAATATTATTTATATTTAACAAAAAAACAATTGCTATATGTTGATAATAATCAGACAATCCTAGTCCGTCATTAGCAGAACTTCCGGTGGAAACCGCAAAAGGAAGATTAAGGATTTTCATCATTTTATATTCAACATAATTCGAAAAATTTTTACAAAAATATATAATTTTTTAAAAATAATTACCTTTTAAGAGCAGCTAATGCAGCGTCTGTCTGTGTACTGCCATTCGGTAGAAAATAGCTGTAATTAAAAAAATAAAATATTTAGTATGATGTATTAATTTGAAAAATCAATTGAAACTGAATGAAAGCAAGTCAGGCCTGTTGAGCTTAGTTTGTTATAATCGTCATTATATATACGCACTTTCTTCTTTCATCAGTTTAAGTAATTTTCATATATAAAACGCATTTAAAAATACGATTTTCGCAATGCTTACCATTTAAACAGTCTAGATATTTGACAGCATCAATTTCAATGCATTCTGCACATTATGTATCAATTGTACAATCCAGAAAAAAACTGTAAAGTTAAAATTTATATTTAAAAAATGTCTCGTGAAATGTATAAAAATAATAGAAATAAAAACTATTGCTTTGAAAGACCATCAGGCCTGTTGAGCTTGTAATAAATCGTCAATAGTAATTACGAGACTTGTTTTCATCATAAACTTTCAAATGCAAAGGTTTTGTTTTTTTAAATTTTTGAAATTGTAAAGGTTGCTTACCATTTAGAAAGACAGCATTTTTTCAACTGGTTGCCGCAGCAGTTTCCAATGTAATTAAGTTGCTAAAATTGAGAAAAATGCATTTATTATACATGTTATATATTATTTTAAATTATAGAATTATAAAAAAAAGCTTTAGTTTTGAATTTCATCAGGAGATTGATTTTGGTTTTTTCTTTCAATGATTTTTTCAGTACAGGTCTGTTAGACTCATCAGGGAAATTCAATGTAATAATTGTAAAATTCATTTAAATGCAATTTTTATATTTTTGACGTAATTAATATTTTAAAAACGCTAATTTTTCAACATTATTTCAGCATTTAAAATAATTTTAACTCTTACAACTTTTTTTTTATTTTAGGTTTTTTACGATTTTTAAAATATTACCTCTTTTTCAAAATACATTTCATGCCGTTTACTATCGGCAGATCCATCTTTTACATTCCGACGGTATTAATAACTGCAAATAATAGAATAAAATTGCATTTTTAGTAAACCTTTATAATTCAAGTATATAATGTAACATTTTAAATACATAATCAGTAAGATTGATTTTCTTTCACTGTTTTCATTTAGTACAGGTCTGTGTTTTTCATCAGATAAAAAGAAGCCAATATATATCGTCGTTGTAGAAGTAAATCCATTACATTTTATAATTTTCAACTACTTTGAAATACTTTTATTTATTTGGTTGCATTTACTTCTACCACGACGATTTTTTGATTTGATTTAGTTTTAACTACAAACCTTTTAAGTTCCAAATCTTCAATAGTCAGCATTGTAGAATCAAGAAGTGACGCCGCCGTCTGTGATGGAATCCATTTTGTAGGTTTCGCTGCTGACGCGTCGCACACGTGTTTCGTGATACGCATGCATTTTGGGTAGCTGCAAATTCAAGAAAAATACTTTTATCACCTTTGCTTTTGTTTTATGTAGTGCACTTTAATATAATTGAATTTAACATAATTTACTAAATTCAGTTTGCCTGATCATCTTTTGCTAAGCAAATCATATTGCAAATTAATACGAAAAATACGCAGAAATTCACGTGCGATAAGCCAGCTCAGTCTCGTCATCAGTCTCATCATTATAGTAACATTAAGTTAAATTATTTAAACACTTCATTAAGATTAATTAATATCAACTCACCATTCAAAAGTTTGGTTAATTTGAGGTTATCTTTACGACGCGTATAGTTCGGAGCACACGTCCAACCACGTTGAAATTTTAAAACGAAAAGAAATGCATTCACCTATTAATCGATTAATACCATTTTCTGAAAATGACAGTTCGGTGGGAAATTTTGCAAATTTCCCATTTGGGGGAAGCGAAATTTCGAAACTTCATAAGTCCACTTCGAATTTTTCGAAACTTCAAATTATCGATATCAAATTATTTACTTTATTTTGAAATAATTAAATTTAAAAGTTTTGAATGAAAATGTTTATATTTTACTGATTCTAACAATGACTGTATATTTATATTTAGATTTAATAGATTTAGAGTCGATTTAAAGTCGACTTTAAAAATAAATTCGACTAATTTTTAGATTTTGTACTCTCTAAGAAATCTAATTTAGCTACTTCTGTTACATTAATTGCAGTTAATTTACCCATTTTATCAAATAAAAACACTAATACGTCCGTAAAAATAAACATCTGGCATGTTTTTCATGAAAAATATGTTATTTAACACCAATGAACTGTTTTGAGAGAAATCACACTTTTAAAATGGTAACTTTACAGATTCTGCAATGTTTTGTATATGAACACATTGAAGTGTGCGATTTTTACACACTTTATATGTAAAAATTACGTTCGGCATACACAAAAACGTGTAACAAGATCTTTAGCTGAAGTTTTATTCACTTACAAATAAAGAAAAAGAAAAGTTGCTTATCGTAAATTAAAACATCAATACTCAAATCTCACTTCTTGATGATGTTATCAAGTTTTCACTTACATATGTTTGTACCATAAAAAAAACATATCAATGTGCTAACAAATATAAATTTATAGCAAATATACCAATTTTGTATAATTTTATTATTATAAATTATTATTATTATTATTATGCGTATACGCATTATTATATGCATAAATACAGGGGGTTACTATGTATCGCGATCCGAAAGTCAATGCGATACGAAAATCAATTTAAATCGAAGAACAAAGCGTTACGAAGGCAAATTCATACAATCTAACGGAATTGACAAGTTAGCCGTGTACACACAAAAAAATAATGGCTTGACGTGTAGTTGTTTCAACGAATATTCATTTGCATCTACCAAATTTAGTCAGTTTCAACTGAAATTCATTTGTGGTAAACAATAGTATGAAGCGTAACCAACTATTAGTTGAAGCAACTGCAACATTGATTGGGGAAACAAACTTTTTATCCATTTTCAATTTTATTGTTTCCATTGCCACGGCAACTAAATTAAAAATGAGACCTAACCAATATTTAGTTGACTTAATAGATAGCTATATAACATTAAGTTGTAGCAACCAATATTTATTTGATTCAACTGTGAAATCAGTTGTCTTGCATAATAGCGATGCCAAAGCAGGACAACACCAGTCGCGCAAGCTTTACATTTTTCACTCGTTTTGTTTTGCGGACAGCGCGTGCCACGTCTTAGTCTTAAACAATATTTGGAATTGTTTTAAGGCGATTTCAGATTTTTTCACTATTTTTTTGTTTTGTGCTGCGGATAGTGCGTGCCACGTCTTAAACAAAATTTGGAATTGTTTTAAGGCTTGTTCGTTTTTAATGTTCATGCTCAAATATACTTTCTTCCACTAGAGACATGCTATTCTACAGAGTACTTCCTATTGTGTTTCTATATGTTGTATTTATATATGCAGCCCTAGCGCTCCAACGTGTTGCAAACACGAAGTCAGCAGCACAACGAATCGTCGGCAATGTTCGATCTCGGGAACGCTGTTGTGACGCTGACTTCGTGTTTGCAACACGTTGGAGCGCTAGGTAAAATGGCCGATTTCTTATAATTAAATGGTTCGGCTACTGTGGCTCACGGATTCGTAGAGGCGGCACAGTCAGTCATCGAAAGGTGAAAAATAAATTTAAAGATTTGATTTATCCAAAAGGACATTTTCAAAAAGTGAAGATAATGTCAAAGAAAAAAAATCGCTGATAATCGCCTCGCAATGCAAGCGTTTTCAACACATTATCGGAGGCCGCAGCGACTCGCTGATGCAGCTGCCGCTCTTTGGTATCGGCGGATGCTTTTGCAGACATTACTCGTCCTTCGACTATCGTGTCTCCTTTACACTCATCACCGGTGGCGGCACCAGCGGGCATCAGTAATCCTAATAATATTAGAGACATCCGACATAAGAAGTATCGTGTTGCCGCCAGTTGGTATATGTAAAAATATAATTATTTAAATATATTTAATTAATTTTGTGATAGCTTACCCGTTGTTAAACAATTTTTTTAAATGACAAAAGAAAAAACAGACAGCCAATTTCGAGAAATTCATACAATTTACTATGAAATATGAATGATCAAACCAATTCATAGTAAATTTTCTAGAAACGCTAACAATTATAAAATGTTATTGTGCGTAGTAAAAATATATGAAACGTAGTAAAATTTTCGATATACTTTTTCCCTGGGTGTATAATATACTTGTTCTGTTGTGCTTTTTTTAACACGCATTATTTGAATAAATACAGGGTTTTGTGTTTATATTGTACACACATAAAAATGTATTTTGACACTACAGATGTGTACTCGTTTTACATACTTCTGTGTGTAAATTTTATTTTTACACATTCGTTGGCATTTACTACATTAATAAGAGGAAACCGGTTTCCTACATTTATTATAGTCAATTTTTCTTTGAGTGTAGGAAAGTTCGAAATTTTTAAAGAAATACAAATTTAGAATTAATTCGAACAAGTGTTTTATGTACAAGAAGAACACTGTTTAGGAAATGTTTAGAAAACCTGTTTTATGACGAAAAAATGGAGCACAAAGCAGAATTGATGACAGATTTTTGACGAAAAAATCAAAAACAAAAGGAAATTGATGACAATCGAATTGTTTTGGTTTTCTTGTTTTGGTTTGCCCAGATTAAAATATCAAAAACTAATTAATTTAACGACCTAAAGATTAATACGATTTATACAAATTAAGGCCAACAGACAAAACATGCGAACAAGTGCTTGAATAAGTCTAGTGCTTCAGTAAGTGTAGTGGTATTGCTTATCAAGCGGAAATCTGCAGAGCGCAACACAAAAATGACGCCCACCGTTTGCAAAAACGATTCCCAAAAATTGGCCGTCATCACTTTCTTTGCACGGACACATGCCGGCGATGTGTGTGGCAGCAACGGACTACCACTTACGCCCAACTCGATAGCGATCTTGGGCAGAGCGCAAATGTTAAAGGTGCTGCGTCATGCGAATCTCTGTCAGTATCTGGATATTGTACGTGGCAAACATGGTGCGTAGCGACAAAAATGCATACATAATACTCAATGTACACAATACTCAATGTACACTTTTCAGAACGCACCATTGTTGTGTCCGAATATGTGGGCAACAATTTGGAGCAAAAGTTTAAGGCAGACAATAGCTGCTTGAATGAGCAGCAAGTGCTGCGTGTCTTCTACCAGGTGGCAGCTGCTTTGCAGGAGCTCAGCGCGCATCAGTTGGTCATGCACAACCTGGAGCCAAAGCACATATTGCTTGACGAGCTGGACAATGTGAAGCTCTTCAATTATGGTCTGTTTCATATGACCAATGGCGGCGAATATGTACCGTTTCCCATTGGGTGAGTTTTTCTATTCAAGCTATACAATATTCAGATTGAATTTAATAGAGCAAATAAAAAATGAATTAGGGAAAAAATCAATTATTTAAAACTAAAAACCGAACCCTTAACGAGGTTGAAACTCAAATTCTAAACATTATTCTGAAATCTTTGTAAAATGATCTACTTAATTCCGTCCACAGCAACATACGCTACATGCCTCCGGAGCGTTTGCTCGGCTGCCAACACAACATCAAAAGCGACATCTGGTCGCTGGGCATGCTAACAGCTGAGCTGCTGCTGCAGACACCGCTCTGGCGCAATCTGAAAATATCACATATTGCACGTAAAATACTCTCCTTCTGCAAGACACAGAACATATTCGAGAAAATAGCACGCGAACACAATTGTCTGCAGCTGTTCGAACAGTTGCCGAGCTCGTTGCGCGCTCTCGTCGAGAGTTGTCTGTGTCTGTTGCCCGCACAGCGTCCATTGCCGTCGCTACTGCTGCAGCATGATCTTTTTCAAGCGAATCTCAACGCCTACGAGGTACGTCCCGCAGCAAAGTCGCGTCAGTTATTGTTGCGCTGCCCGCTGGAACAGCTCTACTACTGGTGGCAACTGGCTGGCGGTGATGTGCAGGCCGAACTGAAGAGGGAGGGTCTCATACGCAGCGAGGCGCCCATTCTCTCAATGCCACAGTTGGTCTGCATGAATGGTAACATGGTGGCGCCCAAGCGCAGTCAATCCTATCTAATGGATGATCGTGTGGTGCCGCTGCGTCTGACGAATCTAATTGAACGGCTGCGTCGATTGCCTGCCATGGCGTATTTTCCGCTTATACATTCGCCCATGTTTGTGTGTAATTTTGGTGCCGGCATGGAACAGTTGCCGCTGGTCATACGCGAGAAGGACATTGAATATCAGTTTCATCGTGTACGTTTGTTTTCGCGTTTGCTAAAGGTTTGTTTGTCTTGCTCTTAACTGTTATAGCTGCTCTACTGTGGTTTGTGCATGTTGCAGGGTTATCCGTATACCGCCGATTTGATTTGCAAAGAGGCGGCCATCGATATACCGCCGCTGTTGCGCGGTCCCATTTGGGCCTGCCTTCTGGATGTGCTGCCCAACGGCAGCTACGCGAAGATTGACAAATTTACGCCCACCTCCACCGATCGTCAGGTTGCCTAATAATTGTTGCATTATTTTAAACATATAACTCATAGACATTCAAACATTAGATTGAGGTTGATATACCGCGTTGTCATCAGTACGACGAGTTGCTCTCATCGCCGGAGGGACACCGCAAGCTGAAGCGCTTGCTAAAGGCTTGGGTCACTGCGCATCCACAGTATGTCTACTGGCAGGGACTGGACTCGTTGACGGCGCCATTTCTATACTTGAATTTCAATAATGAAGGTAAGTTTTAGCTACTCCATTTACAAATATAATTCAGAAAAAATAAACTGAAATTCAAAAGGCATCAATTGTAATTAAGAAATTTCATTTCATCAATTGTAATTGATATTTTCTGTATTCTAAATAAGAAATTGTGAAAGCAATTAATTTAATTTCTAAATTTCAATTGAATTTTAATTAGCATATGTAAATTCCAATAAATCTTTTATGAATTACATTTGTAAATGGTAAAAACTTTCTCAAAATGCCGAATTTTATTCAGAATAGTCAACATTAAAGTTATTTTTGATACAAATGTTATATTTATTACATTTCCTGTATTTATCTGTATTTATTAATATTAAAAATTCTGTATTTATTTCAGGGACTGAAACCCTTTGGAATATCGATTTCGGTTCTGATTCCAATATTTTTTTTGGGTTCCGATTCCGATTCCACACATTTTTTGAATAACGGTCCCGATTCCGGTTCCAAAAATCAAAACGGTTTCGATCCTTTGCGGTCCCTGACAGACACTAAAATAGATTTTTAAAATAGCGGTTTCAACAAAAAAATTATATGGGTTGCGGTTCTCATTCCACACATTTTTTAATAACAGTTCCAATTTCGTTTCCAAAAATCGAAACGGTTCCGGTTCCAATTATTTGCGGTCCCTAACATGCACTAACATTGATTTCTGTAATCCGGTTCCGATTCCGATCCTTTGCGGTCCCTGACAGACACTAAAATAGATTTTTAAAATAGCAGTTCCAACTAAAAAAGTATATGGGTTCCGCTTTTCATTCCACACATTATGTAATAACGGTGCCGATTCCGGCTACAAAAATCTAAACGGTTCGGATTCTTTGCGGTCCCATAAAGGGCGTAAAATATCGTTTTCGGTTCCAAGATTTTTAAAATACCGGTTCCAACTAAACAATTATATGGGTTCCGCTTCATTGTTGTCCCTGACAGGCACTAAAACAAAATATATAAATTCCGCATCCCGTTTCACACATTTTTTAAAATAATGGTTCCGATTTCGGTTCCAAAAATCCAAACGTTTCCGGTTTCGATTATTTGCGGTCCCTGACAGGCACTAAAATAGATTTTAAAATAACGGTTCCGATTCCAATTCCAAAAAAAAAAAATATACGGATTCCGGATCCCGTTGCAAACATTTTTTAAAATAACGGTTCCGATTCTGGTTCCAAAATCGAAATGGTTCCGATTCTTTGCGGTCCCTGACAGGCACTAAAATTGATTTTTAAAAATGCGGATCCGGTTTCGATTTCTGTTCCAACAAAAAAATATATGGGTTCCGATTCCCATTCAACACATTTTTTTAATAGCGGTTCCGATTCCGGTTACAAAAATCGAAACGATTCCGATTTTTTGCGGGCCCATACAGGGACTAAATGTCGCTTCAGATTCCAAGATTTTTTAAATAGCGGCTCCGATTCCGGTTCCACACATTTTTTTAATTACTGTTCCGATTCCGCTTACGGTTCCAAAAATCGAAACGGTTTCATTACCGGTTACGATTCTTTGCGGTCCCTGATTTATTTAACTTAATGATGAAAATTAAAAAAATTACTACAAATGCATTTTTGTTTACTACAGTCCGTATATATTGAAATATCATTAATATCATGGAAAAAATACTACATCTGCTTTTATTTTTACTGCACTTTGTATTTTGTTAAAATCCATGAACAATTATGTCCACTCTCAAAAATGATAAGATTGTAAAACAAATATATTTTCCTGTTGATAAACTAAATATGCAAATTCAAAATTGCAGAAAGCAAAAAAAAAAACAACTACAGTTCTTGCATTATGTAGAAAACTAGTGTTTCTAAAACATTGTGTAGTAAAATCAAGTCAAATAAATACAAATGCACTTGAAAACACGCAACTGTAGTAAAACTAAATTTTTTCAAAACAATTATAAAAATGTATTAAATTTTACTACATTAGTTTTTCGGTGTAGTAATTTTAAAAATTATGTTTAATTTTTCTTTACAGAACTTGCATTTCTCAGTCTCTACAAATTCATACCCAAGTACTTGCAGTGGTTTTTCCTCAAGGACAACTCGAACATCATCAAAGAGTATTTGTGCAAATTCTCACAGCTGACTGCATTCCATGAACCGACACTGGCCAAGCACTTGGCCAGCATTAACTTTATACCCGAGCTCTTTGCAATACCCTGGTTTCTGACAATGTTCTCACGTATGCATTGTGTTGCTAAAAACAAAAACTATTTTTGCATTGATATTTATTTTATGTCGTAGATGTTTTTCCGTTACACAAAATCATGCATTTGTGGGACAAACTAATGCTGGGCGACAATTCGTATCCGCTGTTTATAGGAATCGCCATACTGAAGCAACTAAAAACAACGCTGCTCGCTTCGGGTTTCAATGAGTGTATATTATTGTTCTCCGATTTGCCTGATATTGTGATGGAGAATTGTGTTATCGAGTCGCAAAAAATGTATGAATTGACGCCGAAAAGTATTTCGCATCGGCAACATGTGCGGCGTACACAGGAGCCGGGTGAATTTGTAAGTTGCACTATTTAGAAAGAGTTTTCTTTTGGTATTTTGTAATAAACAAGTGATTTTCTGCTTGTTAGGACATAACTGCCGAGGTGAATTTAACACATCTACAGTCGGAAATGTGCGCACGTCTCAGCGCCAATGATTTTTGTCAGCTGTTGTCGCAGGCGCCCGCCACAATGCGACCCATTGACTTGCGCAGCATTAACGATTATGCGCGTGTGCATGTGGCCAATAGCATCAATATACCGTACAGTTCGGTGCAGCTGGGTGAGTCGCGTTTGGAGACGCTAAATGTGCCGCAATTGGAGCAGCTGCTGGCCGGACGCATAGTCGTTTGTCTGAGCAATGTACACGAGCAGGCAATGGCGGTAGGTTTTTACATTTAACAAAGCACTTAACTAATACACTAAAAATGTCTATAAACATTCCTTACACCATTGCTATATAATTTTTTAAATGAGTAGAAAAGTTATTTGAATTTTGGTTATTTTAAACGTTATTCTGAACTATTTTTTTATCACCATTAACCATTTTATTTTTTCTAATAACAATTTAAATAGTTAAAAAAAATTAAAATTAACTAAAAAATTTAAGAAAAAAAGTCCAGATTAGATCGACATATCTTAAAAACTAACTAGAAAATTGATATTTATTTTTATATTAAAATTTGACTGGACAATTATGAAGAAGGCTGTGTTAAATTAAATTGTAAAGCTCTGAAATTTATTGAAAAAAGTGACTAAAAAGAGACTACAATTTCGGCGGCATCGCAAATCATACCAAACAACTCATACCATTGGTATGAGATGTCCATTGGTATGAGATGTATTGGTATAAAGTGTCTTGGTATGGGAAGTTTTGGCATGAGTTGTCTTGGTATGAGTTGTCTTGGTATGAGATGTTTTGGTAAGAGATGTCTTGGTATGAGTTGTCTTGGTATGAGTATTGGTATGAGATGTCTTGGTATGAGTTGTCTTGGTATGAGATGTCTTGGTATGAGTTGTCTTGGTATGAGATGTATTGGTATGAAGTGGCCTGGTATGAGATGTCTTGGTATGAGATGTCTTGGTATGAGATGTCTTGGTATGAGATGTCTAGTATGAAGTGTTTTGGTATGAGTTGTCTTGGTATGAGATGTCTTGATATGAGTTGTCTTGGTATGAGATGTCTTGGTATGAGATGTCTTGGTATGAGATGTCTTGGTATGAGATGTCTAGTATGAAGTGTTTTGGTATGAGATGTCTTGGTATGAGATGTCTTGATATGAGTTGTCTTGGTATGAGATGTCTTGGTATGAGATGTCTTGGTATGAGATGTCTTGGTATGAGATGTCTAGTATGAAGTGTTTTGGTATGAGATGTCTTGGTATGAAATTTCTCGGTATGAAGTGTCTTGATATGAGTTGTGTTGGTATGAGATGTCTTGGTATGAGTTGTCTTGGTATGAGATGTTTTGGTATGAGTTGTCTTGGTATGAGATTTCTTAGTATGAGATTTCTTGGTATGAAGTGTCTTGGTATGAGTTGTCTTGGTATGAGATGTCTTAGTATGAGTTGCCTTGGTATGAGATGTCTTGGTATGAGATTTCTTCGTATGAGTTGTCTTGGTATGAGATGTATTGGTATGAGATGTTTTGGTATGAGATATTTTGGTATGAAGTGTCTTGGTATGAGATGTCTTGGTATGAGTTGCCTTGGTATGAGATGTCTTGGTATGAGATGTCTTGGTATGAAGTGACTTGGTATGAGTTGCCTAGGTATGAGATGTCTTGGTATGAGATGTCTTGGTATGAAGTGACTTGGTATGATATGTCTTGGTATGAGATGTCTAGTATGAAGTGTTTTGGTATGAGATGTCTTGGTATGAAATATCTTGGTATGAGATGGCTTGATATGAGTTGTCTTGGTATGAAGTGTCTTGATATGAGATGTCTTGGTATGAGATGTTTTGGTATGAGATGTCTAGTATGAAGTGTTTTGGTATGAGTTGTCTTGGTATGAGATGTCTTGATATGAGTTGTCTTGGTATGAGATGTCTTGGTATGAAGTGTCTTGGTATGAGATGTCTTGGTATGAGATGTCTTGGTATGAGATGTCTAGTATGAAGTGTTTTGGTATGAGATGTCTTGGTATGAAATTTCTCGGTATGAAGTGTCTTGATATGAGTTGTGTTGGTATGAGATGTCTTGGTATGAGTTGTCTTGGTATGAGATGTTTTGGTATGAGTTGTCTTGGTATGAGATTTCTTAGTATGAGATTTCTTGGTATGAGATGTCTTGGTATGAGTTGTCTTGGTATGAGTTGTCTTGGTATGAGTTGCCTTGGTATGAGATGTCTTGGTATGAGATGTCTTGGTATGAAGTGACTTGGTATGAGTTGCCTTGGTATGAAGTGTCTTGGTATGAGATGTCTTGGTATGAGAGGTTTTGGTATGAGATGTCTTGGTATGAGTTGCCTTGTTATGAGATGTCTTGGTATGAGTTGTCTTGGTTTGAGATGTCCGCTCGAATTATATAGAAATGACGTTTGTAGTTTTTTTTTGGGTACACAAATATTATCTTTAATTAAAACATTTCACACATTTTTTGCAGTTTTCGAAATTCCTCATCGAGTGCGGCGTTCCATATGTTTGCATATTACACAAAGGTTTCAATATACTGCACACCATCGAGCCGAATATTTTAATTTCCAATTAAGTATTTTTCTAAATACCTTCATTTATCTTAAAGGTTTACTAAGTATTTCATATTTTATAATATATCGGTTGTTTAATTTTAATATGA
The DNA here is from genome assembly GCA_951804985.1 of Dryomyza anilis. Taxonomy (NCBI): domain Eukaryota; kingdom Metazoa; phylum Arthropoda; class Insecta; order Diptera; family Dryomyzidae; genus Dryomyza; species Dryomyza anilis. The sequence goes on from OX638130.1 coordinate 106,958,679, forward strand.
ACGTATTTAAAAATGTGGCTTTGCTTAATTTGTAAAATCAGCAAATGCTATTTCGAAAATAGTTTTAAAATTGCTGTTCTTTTGTGCTAAAAATAAATATGAAAAGCGTTGTGAAACTCGAACTACGTGATACTCTAATAAAACACAACACAATGTATTTGGTTTACATTCTTTATATATATATTTTTATTAAGTTTTCTTCTAATTATTTGCAACTTAAATTGTATTAAGCTACAGTTGTTAAGTATTTTATAAATATTATAATTATTATAATAAAGAAATTTGTTAAATTAAAAATATTTCGCATAATTTTTAAAATTTGCTCTGTACATTTTTCGTTTGTCTATTGTAAAAAAAAAAACAAAAATGTATACAAAAATATTTTCATTAAATGCTGTAACTAATATTTGCTACTTAATAATTGATTTGACTTCATTTTTTAAATATTTTACTTAATACATTAAATACAAAATACAATAATTTATAAATTTATTAGTAAATTGTATTAAAAAAATTTTAATTTATTTTAAAGAACACATATAGTTTTATATTAGGCTATGCTTTTTAAACTTGTTTTTCTTTAATGCGTATATATATATAACAATATTGCGTTGTTTTTCGAATATAATCGGCAACATATTTTTCTTTAGAATAATTTTTGCTTATACAGTTTTGTTCTCTATTAAATATTTTTTGCAATTTTAGTTATGGCTTTAAAAAAAAATTGTACGGCCATGTTCCGACTTTCGATCGAATTCCAATCGAATTTCATATAAAATATGTAAAAAAACGGTTTTGAATTCGATGTCACAATACAAAAATGTGTTTTTCAAACGAATTCAAATCGTTGAAATCGAAGCAAACGGATTGAATTCATTGAAAAAACTAATTTTTGTTCTGAGACATCGAATTCAAAACCGTTTGTTTACATATTTTATATGAAATTCGATTGGAATTCGATCGAAAATCGGAACAAGGCCGGTAATTTGGGGAAAATTCCGTTTTATTTAAGTAGCACATTTTCCGTATTGTAATTCTCATAAATTCTTTATTTAAATAAATACATAATGTAGAAAAGATAAAAGCAAATGTAGTAATTGTTCTACATATTTCTAAACGTTGCAATAAATACAAAACAATTTTTAATACAAATGTAGTAAAATTTTATATATGTATTTATTTAAATATATTTTTCTTTATTTTAAATGCATTATTTTTAATCGGTGTAGACATTTTTTAATATTTGTATAACTTTAGAATATCGGGACAATGTCCAAAATGTACTATTTATTATGAATAATTGAAATCATTATCTTAAAAGCTGTTAACACATTGTGAAAAAATAATTTGAATGAGATATATTCAAAACTAACTGCTTATCAGAAAATGCTCATACAATATGAACGAACATCTGATTAAACATGATAAAATCACATTTTTGGGTATTGCATCTATATGTAAAAATGTAATTCTACAAATTTATATTGAAATATACATCATTTCTACGCATCTTACGAAAACGACATGTTTTACACTACGGGAAAATATTATGAATCGGTACTAGTTCTGCCCTTTTATATGCAATTAACTGGCAATTACATTTTTAACATGGCGTTGTCATATGAAGAGGTCAATTAACACCGCATGCAGACTTTTATTTAGACTTTTCACAGAACTGGTCTTCAGTTAGAGAATTTTAAACTTAATCAAGACCAATTCAGTGATAGGTCTGCATGATGTTGAAGACTAGTTCATTGATAGGTCTTAAGGTCAGCATGAGGGGTTAATTCACCCCTTCCTATGACAACGCCATGTTAAAGTTGTCACATGATTTCATATGAAAGGGACTGAACTAAGACAGATTTATAGTATTTTCTCGTAGGGTCGTAACTACGGTAAGAAACATAAATTTAGGTTCCCCACGAAAACAATCACATTTTTGTATTATATCCAAGTAAAGAAGCATATCAATATCTTAGCAACGAAACAAAGCACAATTTTATTTTAGCCAAGAAAAGAAACACGTTTGTATTAAGCATGGTTAAAAAGCACATTTATCGTTTCGCGAAGAATAAAAGCATATATATTTTTTAAAGAAAGCTATTCCAGTAGATTGTTTTGTGCACAAGAGCAAACTTTATTGAACACATTAGTTTTTTTGCGATTTGCCTAGAATTTAATTGCGTCATTAGACAGTTTGTTTCCTTTGGAATTTAGCTAGAATTGCAAATATTTGTTACGTTGTAATTGCGCTAGAATACAACTGCATCATTGATTTTTTTTTTTGGAAATTTAGTTTCATTGTGATTTAGCCAGAATCTAACTGCTTCATTGATAATTTTTTTTTTTGGATATATTGAAATAGTTTAATCCAAAAATGTGAAAAATCAACAACATTTAATTATTTTGTGGCGTACAATATTACACAACACAAAAATATATAACCCAAACTTAAAATTTTTAACGCTTTTTTTGGGCAAAAATATTTTTTATTTCTTTCACTTGAATTTAAATTTTAAAAATAATGGCGCATAATCATAGACAATTTAAAGTCGACTTTTTTTTGACAAATTTTGTATAGAATAAATTGTCAAAAGCTGATTTTAAATTTAAAGATGAGTTTAAATTGTCTATAATTATAAACCATTCAGTTTAAATTTTCTTTTTTAATAATTTAAAATTAATAAACAATATTTATTAAATATTTTAATAAAAATGTGAGTTCTTTTTTAAAAGTTCTAACCCAAAAAACTGTCTATTGGAACGTGACAAAATTAAAAATGTGCTTTTGTTCGTAGACAAAATATAAATGTGTATCTATTCGTGTGAAAAATAAAGTTATGCTTCTGTTCGTGGAGAAAATAAATGCTTCTTATCGTGGATAAAATAAATGTATGTTTCAGTTCGTAGCTAAAATAAACTTCAACTAATTTTAATGAAACATTTCTTTTAGTGTGCCATGTAAAAAATTTAGTATGATGCGTCAATTCAAAAATAAACCAAAGCATCTTTCTATCTATATCGTTTTTCCTTTTTGTTCATTACTGAAATCCACAATAAACATTTTAAAATATAACAACATTTAAAACTATCTTTTGTATGTACTGAATTACTCAAATTACATATTTTGAATTTAAAATTTAATTTCTTAATACCAATTTCTAATAAAAATTTACTGTATTTCAAATTGATTAAATATTATACGAAAGTTATGTAAATTAAAAATGTTTTACATTTTTAAACAGTTAGAAATTCAAATATTAACAAAATTTTCAGTTTCGTTCGTTCCGAAAGACGAAAACAATTTTTGAACCTCAAATTTTATTATTTAAACCGAAAAAGAACAAAACAATGACACAACATGTTGGGCTATAGTTTAGTTATTGCCTCAATAACTTTTGCAATGACAAAAAAAAACAACTTTTTGAGTCTAAATGATATATAAAAAAATTTTAAAAATGTATTTGAATTTATTTTTAGTTTATTTTAAAACTATATTCTTTGCTGCGTAAAACAAGATATTAAGCACTGAAATCGATTTAAAATTAACCGAATCAAAATTATGAAACTGAAAAGAAATAAACGGATTTTAAAATTGTGACTAAACCAACCAAGTTAGACAAAAACGGTTATCAGATTCGAGCTCAGCGATCGAAAGTCATATAAAAAAGACTTAAAACTCGATTTTTTATTTTTCTCCAAATTTCATTAAAAAATCAAAAATATTTAAATATGTCGTATATCATTTTAAAGACAACTAGTCGTATATCATTTTAAAGACATTAAAAAAAAAATAATACAAAATGACCAAAATTAGATTTTGTTGTTTTTATCAATTTTATGGAGCTAAAATCACTTTTTGAGACGTTCACTATTTAAAACAAAAACAAATTGAAATTGGTTGACTAAATTTTTATTATTTTTTTTAAATACCTTTAAAATGATATATAATTCTTTGGGATCGGACTATTTTTAAAATTTTCAATTTTCAAATCAATAGCCCACGTTTTATTTAATAAAATGCGAAAAAATAAATTTGCTCAGATCAAAATTTTGTTTATGTGGAATTGTTCAACATGATATAAGAAGTACAGCCTACCATTTCTCAACCTTCATAGAGGTCAGCATCACCGCTTTTGATGGCGTCAAAGAGGTCAACTTGTAGTTTTTACATTTATCTTGGTATCTTAAATTTTAGAATAAAAATTAATTTAAAGCTTTAAAGCTTTGTAGAGAATTACAATAAATGTTTAATACTTTTTTCCTGTAACATCAATAGTTTTTGAGATACAGCTCATCAAATGTTTATTTTGGCGTGTTTTTTACTACAAAAACAAAAAAAAAGATTTTTTTGCTATTCTGTTTTGTTTTTTTAAATACCTATAAAATGATATATAATTCTTTGGAATCGGACAATTTTTTAAATTTTTCGCTTTTTGAAAAAAAATGAATTCGCTCCAATCAAAATTTTGTTTATGTGGAATTGTTCAACAGGATATGAGAAGTACTCTGGACTTTTAACAACTCGTGCAGCCTGTGTATAGCAAATTAAAACCACAATTATAATAAAAAAAACAACAATGTTTTAATATTTTTTAAAATATACAATATATGTATGAAATAAGAAATAAATTAAAAAGCTGATATTTTTAAAATATTATGTGGTTTTTTTTTTTAAATAAAATCAAAAATTTCATGAAAATCGGCTAATGCGTTCAGAAGTTATTAACGAATATGTAAAATGAAACATTGTAAAATATTTGCTCCAAAAAGTATGCAATGGGTTTTGCAAATCGATGGCAATTAAAAATAACGCCCTGGAAGTATGCAATGTTTTTATCCGAGCAGCAGCCATTTTTTTTGCGCAGCTACCTGCTGAACATTCTGGGCGCCTGGTATTTCAGAAAATACGATTTTCCGAATTTCTGCCGACTGCGCTGCCGTAACGAAAAAATTTTGACGGCATCTTGCTGCCGATTCTCGACGCCTGATATTTTGACGATTTCAGCAACTTTGGTGATTTTTTCAAAAAAAAAAAAATAATGGCAACAGAGAATTTTTTTCGATCGTTTAATATATTTCTTTATAAAAACTAAACGGATCGACCGATTTACATGAGATTTGAAGCACCTAATTATAAGAACTGAACGGTCACAGGAAAAATAAAGGGGGCGAAATCAGTGTAGAGACACGCCCACTATTTCAATATTTTATATGAGTACTTTTTATTGAATCACAGGATATATTTATTTATTTATAAAAACTAAACGGATCGAGCGATTTACATGAAATTTGGAACACTTAATGCTAAGAACTGAACGGTTATGAGAAAAATAAAGGGGGCGATATCGGTGTAGTGATACGTCCACTATTTCAATACTTTATATGAGTACTTTTTAATTGAATCACTGGATATATTTATTTATTTATAAAAACTAAACGGATCGAGCGATTTACATGAGATTTGGAACACTTAATGCTAAGAACTGAACGAAGATGAATAATATATATGTGCCACTCGGGAACTGATCATTGTTTTGTTTCCTTTTCATAATATAATCAGTTACTAGATCAACATAAACTGGCCATGATCATGTCAGACTTAATAGGGTAAATTTCTGCTAGGATTATATAAGATATTACTGAAATTTAAAATATCCATTTTAAGTCTTTATTGTGAGACTACAATACGAAAATAGGAATTACTTGTTCTATTAATTTAAAAATAAATGAACTAATTGAAAATATATATCTTTTCCAAATTAAAAATTGTTTTTAATACTATGATTTTCGCATGTATTTGCAAAATTTTCAAATTGATATACTGTATTTTTTGCAATTAATTTGGCGATTTATTGTTTATTGCAAGACTGAACTTTGGCACCATCTTCTTTATTTAGTTATTTTTTTTTTACTTAATCTTAAAACTTTTTATAACTTTTTTTTGTTAGTTTTTTAGTCACTAGCTAATGTCTGTATAATGATTTTATATTACTAAATTCAATAGTGAAAACTATTCTAGGGATAAATCGTGTTTTTAAACAATGAATATTCATATTTGTTGGTCAATATATTAGGTGGTCTGATTATGTCAAGGAGTATTCAATTGAATATCCTGATTGGGTCGGGTTTTTCTCTATTTTTAAATTGTCAGTTCTATAAGTGTTTATTGAAAATAATAAAACAAAATTCGTCTTCAATATTGCCAGATATTTTCAATTATTAGTTTTTTTTTTTGGTTACCAAATGAATATGCACACTTTAAAGTTTTTCTTTTAAACTATTATTATTTTTTTTTATATATATATTGTAAGTTTTTGTTTTTTTTTACAAATGCTTATGTTGTTTTTACAATTACAAATTTTAACTACATATACATTAAAAATCAAAAATAGGTAAATTCTAAAAATAAAACATAATAAATTACTTTATATATTGTGTGCTATTGTTTTTTTTTTTGTTTTTTATATTTTATTTTTTAACAAATACTTTTTTTTATTTGTTTGTTTTTAGTTAAAATATTACGTCACATTATATATAAAATTTTAATTTTGCACATTTATATTAATTATTTTACATTATTTAATAAACATGTTAATTTTTAAATATATATATAGTATATATATTTTCTTTTAAATCTATATATATTTAAAGTTAGCATATAATATTATGTGATGATAAGAGGCTCGATCGTATCAACAACTAACGATCATACAAAGTATCTGTTTTTTTTTTATTTTCTTGCAACTAAATTTAATTTATGCATTTTTACAGTTATATAATATGTGCTTTAATTTTATTTGTTCTTTTGCTTTTTTTTTAGGCGGCGAGAGTTTTCTTTTCTTTTCTTTTAATTTTTTATTTTATTTTGTTACTTTATATCAGTTAAATGTAGTGGAAGTAATATCATGTTCGCTGCTTCTTCTTCATCTTCTTTTTTGATGTCATCACCTACTTTTCCATTAAGTGTTCTATGCGTTCCCCACCATTTGCTGGGGCTTATACATTTACATGCCCGATTCTGCGATGCCTTCGTCATCTGTAAACATAAAATTGCAAAATTACATTAATTATTTAATATTTCATAAGTTAGATTAAGGTGACAATCGATCGTTTAATAGAGGGAAGTTTGAAAATGAAACATATTGCAATTTTACAATTTCTTTATTATAGAATGCACACAATTTACCTATTAAAATTCAACCAACTAGCAGATTTATCATAATTATTAATAACACTGCCCGACAAAATATAAATTTTAACATGTTGCAGTAAAAGTTGCAGCAAATATTGGAAACATTTGTAACGTTGATTCCGAAAATTAGCATCAGTTTTATCGAAGTTGGCTCTAGTTTTTGAAATATAGCACATTTTTCAATTTCTCTTTTTTTTGCTCATCTTTTATTTTTAAAATTCCAACAAATGAAAAGAATTAAATTATTTTGTTGATATTATGTGCAGAAAACATTGGGCTATTGGACTACAAAAATTAGATTTTATGCGTGAACAAAATTGTTTGCGAGATATAAACAAAATAAATTCGAAATTTTTCAAAAAGTAAATTTGGGTATAAAATAGGTTATTATTTAGTGGACAAAAATTTTAAAACTGATTTTTTTTAACTATTATGTAGATCCAAGTATTCTCTTTAAATCCCCATTTAAGATAATAAATTACGACTCTTGGTTAAAAAGTTATAATTACTAGATTTAAGAAAGACAACATTTTTATACCCTTCACTAAGAGTGAAAGGGTATATTCAGTTTGGTACGCCGTTTGTAACACCCTGATGAAAGCATCTCCGGTATGGAAAAGTATACATATTCTTGATCAGCATGACCTCCTGAGTCGATTTAGCGATGCCTGTCTGTCTGTTCTTCTGTCTGTCTGTTGAAGAGCTAGAGCAATGAAACTTTAGATTTAGATTACTTATATATCTAAGCTGTCTGAACAAGAAAATTGGCATGATCTATTGTGACCTGAGAACCGACCACTTATGTTCAAATACCTCATATAAAATTTACATCTACAGATCAATTTTACTGTATACGTGCTTAGGTAAACTTTTTTGGTCAAATATATATTGACATCATGCTCAAATACATGAAAATAAAGTTTTCATGCGAAACGAGTTGTGGTTCCCAAAAACAAAATTCGATATTCGGTACACCTACCCATTTGTAAATATGGGTATCAAATGAATGGACATTCTTCAGCGATGGAAAGTTTGTAGTTATTTTCAGGATTCGTATACCCTGGTGACCTATATACCACTTTGAATGGTTACCACACATATGTGTAGGGTATTTATAGTCGGCTTAGACCGACTATAATTTTGATAATCCTAACTATCATAATAACACCTACTTTAAAATTTCCCATGTGATCTAAACTTCCCAACTGGTTTTACTTGTTACGTATAAATTTGCAAAATTTACAAAATCAGCAAATAGAAATTTAACAAAATAAGTTGCTTTTATTTAATCTAGTATTTACAACTTTTTAACTAAGAGTCATAATTTCTTCTCTTAAATGGGGCTTTATACATGGCTCTACATAATAGTTCATAAAGTCATTTTTAAAAATTTTGTTCACTAAGTAATTAGGTATTTTCCCAATTCCCAGTTCCCAATTTTATTTTATTTTTTGAAAAGTTTTAATTGTTTTTTTTTTTAAATCTCACAAACAAATTTGTTCACGTATAAAAGCAAATTTTTGTATTGTAGCGCGATATTTTCTGCGTCTAATACCGAAAACATAATTTAATTATTTTCCTTTGTCGGAATGTTTAAAATAAAAGGAGAGCATAAAAATGAAAAATAAAAAATGGGATAAATCTCAAAAAATAGAGTCAATTTGACAATATTGATACCATTTTCGGACTTAGCGTCACAAATCTAATATTTGCTGCAACTTTTACTGCACCAAAATTAGTGTAGGGCAGTGTAATTTATAATACTAAAGAAGTATACATAATATTTATTGAGTATTAATAGTTTTTATGAGGTGTATTCATAGTTTTCATAACGTACTAATAGTATTTATGAAATATGCAAAAAATATATGAAGTATTCCTCGTATTTATGAAGTAATCGTGGTATTTATGAATTATTCATTGTATTTATAAATCATAAAATTTTTTTTTTGAAATATTAATAATATTTAGAACTTATTATTAATATTTATAAAGTATTCATAGTATTTAATCACAGTTTTTGTGAAATATTATATTTATTAGGTATTCATAGTATTTATAAATTAGTAATAGTGTTTATGAAGCATTCATAATATTTGTGACATATTCATACACTAAGAGAAAGTGACGTAATAAAATTTAATAACATTTTTTAAAATTTGATTTAAATACTTTTGTAAAAAACGTAATATTTCATACACAAAATAAGACGCGCGTATTTAATTACAAATTATATAAAAAGAATTTAATTTTATTACGTTCGCATTTAAATTTATAGTTTAAAAAAATATTATTGAAATAATGTTAACAATAATTATATGAAGAAACCACTATAAAATTATGTAATATGTGGCCATCCTGGTGCATTGATATTGTCAATAAATATTCCAACCTATAGCACATCCACTTAACCACCGTGAGGAATTTTTAAAAGAGTAACTCTCAGTACAAGTTAAGTAGTTTTAAAATACCAATAGACATGTTTATCAAGATGTGATTAAAGTAACATTTTATTACCTTATTAATAAAAAATATGAAATACAATTTTTTTTAATTTACAATGTTTTTAATATGACCTTTAAGGATCTAATAGATTATATTATCTACCGCCCCACATTTTAAATCATACTAAAAATTCACCTTAAAAACGTTTTATATTAAAAAATATTGTTTATTTCATATTTTTTATTTTTCTTAATTTTTTGTGTCATTTAGATTTGTGTCCGACATAATTCGAAAGGTCTAATATTATTAAAATTAAATATATTCATGTTTCAAAGTGTCTTTAATATGGAACCATGGCGATAGAAACATGATTAACCGGATGGTCAGAAATCAATAATATTGTATTGTAATCCAGTTCGAGGCAATATTTAAAATCTCAAGTCTGTAGTTCATCGCGAAGGTAGTTAAACTCAATTAAAAAATTTATACCGAACAGACACGAAAGCAACCTAATAAAAACGTTTTAAAATTAAATAAAAAGTGTTTGCTTTAAATTTTATTACCTACGTAATAAATTTAAATAAGAAGTATTTACTTTAAATTTTATTACGTCTGTAATAAATCTAAGTAAAAAGTATTTAGTTCAAGTTAAAATAAAAAAGTTTAAGTCGAAAAGTATTTAAATTTATTACTTTTTATTTAATTTTATTACTTTTTTCCCTCAGTGTAGTATTTATGAAGTAATTGAGATTTCTATTTGTAATTGAGAAATTCCCAAAATAAATTGAGATGTTCCATTTGAAATTAAGTAAATTCTAAATGAAATTCAGATACCTAATTTAGAATACATTATTTACAAAAAATATATATGTATATACATATTAATGTATATAAAATCTGTCAAAAAAGCCGAATCTTTTTTTAAAGTTGACTTTAAATTGTCTATGACTTTACATTGTAAAATAAGAAAAATTTCAATTCTAATTTGCATTCTTCAATTGATATAAAGAATTACAAGTGAAATAGAATTCAAATGGTAAATTTCAATTTGATATGGAACTTTTGAATGGAAAATCTCCATTTTAATTGATATTTTGTGTTTTAGAAAATAAATTTTAATTTCATTTGGAATATTCTACGAAATTTGAAATGAAAAATCTACATGTACATAATTTGAAACATTCCCAATTTCAAATGAAAATCTCAACGTTCTCAATTTTGGAATCTATGGACAAAGAAAAAAAATTGTTTTCTACGCTGAGAAAATAGTATCCTTATATTATGGAAAGTTTACTTGAAATAGAGTCAAATTCAATTTAACTTATTTTATGAATTACATATTAAAGGATGCCTAAATAGTAGTAAAATTTCTGAGTGTTACTAGAAATTTGGGAAAATATTAACTTATTATAATATTTTCGAATTTACAAGTTTGGTTATTCTTTTTTTTATAAAACTTTTATATGAAATATTTAAATTTTAAAAATGTTTCATTTTCAATAATAGGAGTTGGTTAAAGTGTAATTTTGTTGGTACAAAAAATTGGCATTAATTGTCGGTTATAATAATGGGGTTTATAAAGTATATTTATGGAATAAAAATATAATTTCAAATTAGTAGCAACATGAAAAATATAAACTGTGTTAATACAAAACAAAAAAATGAATAAAACAAAAACTAAACTAAAAAAAAAAAAATATAATAATTTTGTTATTAATTAATATAATATATATCAATGAAAAGTATTCTACAAACCCATGAACGGATTGGCATAAATGATGCCGCAATTTTCACCACCACCACTACCACCAACACTACCGCCATTTTTATACAACTTCGTATAATTATCTGCATCACCGACGATTGTGGCCGCCATGTCATCGTCGTTGCGTGTATTGCAACTGCTGCCGAGCAGCTGTTCGTAACAGCTGACATCAGTGCTGATGACATCGACATCAATATCGTCCTCGTCGTCATCATCGTCGTCGTCTTTCTCCAGACTATTGCGATTGCTGCCGCCTATGGAGCTCTGTAACGCATGCGAATCCTCGTAGCTGCCGCCGCCGCTGTCGTCATTGGCATTATTTGAAGTTTCGATGTGCGTCTCGTACTCTTCGTCAAAATCGACATCGTCGACATCAAGTGAGCGGCGTCGGAAGACATCATCCTCCAGTTCGGCATCGTGCGCCGAACCCGCTGAGCCGCCAGATTCAGTGCCAGAGCCGGACACAGAGCCGGCGCAATGCGGTAGATTTAAAATGTCCTCCTCGGCGTAGCTAAGACGCGTCACATTATTGCCGCCGCCGCCACCGCTGATGCTGCCGCGTACACTGCTTGTACCACCGCCGCCGCCACCGCCACTACCAACACCAAATGAACCAAGCTCCGCGGATCTGTTGCCACTCGTGTAATGACTGTTGTTGACCAATATGATCTCGTGACTCAGACTATTTTTAATATCACAGGACGATGAACTAAACGTGATTAGCTGCGACTTGCGTCGATGCTGCAGCGTGTGGCTGCCATTGGAGGAGATGCCGCCGCCGCCCTTACCGCCACCAATACTCATTACATCTATGTTGCGCTCTTTGCAGATCATCGAACTGGGTTTGTCATCAACCAGAACGATAACCACAGAGTTGTTGTTATCGCTCTGATTGGCCGAATGTCATCTGTCTGCATCAGCGTTGCCACCGACACTGTTGGTGTTAACGTTGGCATAGCCTTGGCCAGCGACGACAACGGCTGCAAACGAACTCATCGAGGCGCTGTGTGCCGCGCCGCCAAACGATGTCAATGGCTGTTGGTCGTCGTGCAAAATGGCGGCATTTTCGTTATCGATCTCCTCGGCCTCGTCGGGTGCCAGTTCGTGGTGTCCTTCGATGGTGGCAATAACTTCGCCATTTTCATCCAGTTGTTGTTGTAGGTGTTGGCCTTTTGATTTTTGTTGTTTGTTGATCATTGTAAATTAATGATTGTTGCCGGAGTCGTCGATCGAGGATGTGTTAAGAGTGCAAAAGGATGATGTATTTGTTAGGTGTGTGCGCGAAATGTGTGATATTTATTTATTTTTATTTTGTATTTGGTTTTGTTGCGAAAAGAGTAGTGAAAAGAAATACATAATTTATGGTTAGTTACAAATTAAATGACCCGGCACCTTTTTCAATTTTTTGGTTAAAGAATTTTTAAGGCAGGGAAGCACAAAATAAGTTAAAGCTTAATGTAGCGCGAACCACTGAAAGTTTAGTTTTATAATAAAGAACATTGATTATTTGTTGGCGTTTTAGAATTCATTCTACGGGGAAATTATATAAATTGGTTCTAGTTCTGTCACTTTTATATGAAACTAAATGGCTACTTTAAGACGGCGTTGTCCAAAGTTTGAATTAATCCATCATACAGACCAACCATTGAAATGTTCTTCAACTGGAGAAACTGAAAATTCTCCAGTAAAAGAACCGATTTCATTGAAAGGTGACAGAACTAGAACCCATTAATATAATATTCCGTAGGGTAATTGTATATTTAAATGCATCGATTTTAATTTTCGTAATATAAAAAAAAATATAAATAAATCAGTTTCATTTATTTGCTATCATATTAAATCATTAATAATGTTAATAAATATATAAACCTAATTCTTATTCATCATGTTTAAATCTCATTTCATAAGATTAAATTTGAATTTTACCTTTTTAAAAGATTTGTTATAATATAGTTGAATATAACACTAAATATTAAATTTAATTATATGTCAGAGTAATGAAATTTATTGAGCCTATAGCATATAAAAGGTTTTTCAATAAGACCGCTACTAAAGTTTTTTTCAAGGGTTTTTCAACAGGGACGCTGCAAAAGTAGAGCGACAGGGACAGCAAACGACGCCATATTTCTTGCCGCTCTTTTGACATTTCTTTTCAGTAAGGTTTGCCATTTCATGATGGAAAGATATACGAGCCAACAACGAGTCGAAATTATTAAAATTTACTACCGAAATTCGAATTCGTATATCTTTCCATCATGAAATGGCAAACCTTACTGAAGAGTAATGTCAAAAGACCGGCAAGAAATATGGCGTCGTTTGCTGTCCCTGTCGCTCTACTTTTGTAGCGTCCCTGTTAAAAAATCCTTCATACAGATGTCAACTCAAACTAAAGTTCCACCATATAAAGGTATGGTAAACAAACTAGATCATAACGATAAATATCATTTGAAAACTAAAATTTTGAACTTGAGAGTCTCTTAAGTTTTAATAAAACCGAAATATTTAAGAAGAATATCCTAAGTGTTATAGCAGCTTTATAAATATGGAGGAAATTTAAGGATTGAATCTCGAAATAATTTTGGGAATGTGCAAAAAACGGGCAGGTTTTGAAACAAACTTCGTATTTGTCTAATATAACACATACACCCATTTAAAATGTTTGCCAATTAAATATATTTGTATTAAAAAAAATACTTTTTCCTGTTTATGGAATAATTTTATAAAAAAAAGGTATTTAATTTACCTATTTTAAATTCATCATACCATTTGAACATCAATATGTATTAAAATTAATGACATATGAATTGTGACTTTCTATAATAAAATTTATTTTAATTTTTTTTCTAATTAAAAATAAATTTTTGATTTTACTTGAATTGAAACAAATTTGAAAATCTAAAGAAATGTTGCTTTAATTTAATTCTAATATTATTTTAAAATATTTCTCATGTATTCAATAAAAAGTTTTGCTTAACCACTCAGAAGTCGTTTTATCCGTTTATACCGAGCGATCATCGAAGAAACACCATCGACGACTGTTCAACCGAACAAGCCAAAGACAGGCGTTCAAAACCTCACGCTACAGATAAAACGATATCGCTCCTCATCGCGGATGCAGATTCTTTCATTTTGCAATGAAAGTAAATGAAGACTGACTACAGAAATGATCCTGTGAAGTATAGTCTTAACTTTTACATGCCAAGCAAGCACTACTTGAGTACTGACTAAGAAGAACCATTTAAGAATTATAGAGCACACAATGTGACAGTGAATAAAAATAAACGAAATGACTAAACAGCTGCTGCTGCTGCTTGGGCTAAAACATGTCAGACAAAATAACACAGCGCATGACGTCAACGAAGCAAAACTAAAAATAAAACAACAACAACACTTTCAACCACTACTAACAGCGCTTGTGGATTTTTAACAGCAACTACTATGTAGTTGAGTTGCATGATTTTTGTTGTTGTGGCTGGTCTGTCAATAGGCACTGCTAAATTGTTTCTGCTGTTCGGTTGATGTTATGTTAATATTTTTTATATTGTAATAGCAGACTTATTTTATTCATTGACATTTTTATTTAGGTACTATTTAAATTTTTAAATTGTACCTAAATAAAAAAAAATAGTTTAAATTGTGTATGACTAACTCTTAAAAACTTGGAAACTATCAGCCTAACCAATAAACGAAATAAAGTCGACTCTAAAGATAGTATCAGCTTTTCCGACAATTTTCTCTTGTATTTATTTGTCAAAAAGCTCATGCTTTCTTTAAAGTCGACATTATTTCGTTTATTGGTTAGGCTGTATATAAATAGTGTCTATATAATTTTAAAATGTTGCAATACTCAATTTTCAGTTACTTTTTTTATGAAAATGTTGAGCTCTTTTCGACCAATTGTTCCACTGTTTAAGTCCCAGTTTAAAATGAGTTTAATTATAAACACATTTTTAGTGCATAATCTAACCTGTCGATTTCCGTTATATTTTACAGACAATAAGAACATTAGTAGTCAGTTCATTTGACTGAAAAACTGATCATTCGTGCACATTTTGCAATTAAACTTAGTTTAAACCATATGTCATTTCGGCTATAGTCAATACCAATATCACAAATATATGAAATGCCATATTAACTGGCTACTAATTGGCTTTGTGTCTGCAAAATTAAAGAACATTTGGGCATTCTGATTGGAAGCTATAGATGTTCTAAAAATGTTAAAAAGTTTAAACTAAGTTTAAAGTAAACTTGAACTGAAAAACTGGAACTTATTGGAACAAAAAATTACAAAACTGTAACATTAAAAAAAAAACTTTAAACATAATTTTTATTTTACCAAGAAAATTTTCTTTTATATAAAATAGATTTCTAAATTTTAGCAACGAATAAATATGTTATTTTTAGAAATGTTTGTTTTTCTTTTTGTATTTAAGATCTAATGATATAAAAGATATTGTTTCCTTTTCTCCAGAACATAGTCCAAATAAAGATTTTAAACTTTCTGTTATCTGTTTATGACAAATCGACGCCCCTTACGAAAACTATTATATATTTTTTCCCTTACGAAAATAAATACATTATTTTTTGAGGTTCAGAATAAAAGTATGTTATTGTTTTTGATGAGAAAAATGATACGTTTTATGGTTTTGCCAGGAACTCTATTATGTTTTTGATATTTCCGACAATATGCATGTGTATATCTGTGTATCTACGAATATAAAAATGATTCAAATTTTGCGACGAAGATTGGAATCTTTTGTTGAACATGAATAATTCATATATGATGGGGGCCTTCATATAAAAGCTGTACATATTACAGCATTCTAATAAATAAATGTAATCGTTTAATAAAGACCACGGACCATTGGAAACTTATATCAGTCCTGAAATTAAACCTAAATTTAATGTAACAGTCTAGAGTTCTTATGAAACAATAACAAATGACCTCGAAAATCGTAAAAATGGACATGTCCTACGGTCCTAATAATAATTGCAATAATACTATTTTAGCGATACAGTTCTGAAGAACTTAGGCTGAACAGCTTCACCATTTAAACATGTTATATTTGTACTCAAATATCGGAAAGTACAGTTTAACGCCGAATCATAACTTTTTATGGGTGATGCTTTTACACTCGAAGGTAATCTACCAAGAGGTAGCGCGGTGAAGAAAAATATTTTCTATTTATTTTTTTGATGTTGCATTCGCTGGTGTTTGAACCAGCGACGTTTCGGCTTGTATTGCAACACACTAACCTTCTGAGTCACCTACATAGTATATGGTAATGCATATTTTATATCATTATAGCGTAATTATTTTGAATTTTGTCAAACAAATTTTACAAATGACATACATATATCAAAACATAAAATCAACGTAATATGATTTTGAAAAAGCTCCAATTTTCATCTAAAAATGTGAAACAATAATTTTCCACAGAAAACTGTTTGTTGTACTAATTTTCTGCAAAATTGTATGTAGCAGGCTATGGAATTAATTTTAAAAGATACCTTTATTTATATCTTCTTAGATGTGGATTCGACCATGATCTTAAAAATGGCAAATAAAATGGAAGTAAGAAAATGAAAAGTCCAAATTTCACAGGAGCACTTTATTGAGACTTACATAAATTGCACGGGAACTAAAAATTAAACCAAACATTGTTTCGAAAGTATTAAATTAATTTAAATAAGACCTAAACATTACAGAGTATGTAGGTTTTAGGAGAAAAAAGGGAAGGAAAAAAGAGATTTACAAAAAATTGCACGAGAACTAAAAATTTAACCAAACATTAATTCTACGATAGTATTAAATTAGTTAAAATAAGACCTGAACATTATACTGAACGTAGGTTTTAGGATAAAAAAGGGAATGTGTAACAACGAAAAATAAATGAACGCCAATGCCTTGTTCAAGAAAAAATCCAAGATTTCAAACTGAAAAGTGGCAAAACAAGTGGATTTTTCGGAGTCCTTTGTTCGAAAGATCTAAAAAGATGGAAGACGAAGATTTTAAAAATTCCAGACAGAAATGTGGTCAATTATACTGAAAATTGAAGTGCTACATAATAGACGACGAAACGTATGCCTTAGCTGACTTTTACCAACTTCCTGGTCAGGAATTCATGAGAAAATGTGGCTCTAATTAAGACCAAAAAGCAATCGAAATTTAATAAAAAATTTCATTGTTTTTTTCAATTTCAAATTTCATTTCAAAAATCACAAAAGAAGCAAGAGTTTCACAATCACGGCCATAATAAAATCATATTTTTTCATTAAAGAATGCTTAGGGAAGAGATTACTGGTCAGTTTGGTGTGAATATGAATTATTCACATTCTTTCCTGTCACTATAATAAAACGGGCGCAAATCCACTAAACTCAGATCAATTGTAAGGTACTGCGCATTAATCAAAAGTGAAGGCAACAAACAAAGAAGGTCATCAATTACATTGCAGATTTGATACCGGAAGATATCTTAAACGACCGCAAAATTACACTAGACAACAAATTGAGGCCTTTTGTTTTTATCCACAATATTAGTGTGATTTTCCGATGGACTTTAAGATTTTAATCTAGACCTCCTACTCAGTTTTTTATGATTGCCTCAAGTTTCTGAGTTATAACGTAATACAAAAATATGACAATTCTCGCATTTTTCAACATATTTTGGTGTTTAAATTTATACAGATTGGAGTTTTCGCTCACATTTTTTTGTTGTATTCCATTGAAAATACTTTAGCTCATATTTTGAAATACACCACATGAAATTTCGATTGATCTGACCAATGTTATGACCAGTCAAAAACAAAAAATATTAATTTTAAAGATTCCCAATAAACATAGTTTCGATTGTATAAAATTTCGATAACGTTTCGAATTCGTAACGATATCGTTTAATTTTTATAGAATCAGTATTGAATTATTTGTCAAAAAAAAGCTGTTGAATGAAAAAAATTAATAAATTTTAAAATTGGATGAAATTTCGCAACTGTTAGAAACTTTTAAAATTTAGTAAGTATGCAATATTTTGTTGCTGGATCAATAAACTAATTTTTAATCCCAAACTAGGTAAACAATTTTAATGTTGTGGATGCTATAGAATGCTTCGTGGAAAGATAATTTCAAGGCAAATAAATTTAAATAGTATCGAAATTGAATAAGCTTTTCGAATTCGTTTCGACATCGAAATTGAATAATTTTTCGAATTCGTCTAGATATCGAAATTGAATCAATTTTCGAATTCGTTTCGATATCGAGAATCCATACAATATCGATATCGTTAACGATTGAGCCATTTTTTTCGAGAACGCTATCAATCTCGAATCGTGAACGATAGTCGAAAACGATAACATTGTTCGTTCCAACGATATCGTTTCGAATTCGTTTCGATATCGTTTGGTATGCTCGGTTTTTGTAAATAAATATTTGGCATTTGGAAAATGTATTTGGTGACTTTTCGTTCTACAATAACGATATTATATGTGAAACTAGATCTATAATTGTATTTACAAATCACTCTTTAAGTCTACAGATTAAATACGAATCCTCGTATTCGATTTTTTATTTAAATTATCTTATATGATGCTCCTTTTAATCAAAATTGAATTCGGAGTTGTGCGAATTAAGGCTAATATTTAATGAATTTGCTAATATAGTTAAACAGCACACATTAAGCCTACATAAATCACAATACTTTATCGATATTAGCCACAATTTAGTCAATTAGTCCTTATTTGCACAGGCCCTAAATAAAAGTACTAAATATTTGCACAATTCCAAAGAAAAAAAAAACTTTAAAATATGATTTATTATACAATATTTCTACGCTATTTTATTAAAATAGCAAATTGGTGATACTTTAAAATCCGTTTTATAAATAATCAATGTTCTTTTCAACCAGTAACCAATAATTTTGTGTAAAATATGTAACTCGAAGAAAAAAAAAAATACAAATTAGTAGAACCAAAATGTTAACAAAAAAAAAAACCAACTAAACCGAAACACATTATGACTTACCTTCATAGCCGTCATTGTCATGTATTTCTCGAGCAGGTCCAACCATATTCTCCTTGCCCTCCAGCACAGTCAACAGACACTGATGTATGCAAATGTATTGTTGTTCGGTTTGCACCATCCAGACACGTTCTATGCAATTAGAGAAATCAAGAAATATTAAATTTTATCATAAATTCAGAAATCATTTCCATACCTTTACGCATTGCAAACACAATGCCAAATATGTCCACAAAATCAGAAGTATTGATCTGTTGCAATATGCGATCGAGCGTTATAAATGTGCCCGAACGTCCGACACCGGCACTACAATGTACCACAATCGGACGTTGTTCGCTGCCGATGCGATCGCGGAAGGCGCGCACGAAACGCACCAATGTTTGCGGTGGATTTGGCACTCCGAAATCGGGCCACGTGGTAAAGTGGAAGTGACGCAATTTACGCTGTTCGCTACCCTATAAAATGGAGAACATCCAAAATGTATCAATGTTTTATAATGTTATATAAATGAGGGAATTGAGGGAATGAAACTGTTAAACATTTCTTATTAAATAGCGTTATCGAAATAAGAGTTTTCTGTAACAGATTATTTCAGTTTCAAAACGGTATACTCTAGGGAAAATGATATCGTATTCGATAAACTAAAATGTTATTCCTTCATTTTATTAAATTCAATAAACCATGCTTTATTTTGAGTGATACTATATGGGAGATATTAAATATTAAGAAACACATACCCGACACAGCACAAACTCCGTCATGACCCAATCGACATAATGACTATCGTTCAGTATCTGCACTTTGATGTCCCCATAGAAGACCGGCACAGTATCGTTGGGCCAGTATTGATCACACTTCTCACGTCCCTTCTCAAAACAGCGCGTCAGCATGACGATCGCACGTGAATTGCTCTCCCAGCACATGCGCCAGAAATCGTCACGTGTCGAGTGCAACGGTCCCTGTGTCACAATGAATTCACGCG
Organism: Dryomyza anilis; assembly: GCA_951804985.1. Classification (NCBI taxonomy): domain Eukaryota; kingdom Metazoa; phylum Arthropoda; class Insecta; order Diptera; family Dryomyzidae; genus Dryomyza; species Dryomyza anilis. The sequence continues at coordinate 106,979,080 of OX638130.1, forward strand.
GTGAATTGTGTCCTGGCACATAGTTGGCATTAATATAATCGGATCCCTCATCATCGTCAACCGGCTGTAGTTTAAAACGCGAATGATCATAGGGTAATATATTGGTGAAACGATTCTTCGGACGATTGCAGGGTAGATCGGCAAAAGAGCAGGCCTGATCACGGCCCACATGCTTGAGCTCTTCGAATTCTTCGCTAAAGCGAAAATCAGAATCGGCCGACATGAGGCGATAATGTTCGGCAAAGTTCTTAATGAGTATGGGACGGTTTTGTTCGATGACGCTGTCCGGCAGTGACATGTTGTCATTGGCACGTGAGTCCTTGGTGGTCTTGCGGCAACTGTTACGGCGTCGCTTGAAGAATACCAAGGTGACCAGTAGAATGAGAATAATGGTAAGTGGTACAGTGATGGCAACAATTAGCGAAGTGTTGTCTTGATCTGTGAAACAATTGTGGAGAGATAAGTAAGGTTATAAAAATAATATAACATTAAAAAATAAAAAAAAAAACAACAAATTTATTTTAAACTCCAAATTAGCAGATGAAACACTTACCCGGCAAAACCAAGAGTTCTTGAATTTTATAGAATTTTTTAAAGCAAGACATAAAATGTAATAAAGACATTGTTGCGTTTTATAAAATTGGAAAAATATATATGTATCAAGCTTAAATTTGTTGACTAATTAAGGGACTATCGTGATATTTTTGCATATAATTCAAACCATGCTTTTACAATATGTAAAGCTTTTGAAGCTACTTACTTATAGAGCTTTATATTTAGATTTAAACCTAGCGAGCATTTACCTGTTTGTATTGGGAAACTGTACGCGGTGTCCGTAAACTTATCCGGCGCCGTGAAAGCTCTTACTTTCACTCTATAGGTGGTGCCTGACTTGAGCTGACCATTGCAGTAACCCGACTGACGATTGTCACAGTTCTCGGTACCAATTGTGAAATCCTCCACGGAACGATTGTCAAACGGATAATATGGATCAATGGCTTGGTAGGGCAACCATACGCTATATGACTGAACATCCTGCCAGCTGGGCATTTCCAGGCCGGAAGCATTTTTGGTGTCATCCTCGGCCACAATGATGGTATACCAACGAACCTTGAAAAAAAAATTGAAAATTAGTTTCTTCCGCATACAACATGCAGCGCATTATACTTACTTGTCCATTCTGATCGGAGAAATAGTTTTTGCGGAAGCGTATTTGTATTGAAGCCGAACTACGATACACTTCAGTCGGAACAACTTGAGTGGCTGGACGCGGTGGTGCCAATATGGGCATTGTCTGTTTGTATTCTCTTTCTAGACCATAACCTATCGATGTCTTTGCTTGAATTTTAAAGATATATGTTTCGCCCGGTTTCAGATTCATTATGGAACCCGATGAGTCGGCTGAGTCAAAATCTTGTGTTCGCGTTTCGGCGGTATTGTTAATGTTCGTATAGGTGATCGAAAACTGACGAATCACACCGTTAGCTTCGCTCGATGGCAACAACCATTCGAATATGATTTCACTAGGTTGTACATCGATCGGATGGAAGCGCTCCACACGTCCGGGTACAGCTTCGTTTGTACTAAAGCTTGCCGAGAGCGGAGAAGAGCTGCGCAACACCGAGGACTCTGTACCGGAACGTACGACCACGGTGAATGTGTAGTTGCGATGTGGACGCAGATCGTTGATGGTGATCTCATTGCGTGTGGTTACATTTTGCGCGAGTATATTGTCCGCCGTCAGATATTGCACATCAAAGTCGTTGTACTCGCCCTTAGGAATATCCCAACGCAGGGAGATTTCGGTATCGGTGATATTGGTGGCATGCAGTTGTGTAATAGGTTCCGGAAAGAGACGATCTTGTCGTTGTATCGGTAAACTGGAGACACCACCACTCACGGTCCAAACGGTAATGTTGTAGAGGCGTCCTGGCACCAGTCCAGTAAATGTAACCTTGCGATCGGTGTCATTGGCCAACTTTTCCTTGTCCTTGATCTCGGTATCGCCCAGCGAGAAACGATAGATGTCAAAGCGTGAGGAAGACTGTGGTGTAGGCGTGTAGGAAAGTGTTATCGTGTCACGTTCATCCTCCTGTTTGTCATTCACGACAACGACCTCGGATTGTATTAGTGGCATAGTGCGCGTGGAGAGGTGAGTTGTACCGGAGAATATGCCGTAGGAGGTGGTCTGTATGTCGAATTTGTATTGAACACCAGGCATTAGCTCGCCGATAAGAACGCGTACAGTGGAGAGATCTTCAGCTGTGAAGGAAGCATATTTTTAAGTATGATTTTTTGATTTCTGTTAAATGTTGAGTATAACTCGCACATAATTTGCAAACTTACCCATTTTATTTTCGGAAACATTTTTAGTTTGCGTCTTGGAGGGATTATCTGTGGGCCACCACTTAAGTATATAGGACTCGACACGTCCTTCAGGCTTTGGCCACTCCAGCGTTATATTTCGAGAATCCACAAGCGGAATGATGTTCGAGACCGGATTTGGTGGCACTGTTGTATTAACCTCCTTTGGATTAGCACTCTCCACACCGAAGCTGACGGTGTTCACTTGTATCGTATACTTCTCGCCCTTGGTCATGTCGGTAATGTCAGCCTCGGTGGTTCGAACACTAGGTAGACGCACCCACTGCTGCTCGCTGTCGGTACGATAGCGTATGGAGTATTCAGTGAAGTCACTGTTTTCTGGCGGATTCCAGTGCACGAGTACCGAATTACTGCGCACCGATTCGATAGTCATGTTGCGTGGTGCATTTGGAACTTTGGGGAGAGATGCAATTTAGAAATTTACTTTAAGAAATAACTCAAATTACTTACGAACTGCTTGGAAGTAGGCGTGAGGTTCGCTACGCAAACCATGACTAACGGCAAATACTTTCACCTCATATCCAGCGCCAGGATGTAGATGTTTTATCACGTACCGCGATTCTTTGGTGATTTGTGCGCCGTTCTCGGATGTGCCATTGCGCGAGTAGAGCACCTCGTATTGTTCTTGTTTTGAGTTAACATCGCTCTTCCAGCTAATGTTCAGACCCATCTTGATACTTTTCAAATCCTCGATGATGGGCGAGGAGGGGCGTGTCACCACATATATGGTTGTTTCATTGGAATCCATTTTCTTGGAGAGCGCCTGAACTGATAGCGAATAATTGCGACCGGGCAGAAGATTTTCCAAATTGAAACGCGTACGATTCGTGGTTAGCGTGTTGGTGTCTCCGTTGAATGTCTCGAGCTCATGATAGCTGTGCAATAGAATAGAGTGTTTAGAGATAAAAGTCTCCAATTGAGTTAAATTAATTTCGGACTTACACAATACGATACTCATCCTGTGTCGATGCTGCGTCCGGCTCCCAGGTGATCGTCATCGTATTAGTTTTGTCGTCATTGAATGAACGCAAGTTACGCACTGGTAATGGACGCAGTGTTACATCGCCCGTTGCGGGCCAAGAGGTCACCTTGCCCGATACTGTCTTCACGACGACATTGAACGTTTTACCCGGCTCCATGATGTCACGAAAATCAAATGAAGCTATCGCATCATTGGTGCGCTGCACAGTCGATTGACGACGTGATGTTGCGAGCGACACTTGGTACTTGTCGAATTCGGAGACGCCTTTCGGCGCCTCCCATAGCACCCGAAACGAGTTGGACGTTATGTAATCCGTGTCGAACGTGACATTCAATGGACGCAAAGGCACGGTGCGATATTGTGCAGTCGTTGGCAATGATGTCTCATCCTCGGACATGGTTTGTACTGAAATATTGTAGGCACGACCGGGCACCAGTCCTTTGAAGGCTGCCTGTGCAGGACCGGGCGGTTCGCCCTCCTTCTCGACATACAGCACACTCTCGATTGCATCTGGCGGTTCGATGGAGACCTTGTAATGCGTGTAGATGCCGGCAGGATATGGTGGTTGCCAAAGGACGAGCAGTGTGGTTTCATTACGGAACCAGACGATGAATTTCCCTGGTGTGTTGGGTTCTGGTTTTTGTTGGTTTGGTGGTTGATGGTTGGTTTGTTGGTCATGCACAACAATGTTGTTGTCGATGTGGATGTTGGTGGTAATGGTTGAGGTTGTAATGGTTAAGCAAAAGACGAAGAAGATGATGATGGAGACAATGACGACGACGCAGACGACAACAACAATGTGAGTGAGAAGAATAAATTCAATGCTTTAATATGATTTTCATGTTAAATATAAATTGTTCAAAATTTGTAATAGGTACTAGGAAATCGAGTTAGTTTTGCAAACAGTATAAAGCATGCAATGTGTTAGTAGATGAATGTTACATACAAAAGGATATTTTACAGTGGCACAGGAGAGTTGGTTAGGAGAGCTGGAATTTGGAATTTATAGCTACTTTGTTCAAGACGTTAGTGCTGTTTTTGGGTATTGATAACATAAGGCTTATGCTTGATATATTGCAGCTCAGATAAAAATTTATAGTGTTTTATTGTGTTGTAGATATTGCACATAAATCTAAAATAACAAAAGAATTTAATAGAATATTCTTATTATCAATTAAAGTAATGTGTAACGTACAGTTTAGGCTAATTTTGAACACAAGTTATAAGGTCGTTATTTTTCAATAAAAATCAAAACATTTTATAAATAATATTGTACACCCAGAAAAAAAATTCCCTCAAATCCCATTCAAATTGGTCAATAGAACAATTTTTGATTTAATAGTATACAAAAAAAATAAATCTTATCATATAAACTCAATGGCAATGTCAGGGTGTTTTCTAGTATTTAATGGTATTTTCCGATTAAAATAATAATTTATCCTATTGACTATTTTTAATAGTAAAAAACTATTAATTATATATTATTTTTTTCGTAATCGTAATCGAGATCGAATGAATTCCACGACATCTCGAAACAGTTTCGAAAAGATATCGAATCGAATGGGAGACTGGGTTCTTTTTGATATACGTTTTATAGTACCATTCCCGTTGTAAAGATACGAATTATCCGTGGAGTTCAATACGAAATGGGGTTCTCCATCGGTTCGATTTCGAAATAAACGAATTGTAGTATGAATAGGTACGATAATCCTAACAGAGGTCGAATAAATTCCCCGAAATCTCGAAACAGTTTCTAAGCAATACTGAATCGTATGGCAGTACTGATACTGCCACAAAAAAAAAATAATCGACGTAAATACAGCAATCAAAATTAATTGTACACCATTCATTGGTCTAGCAATGACATTTTTGCCATTTTCATGTATTAAGCAAACACATTCGCTAAAAATATTCCAATAAATGATTTTGCTTAAGTAGCAAATTATTTAATTGGTATGGTAGATGTTTTAAAAGCATTTTCGTATTTTCACAGTATTCTTATAATTCTTTTTTAGTTTATTAAAAAAGAATAATATACATTCTTGTGAAAGTATATAACAAATATACTTTTCTGATGATGAAGCGTAATTAAATCAGTGTAGATATTTATGTTTTTATACTTAGTACTGAATCAATGAAAAAATAGTACCAAATTGGAAAAATGTACTGAATTTTTTGTATTTCGAGATAGTCTTTGTTCGAGATTATGTAATTTTGCATATTTTAGTGGGATTTTATGTGAATATGGACTCATGCAGTCCTTTAGACATATCACTGAACTGGTCTTCAATTGGAGAATTTTAAACAGAATCAAATTCTTCAATTGAAGACCAGTTCAGTGATATGTCTGAAGGTTAAAGTTGCCGATTGGTTTCATATAAAGGACAGAACTAGAACCGTATCATATTATTTTCCCACAGGTTTACACTGCAGTTTTTAAAATCTGATTAATAGTTTAGGAGTTGCTCTGCCCAAATTGTCTTTGCCAGATAAATTGTACCGAAAATGTCTCCGTAGTAGGAACGTACTATTGAGATGTAAATGTACTGAAATCAGTACAATTGTATCGAACTTATCATCACTGAATTAAATATGCAACTATTGCCATCATCATCATTTTCAACGACACCAATAGAGTATGATCAAACTCTATAAGCGATGAATTATAATTCATTTTCTTAAGTGATGTTTTAAAAATGTTTTTAAATATTTTTTGTTGTTGTAAAGATATGAATTTCCTTTGTCTCTATCTTGTAAACGAAATCTTGTCCCTAAATATTCCGAGATTTCTGAACAATATAGCATGTTTTATCGTACCGTTTTCGTTGTATCGATTTGATTTGTCCGATACGTTTTGAAGTTCTACATAGGTTCGATTAAGAAATAATATTCGTACATCTTTGAGCGAATTGAAGTATGATAAAGATACGAAAATCAAAATCGAGATCGAATAAATTCCCCGACATCTCGAAACAGTCTCGAAATGAAATCGAATCAAATGGCCTCGTACATATAAAACTCCAATAGAACGTCGAATTTGCAGTTCGATATTTGTACGAGAAGGTGATCGATATTGTGTAAATTTTAGTGCATCTCGCATTGATTTTGTTAGGATACTGTGTAGTTATTAAGCATACTAAGGCATACTGTGTAGTTATTAAGACATCAACATGAGATCAATATCTACACATTTCAAAAAATAAATTTCCAAGTTTTAGGAAAATAAGATTTTAAGTCAAATTTCCTAAAAATCTTAATATAATTTACATTTAAGTATTATTTTTGGGGGGATTTGATTTTCCTTAAAATAATGAAAATTTTCTTATTTAATCAAACTATTTCCTTAACGCCATTTTAAATTTATTTCCATTATTAGTAAGAAACTTTTTTCTGAGATTCAGTTTTTCAGTGGAAGTTTAAACTTAGTTTAAACTTTAAACGTCTATAGTACCGAATCGTAATGGTCAATTGTCGTTAAATATTTCAGACAGAAACACAATCATTGGTCAGTCAATGTTACATTTTAAATAATTGTTATATGTTGACTATTGCCGATATGATATCTAGTTTAAACTAAGTTATATATAATTGTACACCCAGAAAAAAATTCCCTTAAATCCCATTAAAATTGGTCAATAAGACAAATATTGATTTAATAGTATACAAAAAATAAATCTTTTCATATAAACTTAATGGCAATGTCATAATGCTAGTATTTAATGGTATTTTCCGATTAAAATAATAATTTATCCTATTGACTATTTTTAATAGTAAAAAACTATTACTTGTATAGTATTTTATTCTGGGTGTATAAATAATATAAAAAATTATACCATACTTAACAGATATTTGCCTGCAGTTATTACACAAAACCCGCAACCCCCTTATTTTGTAAAACGAAACGAAAAGTGACTCGTAAAAATTTCCAGTGACAGTTCGTTTCGTCGTCATTTTTATTTCATTTAAAAGAAAAAAAAATACTGTCACTGGAATTTCTGACGTCTATTCGACGAATCACTTTTTGTTTCGTTTTAAAAAATATGGTGAATCCAACTTTAACCTGATAATAAACCTGATATTAAAATTGAAATTATCTACAAAGTATTATCAAAATATAGTTAAAATAGAAATAAATTCAATTAAAAAAAACTTACTTGAAAATTATAAAAGAATAATGTGCAAAAAGTAGAAACATTGTTTAACATTCGTATAGAGTTTTATTAAATAATACAACATTACATTTAATATAATTGAATACATTATAAATACAACGAACTATATAAAGTGCAAATACAGTTTTAGTATAAATTAAACCATGTTACCTCTTAATATTTTAATATCCAGCAAATCTTTGTGACGTGTCCTTCTACCTTTGAGTTTTTTTTTGTTTTGTTATTTATTTTTTATTTAAAAATAGGCCCAATACGCATTTGTTAGAGTTAAACATTTAAATGTTTATAATTTTTTTGTTATAATTATTATGTTTTAGTTACATTGCAAACATGTAAAAAAGTGTCGGTGGTAGAAGTAGTAGTAGTAGTAGGTTCGGGGTAGGCGCAGCACAAAAAGTAGAAATATTTGAAAAATTGTTAAATAAAATCCAACACCAAAAGTTTAACAACTTAATTAGGTAAATATTAAAAATACTCTTTTTTTTAAATAATGCTTTAAAACATGTCTTTAAAAAAGAAACACCTTTCTCTCAAACCGTTAATGTTAATAATTGCATTTTCTTGTGCGCACAACACCTTTAAGTGACTTACTTGTGGTAAAATTGCGACTAGTATAGGCCACAGACTCCTTCTGGTCGTAAATGGTGTAGGCCTGTACCTGATAGGTGGCGCCAGGCGTCAGCTCCTTGGCACTGTGCTGGAATGTGTTGTCGTGTACGAGAAATGTGCGATTGTACGAACTGGTTGCCTCAGACAGACCCAGCACTTTAATCTTGAACGATGTAAAGTTACCCTGTGAGGGTGGTGACCACGAGATTATGGCATTCTTTCCACTACGCACTTGCACTGATAAATTTGAGGGCGGATCGGGTGCTGAAATTGCAGAAAATACAAACAAATGAATAATTGTTACAAAGTATAATAAATTATTTAATGATTTATGGTAAGCATTTCTTTAAGTATATACAACACGCGTAAAAAGTTGTTTGCAGCAACAAACATTATTGTTGTATCAATTAAAATAAACAAATTAATATTTTTTAAATACTTTTTATTACCGTAATAATATTAAAAACGAATGATAAATTTTAAAGGTAGGATTAGTATTTGATTTTTATCATTTAATACCAAAATTGATAACATTGGACAAAAATTGTCAGATATGAGCATTCGAGATATTGAGCAATGAGCATTTGATTTTCATTATTTGATTTTCATCATTTGATTTTCATCATTTGATACCAAAATTGATGACATTGGACAAAAATTGTACGATATGAGTATTCCAAATCAAATCAAATGAAAAAGGTCATATTCAAGATTTTACCGTTCTTGCATTTCGCCCACACCCAGAAAAAAATTCCCTCAAATCCCATTAAAATTGGTCAATAGGACAATTATTGATTTAATAGTATAATATAATAGTTTGGCACTAACTACAGTTCTGTAAGAACTTAGGCCGAGCTCTCTCACCATTTTGAGCTGTGCGTGTTATATTTGTACTCAAAGTGGTGGGACCTACAGTTTATTGCCGAATCCGAACGGCGGGTGAGAGCTTTTCATAGGCAATGTTTTTACTCTCGGAGGTTTGCCATTTACTGCCGAGAGGTAGCGCGGTATAGAAAAATGTTTCTATGAAAAGATGTTGTTAGCCCTAGTCCAGGTTTTGAACCGGGGACCTTTCGGCTCGCAGTCCAACGCACTAACCACTGAGCTACCGCGACCGCGATTTAATAGTATACAAAAAATAAATCTTCTCATATAAACTCAATGGCAATGTCATGGTATTTTCTAGTATTTAATGGTATTTTCCAATTAAAATAATAATTTATTCTATTGACTATTTTTAATAGTAAAAAACTATTATTTATATAGTATTTTTTTCTGGGTGTATATTTGAGCAACTGATTAAGGGTATCGAGATATGCTATGGCCTTTCTTTTGAACCAACATCTATAGAAATACCGGAGTCCAAAATGTCACTTTTGTAGAACCAGAAATGATAAAAACCACGCACACTGAAAAAAGATACCATACATAGTTTTAACTATTAATAATTTTAACTATTAATAGTTTTAACTATTGGAATTAGTCAATAGGATAAACCATTAATTTAATCAGTATATTTCATTAAATACTACAAATAACTATAAAATTATTTTTGAGTTGGAATGAAAATAGAAATCAATAACTGTCCTATTGACAAATTTGATTGGGATTTTATGAGATTTTTTTCTGAGTACGCCCATATCTCTATTTAAAGCTAATAAAACAAGATTTTAAAATAAACTTGAATATAGTCAGTGGATGTAGTTTTTATTTTTAAACTACAGACCATATTTTTTCGAAAGTTTTTAGCTCAAAAACTTAAGCCGATATGATAAAACTGACGAAAGCAGGGTTCTAACAGGAGACTACTCTAAAGATAGTGGACATTTTCGAATGCACAAACTCGATAACCTTAATTAGACGTCTAAATTTAATTGAAATCGAAAAGGCTGAGTCTCAACCCCTGATCGATTTAGTGCAGAATGGCGCATATATTTTACAAACTAATTATATAAATCTGTGACAACCGCAAACTCCGAGGTTATCAAATAATTTCGTATATAGTTTTATAATTTATATGTCTTAATAAATACCATTAAAGTAGCTGACTTTTTCAATTTTTAAATTTTAACTTTAACTGCGCTTTTATGGTTTTCATTTCATCATTCATTAAAAATACTCAGTATTAAATATAAATGCTTCGTATGTCCTGAAGCATAGTTCGAGAGCTTAGTTGTTTTCTCGATAGTTCATGCCAAACATATTGTCAAAGAAACTCGCAAAGATTTTCGCCTGAATTATTTTTCAGAAATTAAGGTCACATTTCTCACTAATGAACAGCGAAAGTTAGGTGAAGTTCGGCGTAAAATGCAGCACAAACACAACGTCATTTAAAATGTTGTACTTTCAATAGTTTAAAATGCGTGTCCTAATTCAAATATATTTTAACTAGATCAACAAATATTTTTTTTAATACGAAATTTGAACATTCTTGGTGTTTAAAAACAGCTGTCTCCAGGTATTTTTATATTATTTTATTAAATCTTGAATGTTTTAAAGGGTATTTTTACCACTTCATAAAACCGTGATTCTCCAATAAATTCATATGTTTAACCTTTTTTCTATGTATAAAACTTAACGATTGTTAATATTAAATTTAAAATGTTTTATATATGTATCGAAATTCATAAATTAACTGCCTGTTTCTGTATTTCGAAAAGACAGACTATTAGACAAAAGTGACGCAATTTTAAATAAATTTCAAAGTTTTAGCTCGAAAAGACAGACTATTAGACAAAAGTGACGCAATTTTAAATAAATTTCAAAGTTTTAAAATTCAAGCAACATGATATCAAAATTAGTGTGACGAAATTTTGACGTCAAATTTTTGTTTCGTCGTTTGTTTTGAAATACAGAAAATTCATAATTTTAATACCAGATAGCGCAGATGTATAAATAAAATAACTACGGAATTTTATTGATCTAGCTCTTCTAGTTTTCGTGTAATCGTGGGCACAACCGAAAGATCTCCTTTTCTGGGTGTTAAAAACGGCCTATCAAACTGAATATACCCTTTCACTTTTAGTGTAGGGTAAAAAATTTTATAAGTAACTAGTTGGACCCGTGCACGACTCGTGCACAAGATTTTGTAATTGCAAGGATATGGAGTGATTTTATTAATATAAAGAACATTTTTATTATTTATATCTTCTCCGTAAAACGCTTTCCCGTAGAATTCTTCCCGGTAGAATTCTTTCCCGGAAGAATTCTTTCCCGTAGAATTCTTTCCCGTAGAATTCTTTCCCGTAGATTTTATCTCAATAGAATTTTTACTGTGGTGAATTTTATTGTGGTGAGTTTTAGAGTGGTGAGTTTTAGTGTGGTGAGTTTTAGTGTGGTGAGTTTCATAGTGGTGAGTTTTAATGTGGTGTGGTTGCTTTTAGTTATTTTTTTTTGTATTTGAGTTTTTGTTTCATCTTTTTAGCTTGTGTATGTGCTGAGTTATGTCGTTTGGAATGTTTAGTTTGTATGGGAGGTACCACGCCCCTTTGTCCAATCGCGCCCATATATAGCCTATGACACCCTCCGGACTCCATAGTACCCTGTTACAAAATTTCAGTTAAATCGGTTCAGCGGTTTAAACGTGATGCTGGAACAAACAGACAGACAGACCAACAGACGGACCAAGAGTTTTATATATATAGATTTAATCATTTAAACTAAATTCTAGTTTAGTACAAGCATCGGTGGTTCAGTGGTAGAATGCTCGCCTGCCACGCGGGCGGCCCGGGTTCGATTCCCGGCCGATGCAATTATTTTTTTTTAATTTTATTATATTTTTTCACAAATTTTAATTTTTATAATTTATATTTAAATATACGGACATGTTCCGACTTTCGATCGTATTTCATATGGAATATGTAAACAAACGGTTTGGAATTCGATGTCACAATACAACAATGTGTTTTTCAAATGAATTCAAATCGTTGAAGTCAAAGCAAATTTCATTGAAAAAACTAATTTTTGTCTGAGACATCGAATTCAAAACCGTTTGTTTACATATTTCATATGAAATTCGATCGAAAGTCGGAACATGGCCGATAATTGTTTTTTAGTTTTCTATAGAATTTATGCAATAAAATAATAATATAGAATTGATTCAATTTGATGTGCTTTTTAAAATATGTAGTTTTTTTTATCATGGTTAGACTTTGATTCAATTTAATAAGCTTGATAGAAAAAATTATTTTTATTATCACAGTTTGATTGAATTCGATATGCTTTTAATCATGGTTTTAGAAGTGAAAAAGAAAATAAATATGCATTCGAAATGCTTTATATTTTGATCGAATTCCGAGTATTGAGCATTTAACTATTTAAAATTTATTTTCTAAAATAACGTTTCAAATACATTTTAACTACTTTGATGTTAAAAATCATAAACAAATACAATTTGTTGTGTTTAGAATTTGATTAAAAAATAGTTTGTTTATAAATATTGATGTACAATTTTATCAAAAATTTGTTATAAGTGTTTGAAAGACAGATATCATCTAAATTAATATCAATATAAGTCTATAACTCAGACATTTTCAAAATTATAACGCATTTTGCAAACCAATAAGTGATAATGTATTTGGTGAATTTTAAATCTAAATTTACATATTAATTATCTTTTGTATATTAAGAAGAATTTAAGGATTTTTTGCAAAAAGGGGTCAAGTTACTCTTTTTTGAAATTTATGACATATGATAGATTATTAAATTACTTTTCGTTTGGTAGCAATATTATCCATAACCCTAGCCCTAGTAGAAATTTGCCCGATGCGCCATCAGGAAATGATCGGGTTTTCGTTGGGTAAGCCCTATTAGAGAAAATATGATCATTGCCTTTGCATGCCCTTATCATACTTACCATACTAGGGTTTACATTATCCAAATAGTCAATTTTCCCGATCATAGCTACATTATTTGTTCCTCATAACGAAATTAGCATCAGACAATGATCCAGATTTAATGAGAGAAACCATATTATGCTCGGGCTCTGACAAGCCAATTGTCGGGTAAATAAAAAAAATGGGGTATTGCCCGATCAGTACATGATCATGGCATGATAAGGGCATGCAAAGGCAATGATCATATTTTCTCTAATAGGACTTACCCAACGAAAACCCGATCATTTCCCGATGGCGCATCGGGCAAATTTCTACTAGGGAATCGAAGTATATAAACTGATAAATCACGTTAAAGGGCTTTATTTGCATTTGAAAAGCAAGTGTATATCAAATTTTTGGTCGAACATTTAAAAAAATTTGGATGTACTTCATAGCTGAGACAACACTGAGTACACCCCTCAAATCCCATTAAAATTGGTCAATAGGACAATTATTGATTTAATAGTATACAAAAAATAAATCATTTCATATAAACTCAATGGCAATGTCATGGTATTTTCTATTATTTAATGGTATTTTCCGATTAAAATAATAATTTATCCTACTGACTATTTTTAATAGTAAAAAACTATTATTTATGTAGTATTTTTTTCTGTGTGTATGAATATGAAAATGGTTGTCCGATATCGATTCGTTTACAGCTTTTATTTGCATTTATTTAATTAGATTAATTGAGTATTTCATAGTTCCATTTCAAATGGGAATAAAACCTTTAAATGAATTGACATTGGAAACACATTTTTATATCCATACTTACACCGAAAAAATTACGGTAGTAAATTATACTACATTTATGTATATCGTATGGAAAAAAAACAGTTCTACTACATTTTGATCGTTTTTTAATACATTTGTATTAATTTGTCTGGATTTTACTACACAATGTATTAGAAATTCGTTTTCTACATATTGCGGATTATGTAGTATGTACCCAGTAAACATAGTTTCGATTGTATAAAATTTCGATAACGTTTCGAATTCGTAACGATATCGTTTAATTTTCATGGAATCAGTATTGAATTATTTGTCAAAAAAAAAGCTGTTGAATGAAAAAAATTAATAAATTTTAAAATTGGATGAAATTCCGCAACTGTTAGAAACTTTTAAAGTTTAGTAAGTATGCGATATTTTGTTGCTGGATCAATAAACTAATTTTTAATCCCAAACTAGGTAAACAATTTTAATGTTGTGGATGCTATAGAATGCTTGGTGTACAGCTCTATGAAAGATAATTTCCAGGCAAATTAATTTAAATAGTATCGAAATTGAATAAGCTTTTCGAATTCGTTTCGATATCGAAATTGAATAATTTTTCGAATTCGTCTAGATATCAAAATTGAATCAATTTTCGAATTCGTTTCGATATCGCGAATCCATACAATATCGATATCGTTAAAGATAGAGCCATTTTTTTCGAGAACGCAATCATTCTCGAATCGTGAACGATAGTCGAAAACGATAACATTGTTCCTTCCAACGATATCGTTTCGAATTCGTTTCGATATCGTTTGGTATGCTGGGTATTTGTTTTCTGTAGTTTTTATTTTTGAAATACGTGCACTACATAATACATAAAATGAATTATGTAATTATTTTGTGTATTATAGTTAAATATTAAATTATAAATTATTTACATATTATTATAAATTTTTCTATAAATTATATTTTATAAATTTACTATAAATTCCCCTGTATACAAAAATACTTAAAGTTAATTGTTTGTATAAAAATTTGAATAAAATTGAATTTATTATATAAAATCTTAAAATAAACAGCCCTATTAAAATGTCTTTAAATATGAAAACATAATTTACTTTCAAAAACAGCTATGTTTGCAAAATAATGTCGAACGGAGTTATCATACATTTTTTTTTTTATTACAAAATATCTTATAAAAATATTTCACAGCATTCAAACTAAATTATTACAAAGGTTTGAGTTTCGTACTAATTGATTTTTATAATTTTATTTTTTTTCTAAAAAAAAAAAATTAAGTAAAAAAAAAAAATGTTAAAATATTAATTTAAAATAAAAAAATATATAAAAAAATCAGTTGCATCGGCCGGGAATCGAACCCGGGCCGCCCGCGTGGCAGGCGAGCATTCTACCACTGAACCACCGATGCTTGTGCTTTAATGCTGCAAATTAAAGCATTTAAAAGAGGCTCTGTATCATGTATGTTAAAACAGGTTGTCACATAACAGCGTCTATTTTTAGGTTCTAACAGAGCACTAGGCAATGTTAATAACAGAGCACTTAGAAGATACGTTAAGGATTTCGTTTTCTGAAGATTTTGTAAAACAAGAGATACCAAAGCCTACTCGAAAACGTTAAAAACTAAACTTAACGCATGTTAACGCCAAGAAAAGCCAATTAATTCTTAACACAAAACACATGGCAACATTTCAACAACATGGCGAAGGTTGATTTAAGGTGCTCGAAATTAAAACGGGGGTTTTGTATTATAACCTATATGAGCCCCATGTGTAATTTAGACGGAACGTCGTCGTCATAATCATCGTCGTATAATTCAAGCAGCACATGAATTATGAGCCATTCAATGTGTGGCCAAAGAAGAGCCTGCTGATTCGCCCTGTTTTCCCATACTACAGACTAATTACAGGAAAGCAGCACTTTTAATGGTACCCTCAGGTGTTGTATTGTGGGTGTGCTGTTGTTGTTTTTATTAATCATTTTTTTTTTGCCTTTTTCTCGAGGGTGATTTCGACAGTTTAGACTACTATGCTACACCGAGTGAGCAATAAATATGTCTACGGTTCTGTCTGCTAACATGGAAAACCTACATAAATCAACATTGATTTTTGGTCTACCACCCCCGAACTGTTTTCTGGTTTTAACCAAGGTATTTATAAAGCTATTCTTTGAGCCTCTTTTGCGAGTTATAGCCAACGTTACTTTTTCTTACTCTGCGCCGTCTTCGACAATTAAATGGATTTTAAAAACTTTAGGCTGCCAGCGGAAATTGTTGGTAATTCGCAAAGTAATTTGCCGTGCATTTGTGAATTTTTCGCAGAGCGTTGCCAGAGTTTTTATTTTATAAGTTTTTTTTTGTTTTGGTTCTTGTTGCGCCAAAAGTTGTAGTGTATTTGTTTTGTAATTAAGAAAACTTTTAATGGCATGATAATTAAAAACATGCCTACTAAAAATAGAGACATTTCGAGGGAATTTCATAAAAATTTTCAAAATGAATTAATTTTGACAAACATTTTGTTGAAGTAAAACAAAAAACTCTATGTGAATTTAAGCAGCTGTAACGACATTTGCGCTGTTGAAAAATATTTAATTTATAATTTCACAAAGTAATTAAATACTTAGCATGGCCAGCATTAAGGCGAACTTTGCTGTAGTTTAATTAATTAATAAAGAACGCAAATATTTTGTATTTTGTTTCAAGCATTGTCAAGTTTAGTGCTATTTTGTTGACCTACTTAAAGAGCTCCAGGGAAATGTTCTAGCAAAATAAGTGCTACGGGAGATATGCGTGTTGACAATGCACATTTCAGAGGTGAAATACAAAAAGTTTTAATGTAACTTATTTTATAATTAAAATTGTTGTTTTTACATATAATTTCCATTGTAAATATCATTTAATGCTCTGTTTTATAGTTTTTCATAGCACCGAAATTCCGCGTATTGTCCTCTAAATAGTTTTTCAGTACTCACCTGTGGTAATGGTCACCGTCCACGTCAGCAAATCGTGATGCGTGTAATTCGTATAGTACAACCAAAAATTGTACTGGGTGCCGGGCAGCGCACGCGAGAATTGTATCTCGTCACCAATGTCGCTGGACGCAATGGTGGTATTCGGTTCGGGGAACCCATATGGCGGATTGTAGTCTAGACGGTAGGAGGCATCGTCGAGACCTTGATTGTTGGGTATGCTTATGGCTAAGTCGGCGCAGTTAATGTGCTGTAAAATAGAATAGAATAAAGTATGTAGACAATTAATAACATGTGTAATTAATATAAAATATATAGACAAAAATAGTAGTAAAAGTTGGTTTTTTATGTAATAGTTATTAAATATATAATATAAAATAATCAATAACTAATCAGTAGTGACGGTTAAATGGAATATTTTTGTAAGTAATGACATTTTCGGATAGTTGAGTGTAATGAAGTTGGAAAAATTACGAAAGTTATATTCGGTCTAAGGCGATTAAATCATACCGGTAAGGGGTGTTGTTTAAAACAAAAATTCCCCAGCAGAAAATTGCTCAGCACTGAATTCAATTCTCAATATTCAGAAGTGAAAAATTCAGATCAGAAATCATGCTTGAGTTATATGGCATTCTTGCTTGAATGAATTATTCAGGCATAATTCCTCAGTACTGAAGTCAGTTCTGACCTGAAAACTGAGAACTGAAAGCAGGACTGAATTTTAATAATTATGACAATTTTAACAATTCGTTTGAAATATCAAACCTGAATACTTCGATGAATTTTTTAAAAAAGTATTAAGAAATTTCATACATGAATTGGCGGACATTTGTATGAAAATTGGAAGGGAAGAGTTTAGTTTATTTTCAGGCATGAGTTATGAGGCATGTGCAGGGGATTGCAGGCAAGAATTCAAGTATGATAAGACATTACGTTTTCTGCTGGGTCACTTTGTTTGGTTAAATATAATTCTCCCGTAGATTTTAGTGTTATATGAGATATATTTACAAAACTGGTTAGATCACAGACTATAATCGAACGATCACGTTCATTTTCAATACAGTATAGCGTACATTGGGGAAAAACGACATAAAAAAACGCGCATGAACTTTCTGTTGTTCTAAAATACTGAAAAAATTATTCTAGAATTCTGAAATTATGACATTAATAGTAGAATTTAATGGTGAATCTAAAATTGTAAACTTTTTTTTGGTAACTTATGGAATTCACAAGTTATAGTGCGTCCAATGTGTAATATATATATAAATACATTAGGGTGCCCCGGAAAAACGAAAAATATTTAATTTTCAAAACGGTAACACGATTTTAGCATTCTTCTGTGCAGAAGATTTGTCTGTAATTTTTTTCAGGTTTACAGAACGCGTTTTAGAGGTCACGCAAGTCGTCCTATAAGGAATTATTTTTTATTTAATATAATAATTTTCTTCATACTTACAGCTATACATCAATTATAAAAGTGTAATATTAGTGGCAAAAATATGAAAGGATAAATAAACGAGCTGGGAAAGTTACGACACATGGGTAAGTTCGGTCACAAGGGACCGACTTTATAGTCGGTCGGGCCCGACTATGGAATACCCTACACTCTGGGTGGATATATTAGTGGGATAATTTTTTTAAAATTTCCACTACAAAAAATCGGTAAACAATTTAAAAAATTAAAATGTGTACGGATCACGCCCATTTTTGGAATATATATTTTTAGGCGAATTATAACAATATGTTTTAAATTTTATAAATATATATGTAATACTTTTCGAGTTATTGGTTCCTAAAAAGTTTTGTAAAAGTGACTTGCGTGGGAGGTAGGCGTGTCCGTTGACCGATTTTGCTCAAATCCAAACTCCGAACCATTTTTTTGCTAAAACGTATTGAAACCAAATTTCATTACATTCTGACCATTAGTTTTCAAGTTACCTTCTATCCGGTCAGACAGCAAGACAGACGGACATGGCTAAACGGACTCGGGTTGTGATGCTGATCAAGAATATATATACTTTTCCATACCGGACACGCCTCCTAAGGGGCGTTACAATATATGCACAAAGTTAATATACCCTGTACCTCATAGGTGTAGGGTATAAAAATGTTAAGAATATTCTGTGGGCATTCAAAGTCAAAATTTTGAGACAATTTTTTTTTATTGTTTTAAATTCGTAAAACTGAATTTTTAAAATAATAAATTGAGGAAATATCTTAACAGATTGTGGCAACAAATGTTTACTTACAAAATGTGCCTACAAAAATGTATAACTTTCAAAACATAAAAATTGTTAAAATATTTAATATAGTTATATAGAGTTATATAGAACACAAAAATTCATGTGATTTGTATTAAAATTTTTAAAACATTGCTAAAGCAACATTACTACGACGCCTTGCAAAGGTCACAATCGACCGATACCGCTCATTTGCAATAGCAGACAGCATAGGTCCAGAAATAATCTAATTTCCAAGAATTATTTTTCTAGCTTTTCATGTTTTTCTGTAATCTTGATTACAACAGACAGATGGTCATCGCTATATCGAATCATCTCAATCGACCGACCTAATAATGAATTCTACAAACATATGGCCAATTTAAATATATCCTAAGGTATGTTAGTAAAAAGTTTTAACATAATTTAGTAGTAGACAAATTCTTATGAATGTCAGCAATTTTGAATTTTATACTAGAAGTACGTACTAAAATTAGTAGCACCACAACACTTTGCACAGTGCATTGACATCTACAACTAAACTGAATACTAAACATTGAATGGCTTAACATAAAAATATGCCAAATAAAAAAATAAATAAAAATACAACAACTATTTTATGATAGACCGCATAGTATATGGCATTGCATAGACATTCAACCGTGTCTGTCGCCTACGCCTTCCTATTACCTACTACCTTCGATGGTAAACACCAAAATAAAAAAAAAATAATAAAAAGTAAACAAAAAAAGAAAAATATAAACAAAAACATGCACAACTCTTCAATGACAGACAAGAGCAAAATAAACAATTGAGAGGCTTTTAGTTCGTATATATTTTTTATGCAACTGACGAGATGGATGCCTGACGGCTATTGTATAATTTAAGTGCATATATTCTGAAAATGCTAATATGTATTTATTGCTCAATATTTTCACATACAAATTTATGATGGATATATTTTAAAGCACCACAAATACAAACAATTAAAAAATTTTGAATTATATACCAATAGATAAAAATGAAATAATATGTACAAAATATATAATTATATATATATATATATATATATATATATATATATATATATATATATATATATATATATATATATATATATATATATATATATATATATATATATAAAAGAAATGCAAACATTGCAATAAACCTTAACAAAAAAATTAATTATTCCCTATCTTAGTACACCTTATTCCTATTAGGTAAAACATGATCATGTGCAGATTATGTTGTACATGCTATGTTCAAATACAATAATCAGTTCCCGATATTGATTCACTATTTATTCTTAGTAGAAATATCTATCCCATAATATTAGGTAAGACAATATCTAGGACTCACCATGTTAGTCATAAAATTGGTGGGATTGCGGCAGGGTAACCAATGATCAGTCCCCGCTAATAAATTCTACTGGACAGGGACTTTTACGATAAGTCGAAATTTAAAATATCGAAACTAAAAATACCGTAGAAAAAAAAATGTAGAAAATAAAAATGCCGAAACCTAAAAATGTCGAAAGCTAAAAATGTCGAAAAATAAATGTTGAAAACTAAAATTTTTAAAAAGCCGAAATCTAAAAATGTCGAAAATAAAATGTTGAAAACTAAAATTTTTAAAAACAAAAATATCGAATACTAAAAATGTCGAAAAAACTGAAAAGTAAATTAATTTTTTTTTTTTTAAGGACATGGAATTTGATGTTCAAAGATAATAACCATTGTCCACATGTTCACGTTAAGAAGACACTTAAATTATCCAAATTAGTTTTAAAACGAAATCTTAACGGAGTATGTAGCATCACGAGATATTTCAATATGAACAATTAAAAGTGATCTGTGACAAATTTTTTAAAATTTGAAAATAGTGGAGGGAAAAAAATGGTCACTGCATTATCTCGAAGCCATTCATCAGTTGGCAAAATACCATCGACATTTTTTTTTTACATATCACACGGACCCCTACTGGTATGAATAAAGAAGCATACGAAATAACTCTACGTAAAATTTCAAATTCAAATTATTCGCAATAA
The DNA here is from genome assembly GCA_951804985.1 of Dryomyza anilis. Classification (NCBI taxonomy): domain Eukaryota; kingdom Metazoa; phylum Arthropoda; class Insecta; order Diptera; family Dryomyzidae; genus Dryomyza; species Dryomyza anilis. The sequence continues at coordinate 107,000,073 of OX638130.1, forward strand.
AATAATTCTGAAAATAAAATAAATAACCCCCAATAAAGTCGATTTCGAATAATTTTAAAAACTCATATTGAAATAATAAAAAAATATTATCATTTGAAATGAAGTACGACAAGACCGAACTCAGTATCATATCTACAATTTATTGCAGAATCCGAACAGCAGAGTGAGAGGCTTTTTCAAGGCAATGTACAGTAAAAAAATTATATTGTAATACCTACATAAATCATAGGATTCGATTCAGGAACCTTACGGCTCGTAGTACATTGCACTAACCACTATGTCACGGACGCAACGAAATGAAATAACGATTATTAAAATTTTCGTGGGCCTTTATTCCATTTGCAGTTTTATATACTCTACTAGCTGGACCCGTGCACGACTCGTGCCAAGATTTTGTGAATTCATAGATATAAAGCGATTTTATTAATATAAAAAAACAATATTATTATATTTTATATCAGGTGCCCGTGCTTCTTCCTGGTAGAACTCTTCCCGGTAGAATTCTTCACCGTAGAGTTTTTCCCAGTAGAAGTTTTAGTGTAGTTAGTTTTAATGTGGTGAGTTTTAGTGTGGTGAGTTTTAGTGTGGTGAGTTTTATTGTGGTGAATTTTTAGTGTAGTGAGTTTTAGTGTAGTGAGTTTTATTGTGGTGAGTTTTAGTGAGGTGAGTTTTAGTGTGGTGAGTTTTAGTGTGGTGAGTTTCGGTGTGGTGAGTATTAGTGTGGAGAATTTTAGTTTTTTGTTTCATCTTTTTAGATTGTGTATGTGCTGAGTTATGTCGTTTTGAAAGTTTAGGTTGTATGAGAGGTACCACGTCCCTTTGTCCAATCCCTCCCATATATAGCCTATGACACCCTCCGGACTCCATAGTATCCTGGTGCAAAATTTCAGTTAAATCGGTTCAGCGGTTTAGTCGTGATGCTGGAACAAACAGACAGACAGACAGACAGACAGACAGACCGACAGACTGACAGACGGACCAAGAGTTTTATATATATAGATTAAATAATACTCAATGTGCACAAATGATTTTAAAAACGTTGGCGCATAATCATCGACAATTCAAAGTCGACTTTAAAAATAATTTCGATTTTTTTGACAAATTTTGTATAGAATAAATTGTCAAAAAGCCGATGATTAACAAAGCATAGATCTCAAAAAAATAAGCCTACTAAATGTTTAAAAATGAACATTATGTACTTAAGTTTATAAAACTTTTCTTTGTGCCCAAATGTATAGGTAACGTTATAAAATGTCCGTAATAGTTTGGCCTGTATTGCTTTGCCAAACTCTATATAATAACTCAAATAAACACAAATGCCAATAACAGCTATTTAAACGATTATTAACGAAAAACTGACAGACTTGTTTAAACAATTAGACATGCTTGAGAACAGTGGAGTGTATTGTAAAATATTCGTATTTTTCCATTTCTTTTAGTTGTAATATTAGTATTTATATTAAGGAATTTTTAACTTTTTGTATTCAAAGAATATAATAAAATAAAAGAATTCAACTAATAACACATATTAAAAATAATCAAACATTTCTTTTTTGAAAGCAATTCGAAATCGATTTTCCTAATATTGGGTCATGGTTTTGCATTCAATCAATTAAATCGATCTTCAAGTGTTCAACAAATTTGGAATTTATTTTCTTAAAAAAAATGCTTTTTAACTGTTAAAATTTTAAACGAATTCTGGAAATTGCCTCAAATTAGACTATGTCCATTTTGCGTTTTTAATGGTTTTTTAGATTTTAAAAAACATCAAAAAAAAATTTTTTACTGAGGATTCAAATCTTCCAGCCTTTTGTCTTGAATTCTATAGATCTCGGATTCGAATCCCGGCTAGAGCATGGGCAAAGACACATCGTGTTGATATTTGCCACATATCGTAGAGAAAATATTGACAGTACATTGGATATAATTTATCTGAAAGCTGTAGATCTTATATGGATTTTTTGTAAATATTTCTATTTAAATTTGCATTGATTTTTACAACTAAGACCACTGTTGCACTAATATTTAACGCTGATTGATAAATTGAAAATTAAACAAAAACCAATTAACAGCATAATGTGAAACATTTTTGTATTTTTCAACTTATTATAAAACCAACTCTACTGATGTGAAATCGCAATATTGCGCATGATTTAATTCTGCGATTTTTTTTATTTTTTAATCAATAATGGTTTCATTTCAATTATTCCAAAATACTGACTGAGTGCAAATCATTGTCAACGTCAATTTGCGTGCAACTCATCAAATGAAAAATATGTATTTTTTTATTTCGATAACTCTGAAAATGCGAAGCAAACTATAATTTATGGTTTACCATTTTAGCGGTTTGTGGATAAAAAGAAATATATAAAAAACAAATTTCAGCAGTGACAGTGCCGTATATATTATATACACACAGACAAAAAACATGGTCAATTAATACTATTTCCACTATTACTTTTTATACTATTAAAATTGTTCAATAGGATGCATACCATTAGTTCAATAATATTCAAACTGTTAATACAACGTTTAGTAGTATAGAAGAAAAAACATTAAAACAATAGTATTTATATCGTTCTTTTCAATAATAATGAAATTATTAAATTAATGGTACTGAATTTTTCAAATACTATCAAATGTATTAGAAAACTTTTGAATCAATATGTAATAACTATTAATACACGAAAACCATAAAACTATCGGTTGTACCAATTCTCACTGTTTATTCAACGTTTATTAGTTTAGGAGAAAAAAACATTAAAACAATAGTATTTATACCGTTCTTTTCAATAATATTGAAATTATTAATTTAATGGTATTGAATTTTTCAAATACTATCAAATTCATTAGAAAACTTTTGAATCAATATATAATAACTATTAATACACAAAAATCATAAAACCAACAGTCGTATCATTATGTAAATGAGACATTTTCTGCAGAGTGTAGTCACAGTGCATTTCTTAGTACACCCAGAAAAAAATTACCTTAAATCCCATTAAAATTGGTCAATAGGACAATTATTGATTTAATAGTATACAAAAAATAAATCTTTTCGTATAAACTCAATAACAATGTCATGGTATTTTGTAGTATTTAATGGTATTTTCCGTTTATAATAATAATTTATCCTATTGACTATTTTTAATAGTAAAAAGCTATTATTTATATAGTATTTTTTTCTGGGTTTAGTTTGTGGCATACATTTCCCTTATTGACTACGTTTTAATAGTGGTTTCATTTGGCACGTTGCCCTAACTCGCACTACTTTGAAATTCATGTATTTTTTGCGAGTTTTTAAAAACCTATCTAAAAGTTCTACATAGTGTAACAACTGCGCTAAGTAACCAAACAATATACGTATTTATTGTGCAGAACTAAAGGTAGCACATATACCCTATATTCTAATCAATGCCTGGTAAAGTTGTAAACGACTTTGTCGACTGGATGCCGTGCCAATGATGCTCGACTCAACTCGAATGAGTCTCTTAAAATGTTGCAAACTCGAATTTGTCCTTTTTATGTGCATATTTTCCATTCGGACGAAAGTAACTACTATACCAACTACTCTTCAACTGTTATAGCTTGAAAAGTGGTAAGGATGATGGGGGGGGTTTGAGTAGGTTCGTTTTATGGAAATGGTAATGGCTTTGCTAGTTTATTGATTAACATCGTAAAAGAAAGAAAACAGTTTTCTACTGATGCAGACATAAATGCATATTTCGATATTTAATACTTAGTAGCACTTAGTGTTAGTTTTATATTAAAAAATGATATTGTCATAAAAATTTAATTATAATAAAAAAAATCAAGTATATCAAGAATTGTCTGTTTATTTGAAGTTTTTTTTTATACATTTTTATAGTTTTAAGTTATGGTTTTGAAGTATGAAACGGGTTTAAACTACGGTATGAAACTATAACCAAAAGCCTTTAATAACCGTTTGGGGCATATTCAAAATACACACAGACAAGAAAAAGTACATCATATTGATGAAATTCGTTCTCCAAATCATGATTCATTGTATTGAAGAACCAATCATTATTTTATTGACTAACGACATCAATGTTATGAATGCGTTCATAAATATGATGAACGCTTGGTAACTATAGAAAAAGTTTTCTTCAATATGAGGAACTGTATGTGAAGAATACGTTTCATCATATTAATGAACAAATATATACATCATACATTCTTCAATACATCATATTGAAGAATGCCAATTTCAAAAAAATCAAAATATTTATTTTTCTTTAATTTTTTGCCATACTTCTCAGTTCTCAAGTAGTTCTTGAATATTATTTCCTACATAATGCTTGCTTCGCATTTGTAAAATGTTTCTAAATATATTTATTTATAATTACAAATTTTTTATTAATAAAAAGTTATATTTATAAAAAATATACTTAAAATTTATTTTTATTTGGAATTTTTTTTTTATAAATTTTTTTTCGAAAAAAAATTGTCGGATTATTTTTTTTAATTATTTTCTAAAATCATTTTTTTATTAATTCGTAAAAAAAATCTAATTAAAAAATGTATTAGAAAAAATAAGTTCAATATTATTTAGAATATTATATTTGAAAACAAATTATTTTTTTAATATTTTTTTTCTAAAAAAAATTATTGGATTTTTTTCGAATTATTTTCTAAAGGTTTTTTTTTTATTCCTAAAAAAAATGTAATCAAAAAATATATTAAAAAAAAAAATCAACAATATTCATTACTCAATATATTGAAATATTATAAAAAAATTTACAAAAAAACAACTTAAATTATTCGTTATTCATCAATATGACGATTCAAATTCATTGTTTTGAATATTTCGTTCTTCTCTATGATGTTCGATAATATGAATAAGTTTAATATGATGAATCTGGTAGTTGGCGAAAAAATCCATAATATTTATGAATAAATTCATCATATTAATGAATAAATGCATCATATTTATGAATAAATGCATCATATTTATGAATACATTCATCACATTGATGAAATTTTTTCTACAAAGATATTAAAAAGTTAGTAATTTTGATGCTTAGTTTGATCTCTGTACTTGATAATCATACAACACTTCTTTTATTGTTATACAAAACATACTTACTTTTTAACCAGAATTGGATTTAGAGCAGGGATTGAAACCGCAATGACTTTTTATTTTTAAAAACGAATGTGTACCCCTGATTTTTACAAGAGGTCCGAAAATAAGCCGTTTTGAAAAATTGCATAAAAATCAATCAAACGACGTAAACATTATATTCTGTTAATGCAAAAAGTTAGATCACGAACCACTCTAAATAATTTTTTCAAAATAATTTTTTAAAAAATATTTAAATATATTCAAAACGGGTCACACTTTACCAAAGGTTCCACACTGCATTTTTTAAAATCAGTTATTATACTATTTCTCACTTGATTTTTTTTTAGTTCGTCGTGTGTTTCCCTTCTTTTTCGTGTATTTTGATATCCCAATCGATTGGCATCAATATTTAAAAATATTTTGCCAGACATTAATTTGCCATTTGTTATTTGCAAAAAAAATTTTTGGAAAAATATTTTAAATAATTCACACCAATGTTTTATCTTGCACTAATAAAGAATTATAGCATAAAAAAATGAAGAAATTTGAAAAATCGAAAATCTTGTCATGCCAAAAGGGCGAATCTTTTGATTTTTTGCTATAACTCTTTATTGGTGCAAGATAAAATAGTGATGTAAAAACATTAATTGTTTGTTTTCAAAGCACCTATCGATTGACATCATTATTTAAAAATAAATGATAAAAAATTTAAAAATATTTTAAAATAATGATGATGATCGATAGGTGCTTTAAGAACAAACAATTAATGCCTTGACACCACTATTTTATCTTATACCAATAAATAGTTATGGCAAAAAAACGAAAATATTCGTCCTTTTGGCACAGTATACTTGATTAAAAACTGCATTCAAAAATACCAAAAAAAAACGCAAATGTCAAAAATTACCCATTTGCCCCTTTGGCATGATAGTGACGATATGATCTGTTCAATTTCAAAACTTCATGTAAAAAAAAATAAGTAAATTATTTATAATTTGTTAGGAAAATCCTGCGCGGTATTGAATTAATTACTTAAATGATTAATAAAAATTTAATATACCTTTAATGTATTCTATATAAACAAAAAAAAAAAACGTTTTTGTCACCTTCGATAAACAAAATATGTGCTAAAGCACAGTCCATGCATAATTTAAGTTTCATTAACAACCTGCAACAGGATACATTTTTTTTTGTCCATATTGTCTGTCTGCATATAGGCACAACACCTACATAAAGTGACTGTGACAAAGTGTAAACTGAATGCAAAAATTAACAAAAACAAACAACGGATAAAAATCCTAAAACAAGTCTGATGACATGATTGATGATGATGTAAATTTAAAGTGCTTTCTTGTCAGTCATGCGCTGTCGTCGAACGAACATCGACGCACTTCATCCTATACTTCAACTTGAAAGTACTAAGCTATGCATGTATTTTAGCAGTTTTAATATAATTTTAATTGTTGACAACATAATAATAATTGTTGTTAATTATTTTGCCAACAATACAGCACAACACGAACATGTTTAAATTTTAATTTTTTATTTTTTGCAAATTAAATAAAACATGAAAATTACTTACTTACTTACTTAAATGGCCCTTACAACCGTGGGTCGGTTTTGGCCGCTGAGATGAAGCCGCGCCAGTCGGATCTGCTTTGCGCGCGCTGACGCCAGTTAGAAATACCAAGCGTTGCCAGGTTGTCCTCAACTTGGTCTTTCCAACGCAGATTTGGACGCCCTCTTCTACGCTGTCCACCTTCGAGTTTCAATTCAAGCACCTTCTTGGCTGGAGTGTTTTCATCCATTCGTTCGACATGACCTAGCCAGCGAAGCCGCTGGATCTTGATGCGCTTGACTATGTCAATGTCGTCGAATATCTCATACAGCTCGTGGTTCATCCTGATTCGATACTCGTTAGCAAAGCAGATAGGGCCAAAGATTTTACGGAGAATCTTTCTCTCGAACGCTCCCAGTACTCTCTCATCGGTGGTGGCCAGCGTCCATGTTTCTGCACCATAAAGTAGGACGGGCATGATGAGTGACTTGTAGAGCGTTATTTTTGTCCGGCGAGAGAGGGCTCTGCTTCTCAATTGCCTACTGAGCCCAAAGTAGCACCTGTTGGCAAGAGTTATTCTCCGTTTGATCTCCAGGCTGACGTCGTTGTTGCTGTTTACGCTGGATCCCAGATAGACGAAGTCCTTCACAATGTCGAACTTGTGGGTGTCAAAATCAGCTTTTTGTCCAAGACGCACGGACTCTTTTTTGCTTGATGACACAAGGAACTTCGTCTTGTCCTCGTTCACCGCTAGACCCATTCGACGCGACTCTTTCTCCAATCTGGAGAATGCTGCGCTGACTGCTCGTGTGCTCCTGCCAATGATATCAATATCGTCGGCATATGCGAGCAGCATGACACTTTTGTTGAGGATAGTGCCGCTTTGACGGAGTTCGGCAGCTCGAACTATTTTCTCCATCAATAAGTTAAAAAAGTCGCACGATAGGGAGTCACCCTGTCTGAAACCTCGTTCGGTATGAAATGGCTCGGAGAGGTCTTTTCCTATTCTCACTGAGCAACGTGTGTTGCTCAGGGTCATCCTGCAAAGCCTTATAAGTTTCGCAGGTATACCGAACTCAGACATTGCGGCGTATAATCGTTCCCTTATCGGAGTGTCGAAGGCGGCTTTATAGTCGACTAATAGGTGGTAGGTGTCGATCTGTTTTTCTAGGGTCTTTTCCTGGATTAGGCGCAATGTGAAAATCTGGTCTATGGTGGACTTTCCAGGTCTGAAGCCGCACTGATAAGGTCCAATCAGTCTGTTGACGATGGGCTTCAGTCTTTCACATAATACGCTCGATAGAACCTTGTATGCGATATTGAGTAGGCTGATCCCACGGTAGTTGGCGCAGATAGTGGGATCCCCTTTCTTAAGGATTGGGCAGAGTACACTGAGGTTCCAGTCACTTGGCATGCTTTCATCCGACCATATTCTGCTTACGAGCTCGTGCATGCTCTCTATTAGCTCTTCGCCTCCGGTCTTAAACAATTCAGCAGGCAGGCCATCAGCACCTGCGGCTTTGTTGTTTTTCAGCCGAGCAATGGCTGTTCTGACCTCGTCATGGTCGGGTGGTGGAATCTCAACGTCGTCATCAAGTACTGGGGTTGCCGGGTTTGCTTCTCTATCGGTGGAATTGAGGTCATCATCACCGGTCAGCAGTTTAGAGAAGTGATCCCTCCATATTTTCAGTGTGCTCTGGATATCTGTCACTAGATTTCCGTTCTCATCTTTACAGGAAGAGGCTCCGGATTTCGAACCTCCGGCTAGGCGTCTTATTTTCTCGAAGAATTTTCGAGCCTCATTCCTGTCCCCATGCATCTCAATCTCCTCACACTCACGTCTTTCTGCCTCGCTTTTTTTACGCCTGAAAAGACGTCTCTCTTCCCTCCTCTTCTCTTTGTATCGCTCCTTCGCAGCTCGCGTAGCTACTGACTGCAGGGTGGATTTGTACGCAGCGTCTTTCTCTGCAGTGGCCGCGCGACACTCTTGGTCATACCACTGATTCCTCAGGGGGCGTTGGAATCCAAGCACCTCTTCGGCAGCCGTACGCATAGAGCAGGAGATATGATTCCACTGCGCGCTTATATCATCGAGAGGAGGAGTGCTTTGTCTAAGCAGGTGTGAGAGTCGAGTGGAAAAGGCTTGCGTTGTCTGTTGTGATTGCAGCTTTCCGACGTCTAGCTTTCTCTGCGTTTGGTTCCGTACGTTCTTCGCAGCGCTTAAGCGTGTGCGGACCTTGGCTGCTACAAGGTAATGATCCGAGTCCATATTGGCACCTCGGATAGTGCGTACGTCCATCACGCTTGAAGCGTGCCTTCCGTCAATCACAACGTGATCAATTTGATTTCGAGTTTTTTGATCGGGCGACAACCATGTGGCCTTGTGGATATCGAAATGTTCGAATCTAGTGCTACTAACTACCATGTTTCGTGCTGCGGCGAAGTCGATTAGCCTCGTTCCGTTGTCGGAAGTGTTGGCATGGAGGCTAAATTTTCCGATTGTGGGACAATAGATGGCTTCTCTGCCCACCTTGGCGTTAAAATCGCCTAGCACGATTTTGATATCGTGGCGGGGGCAGCGCTCGTATGCGTTGTCTAGGCGCTCGTAGAAGCGCTCTTTTGTCTCGTCATCTTTCTCGTTCGTCGGAGCGTGTGCACAAATTAGGCTGATATGGAAATATTTAGCCTTGATGCGGATTGTTGCCAGCCTTTCGTCCACGGGCGTGAACCTAGAGACAAGGTGGCGGAGTCTCTTGCCGACCACAAATCCACATCCAAATTCGTGTCTCTCCGCATGGCAGCTGTAGTAGATATCACAGGACGCTTGTTTCGAACAGCCCTGTCCCGTCCATCGCATCTCCTGGATAGCGGTGATGTCAGCCTTATATTTTTCGAGGACATCTGCCAGCTGGATAGAGGCACCCTCCCTATAAAGGGTCCGGACATTCCAGGTGCATATCCGTAAATCATGGTCCTTAAAACGTTTGCGTGGGTCGTCATCGTTGTAATCGGTCGTTATCCGAGGCTTCTTTTTTGTTTTCATTGGGCGCATAGGTTTTTTTCCGTGGTGGGACCCAAACCCAACGCACGAACCCTCACTCTGAGGGAGATGCTCGCCACTCACTTTAGCCGACTTCTACACCGGGTGGTGTAGAGCGCCGTTTCCAGGGACTTCCACGAGGAGGACTTCCACCGAAGTGGAGGTGTCACCATTTGACAATTTGTCAATTCTGGTGACCAGTGAGTTGACTTGAGACGACACCGACAAGGATTGCGCTGGCTTCGCCATGTTGAAGCACTCAGACACGTTGCCTTGTGATAATCGCCCCCATAGTCCCCATGAAAATTGCGCAAAGATAAAATAAAAGGTTAATTGTTGACAGAGTACAACACGTGGTATGAGTGACATGAAATAAAAGGTTCTTATATTTAATTTATTTTAAATTAAATTTGTGTGCAAAAAAAGAGCTGAATATATTGCTTCTTTTTTTTCACTTGTTAAACATTTATAAATCACAGTATTTGAATTGCAAAATAAATAAAAAATGTTAATGCATGGTTTAACACATTAACTCAGATGACTCTGAGCTAATGCGGGCTTATTTGGTTTAAACACATTTTTATTTTTAAACGGAAGGTAAACAAACATTTGCTTTTTGTTTCTGAAAAGGCATTAATCAATAGTTATAAAAAAAACTTAAAATGCAATAATAAATAAAAGTTTTTAAACACATTTATATTATAAAGTGGCTTAATTACGGATTTATTTTTTGCTGATTAAATTATAAACTGTCTTTAATTCATTTCTACCATTTTTCAAAATGGTAGTATATATTATATAGTAATTTTATTGAGAAGAGAGAAGGTTTTCGTTTTTAAAATTTATATTAAAAATAAAATTTATATTAAAAAAACTATTGCAGAACCTACATAATTACGAGCTTATTTTGTGTTCACTATTTTACTTACAATTTATACATTTTTTTGTATTATTTTCAATTATGTAGGAATTATTTTCAAATGCGTGTTATTAATTCCACAATACTTATTTAATTAATTACAAAGTAAAGTGTTGCCTGTGTAGTTGCGGAAATTTTTAAACATTTCAAAAGAAAAGGTATCATCAATAAAAACTGTACAAAGAAAAAAAACAAAACTACTACAAACTATTATGAATCTAAATTTATGAATAAATATTGATTCGGTAATAAATAATAATACAACAATTAAATATAAATTATATATAAATTTCCAAATCTCTCCATTGATCACGCCAACTACTTCCGCTGCTTCAAAATCATACAAGGCGGCCTGCAGCAAACTATTAAGGCAAATAGTAGCCAAATTAAATGCGTTAAACTCATTAACTATTTGAGTTGCACCGAGACTGAGACAGAGTGCGCAGTAGGCAGTGACTGCCTACATTGTTGCAACTTCAAACGCTATGTTGGCAGTGGCACGGAAAACCAAAAATGTTGCTACATTTTAGTGCGCACACTGCAACAACACCAGCACCTACGTATAGCGTATATAGCATTTACCGCAAAAAGCCAACAATATATGTATATAGTAGCCAGAAGGTAATAAATTAAAACCACAAAAATACCCAGTGAGAAATGAAGATATTATTTAAAAAATATTTAATAAAAGCAATCGAAATTTAAATTTTTTAACTACTCTCCTATTTTATAACATTATAAGCAGATTTACTGTTATTCCATTTTTGGATTGAGTTTCCTGCTAAATTAATTTTTTTTCTGCAAAATTTTGGTTTCGATCGGTCGATCGTATCAAAAGTTATTTCAAATGAGAAATTCTCATTCGAAACTTAGATCAACCATTTCTATTAAACCAGGGACCTTCTTTTATTTACATTGACTTTTAAGAACCACAAAAGTACTATTCCTCTGCTGAATCAGTCTCTACGTAGTTTTAATTAAATATGTTTTTATTTGACTTGATTTTACTACGCACTGTATTAGACATTTACTACATATTGTAGAAAGTGTAGCCGAGACAAAATTTCACGAATATTTTGGGTTTATTTCCGGCAAACACACAGATAAATGGAATAGTTTGAGAATTGTATAGGAGGTTTTCAAATTTTAAGGAATTTTATTGGATGATTCACGGACAGAAAACAGACAGCTTCACCCACATCACGAAAATATATTTTTTATAAACTTTTAGTCTTTTAAGAACCACAAAAAAGACTATTTCTCAGTCGAATCAGTCTCTACATATTTTTAATAAAACTTGTATTTATTTGACTTTATTTTACTACGCACTGTATTAGACATTTACTACATATTGTAGAAAGTGTAGCCGAGACAAAATTTCACGAATATTTTGGGTTTATTTCCGGCAAACACACAGATAAATGGAATAGTTTGAGAATTGTATAGGAGGTTTTCAAATTTTAAGGAATTTTATTGGATGATTCACGGACAGAAAACAGACAGCTTCACCCACATCACGAAAATATATTTTTTATAAACTTTTAGTCTTTTAAGAACCACAAAAAAGACTATTTCTCAGTCGAATCAGTCTCTACATATTTTTAATAAAACTTGTATTTATTTGACTTTATTTTACTACGCAATGTATTAGACATTTACTACATAGTATAAAAAGTGTAGCATCCCCAGAGAAAAATGTCTGGCATTTTTCACGAATAATTCGGGTATATTTCTGGCAAACACACAGATGAATTGAATACTTTGAGAATTGTATAGCAGGTTTTCAAATTTTAAGGAATTTTATTAGAGTTTTCACGGATAGAAAAGAGGAAGCTTTATTCTCATCACAAAAGATATATTTCTTATAAACTTTTAGTCTTTTAAGAACCACAAAAAAAGACTATTTCTCAGTCGAATCAGTTTCTACATATTTTTAATAAAACTTGTATTTATTTGACTTGATTTTACTACATTTAGACATTTACTACATAGTATAAAAAGTGTAGCATCTCGAGAGAAAAATGTTTGGCATTTTTCACGAATAATTCGGGTATATTTCCGGCAAACACACAGATGAATTGAATAGTTTGATAATTGTATAGCAGGTTTTCAAATTTTTAGAGGATTCACGGATAGAAAACAGGCAGCTTTATTCTCATCACAAAAGATATATTTGTTAAATTTGTTATAAGAACCACAAACAATACTATTCCCCAGTCGAATCAGTCTCTATATAGTTTTAATTAAACTTGTATTTATTTGACTTGATTTTACTACTCTTAGACATTTACTACATATTGCAGAAAGTGTAGCATCCCGAGAGAAAAATGTCTGTCATTTTTCACGAATATTTCGGGTGTATTTCCGGCAAACACACAGATAAATGGAATAGTTTGAGAATTGTATAACGGGTTGTTAAATTTTAATGAATTTTATTGGAGGATTCACGGACAAAAAACAGACAGCTTGTGACAGCTTCATCCTTATCACAGAAAATATATTTGTTATAAACTTTTAGACCTTTAAGAACCACTACAAAGACTATGCCTCAGTCGAATCAGTCTCTACTTATTTTTAATTAAATTTGTTTTTATTTGACTTGATTTTACTACGCGTTGTATTAGTAATTTACTACATATTGTAGAAAGTGTAGCATCCCGAGACAAAATTTCACGAATATTTCGGTATATTTCCGGCAAACACACAGATAAATGGAATATTTTGAGAATTGTATAGCACGTTGTCAAATTTTATTGGCATATTCACGAAATATTTTGGAAACGGATAGAAAACAGACAGTTTGTGACAGCTTCATCTTCATCACAGAAAATACATTTGTTATACACTTTTAGCGAGAAAGTAGAATACTTTTCACTTTAAAATAAATATAGAATTCAACAAAAATAAATGCAGATGTAATATGTATTTTATATTTTATGATAATTAAATATATACAAAATGTACTTAAATTAAATGCATATGTAGTAATTTTTGGGGAGAACTTTAATTTGTATCGAAATATAAAATTGCCAAGCCCCCTACAGTTTCAAAGAGTGTCGAAAAACAAAAAAAAAAAAAATCTTGACGCTCGCCCCTTTGGAACCGCCCATAAATCGAAAACTGACCGAGGTCATAAGTGGTTCAGCCTATTTTTGTACATGCCAATTTTTGTACATGTTTTTAGAGAATAAATAAATAAATAAATAAATAAAGAATATATTAAAAATAAATGCAGATGTAGTAAATTATTTAGATATTGCAGAATATGTAGTAATTTTTACATAAATGTAGGAACATTTTGTATAGAAATACAGCAAATGCTTTGCTTACAAACACAATTTTACATTAATGTAGTAAAAACAAATAAATTATTATTTCCACGTAAATCAAATACATTTGTATTTATTAAGAACATGTTTATATCTGTTTTTTTTTTTTGATAATACTATTGAAATTTGTTACCTTACATATTGCTTCTTTAAAGACTTAAATAAAAACTTTAAAACAAATTAAAACCTATTAAACAGTATGAAAAGGGGTTCCTCAAGGGTCACAAAAACCAAACACAAACTTCCTTCTCAAATGCTGCATATATTAGCCACAAAATGTTGAATGCTTACCGCCCGCCCGACCAGCTACAATGTTGCCACGTTGTTCTAGTTCGCTGCTTATGCCAAAAATTTATTAACTTTACTTTTGTCTCGTTTGCACCTACAAAATGGTAATAAATTTAGAAACAAATTGAATTCAAATTGCGAAAACTTTTGCACTGCCTAAATTTTGTGGTTATTAAGTCAGCCGTAATGCGGCGCAGCACCGCACCGCACCGCGTCACGTCATGACATGCCATGCATATGAAAATGCTATATGTGCCAGTGTTGCCATATTTTATTTTATTTTTGGGTGCCACAATCAGCTTATAGAATTTTTTCATTTCATAAATTTTATCAGTGTGCATCTGCAATGGAAGTGCGGCTGGCCGGCAGGCAGTCAGGCAGTCAGTCAGTGCCTTCAGATAAAAATTCATTTAAATTGAATTGCAAAATATGAACAACGTTGCCAGATGTACAGACGATTTTATTGATAGTATTTTGCATTTAGTGGATCAATGCAGTGGTAACAAAACAAAAAAAATGTTTTCATGATTGTGGATGATATGCAGTGAACGCAAGAATTGGGGGATTTAATGGGCGTTGGTAATATGTGATTGTAATCATACGTAAAGCTGTGCTAAAGTCCACTCAATATTTGGGCCACATTGTAAAGCTAAATGGTTTAAATGCGCTCAAGGTGTTACATTATTCAACTAAGTGGATTATTTGTGATATTGTGGTCAGGATACATTAAACAGTTACAATATCAAAATTATCGATAGACAATACGTACAGTAATATTTATATTTAGTATAATTAATATTATATTATGTTTACTTTGTTATTTAATTACGTTAAAATAAATACAGCATATAAACAAGTAAGAATAATATCGTCACTGCCATGCCAAAGTGGAGAATGTGCATTTCTAAAAGTATTGAGAAATCAAATTTTAAAGTTTGAAGTGCTTTAAAAATTAGCAAAATTTTTATGTTATTTTGGTTTATTCGTCAATTATTATAACGTATAAAAAATATCTTTAGATTTGGACAACCTACTGAATTATAAATACGGATTTTGTGAGGCTATATGTTGATCAAAATGCAAATATTTTTGTTCCTTATGCTATAACTTTTTATTAGTGCAAGATAAAATAGTGTAATGTAGAGGCATTAATTGTTTGTTTTTAAAGCACCTATCGATCTGCATCATTAATTAAAAATATTTTGTCAAACATTAATTTGCCATTTGTTATTAGCAGGAAAAATGTTTGGCAAAATATTTTTAAATAATGATGCAGTTCGATAGGTGCTTTAAAAACAAACAATTAATTTCTTTAGATCACTTTTTTATCTTGCACCAATAAAAAATGAAAGCAAAAAAACGAAGAAATTGGAAAAATTGAAAATCTTGCCATGCCAAAAGGGCGAATTTTTTCGTTTTTTTGCTATAACTCTTTAATGGTACAAGATAAAATAGTGATGTAAAGGTATTAATTATTTGTTTTTAAAGCACCTGGATCATTAATTATAAATATTTTGCCAAAATTGTTTTCCTGCAAATAACATATGGCAAATTAATGTTTGGCAAACTATTTTTAATTAATGATGCAGATCGATAGGTGCTTTGAAAACAAACAATAAATGCCTTTGCTCCACTATTGTATCTTATACCAATAAAAAGTTATGGCGAAAAAACGAAAAGATTCGCCCTTTCGCCATGACAAGATTTTCAATTTTTCAAATTCGCCCTTTTGGTTATGTCTTTTGTGGCTGGAAATGTCCAACAAAATGACACGCAATTTTGGCACAGCATCCTTGAGGATAAACTACATTTAAAAATGTAAAAAAATTGCACATTTGGCATGATAGTGACGATATATAACATAACTCAGACATTATAACGTAACACACAATTATTATTTGTAAAGTTACGAAAAAGCTTTTCGAATAATTTGTGATCATTAGTTGGCTGTTTTAAATTATACTTGTTGTATATTTACGACACTTTTTCGAGAATGTAATCTATGAAAAACATAAATTTTATGCATTTACATGAATTAATATTAATTGCAAATGAAAAATCGAAATATTATTTTGTAAATATAAAAATTCGTAGATTCACTGTTGTACATTTCAAATCAAACCGGATGCTATTTTTAAGATTAACTATTTTTGATTTCTTAGAAACTTAGCAGACATGTTAAGTATTTCAAAAAAATATTTTACACGTATATTCGATATTAATAATGAATAGTTTTGGGACTTATAACCCTTTAAAAAATCGAAATTTTTTAAAGAAAATACTACATTTTGCATTCATTTAAACTACATACTATAGCATGTGAACCATCCACCAGACGCTTAATTGTTGATCTGCTAGGACGATTATGACGACCATAAATTAAACGTAGCGCTCTTAACGTTGAGGCCACTGATTCCGAATTTCGGTAGTAAATTTTAATAATTTGGACTCGTTGTTGGCTCGTATATCTTTCCATCATGAAATGGCAAACCTTACTGAAGAGAAATGTCAAAAGAGCGGCAAGAAATATGTCGTCGTTTGCTGTTCCTGTCGCTCTACTTTTGTAGTGTACCATTTGAAAAACCCTGTACTATATTGATAAATATTTCTGTCCATTTTTTTAATATTTTTATATCGGAATATTTACAAATGTGTACACCATTCAAATGAGACCTTTTTTTGTCAATATTGTACTTATGGTCAATATTAGGTAATAGTACTACAAACTGTAGTAATATTATCAATGCTATTTTAGTTTAATTACTAAGAAATCAAACCACATAATTCTTAAGTTTTAAATACCAAATAGTGTTTGTGATTTTAATAAAATCAACAAAAAACGAAAACACTTAAACCATATAAGATTCTTCTAGATCTACAATCGTCAAGGCCTATAATCTAAATAGTTGCAGAATCAACGAAAGTTAAATGGAATTAGTTATTGAATATTCAAAGTCTCGTCAAGTTTGGAATGTATCACAAAATGATTTATAATTGAAATTTGCATCTTAAATAGTATTGATTTGCATTCAAGACTGTATAAATTTACATAAAAGCAAGATTTTAATTACAAACACGTGTTAAATGGATTTTTTCTATTTATAATTTCT
Source organism: Dryomyza anilis (assembly GCA_951804985.1). Classification (NCBI taxonomy): domain Eukaryota; kingdom Metazoa; phylum Arthropoda; class Insecta; order Diptera; family Dryomyzidae; genus Dryomyza; species Dryomyza anilis. The sequence goes on from OX638130.1 coordinate 107,017,400, forward strand.
ATAAAACGCATTATATGTAAAAAAAAAACCCATGTAATGAAAATAATTATAGAAATATAACTGTTTATATGTAAGTTATTTAAATGAATATATAAATAAACTGTCTATAAATTGCAAACCACAATGATTGCTGGAATTTCCATAAATATACCCAAACAGTAAGATAATGGTAGGATTTTTCTATGAAAACGATTGAAGGTGAACGGGTAAAAACCACTAATTGTGATTATGTAAAAAAGTAGAAATATTGTCTAAAGTGTTTTAAAATGATATTATTATTAAGACATACAAAAATTCTACATAAATTCTGTGGCAATATGAAATAAAAGCTATAAAAAGTCTATTTTTTGAACTTTTCAGAACTTTTCATTTTAAAACTTTACAACTTATTTCGAAAATTAACTTTTAAAATAGGTTAAGAATTATTTTGGCATATTTAAGAAAAACTTAAATAAAATAAATGTCTGCAGAATATTTATACGACTTCTTTTTTGAAACTTTTTTTTATTAAAGTAAATATTTAATAACAAATAGATATGCTTTAACGTTTTAGAAGGGAAGGATTTGTATCAAAATTTGACACAAAATTAATTCATATAGGAATAAAGGATTACGATATGGTATTAATAACGATGGTATTAAATTTTTAGCATAACTCGAGTTATGTTGTTAATTTATATTGTCACATAATTGTTTTTGTTAGAACATAAATCAAAACTGGCTAAGTCCATGCTATGGCATTTTCAGAATAATACGAATAACTTGTATTAAGTAAACCGCAATTTAAAATGTTTAATATCAAATTGGATTCCAATTAAATTTAATATTTTTTAAAATATAATCCCCAAATCAAGATGCAATAATCTGAAGACAAAGTTTTTAAATATGGAATTGATATGTTTTGATATGCAAATGTGGACTTTTTGACCAATTTTGATGCCAATTTCTGTGTTTTTAATATACCTACATATGAAATATGAAAAATATTTGAAAAACATATGAATATATATTTATTGGATTAATTACACCCCTGCTACATAGAAAAAGTGCTTTAAAAATCAAATATTATGTAAAAAATATAGCGAAGCTTGTGATAAAGTGGGACATCGGGTAATGTGGGAAATTGTAATTTTTGAACATGTTTATAGAAAACACGTTTTCATCCATGGTTTAAATAAAATATATAAATTTTTATTGCATTACGAGAACAAATGAATAAAATAGTTTTTGAAAGTTGTCAAAAACTGTAATTTTTTTGTCTTTTTTAATTAAGAAAGTATGTTTAAAATGATCGAATATTGTATATCTTTTGAAATACAAACAGGGTTTGCAAATAATTTATCATTGCTTAAATGGTGCTAGTGTTATGATCAAATTGCGTTATTTGTGTAAAGTGGGAAACACTTTCTGGGTTAATGTGGGAAATGTAATTTAAGCAATGTTTGTTGTAATTTTAGTGAAAATATTGTGTTATATGAATTATTTAATTGGTTTAGCCAAGAAAAAACTACAATTGTGGACAGAAATCAATGAAAAGCAAAATTTTGACTTCACCTGAGATAAAATCTGAATTGCAGGAGAAAGCCGACAAGCAAGGTTCGCTTCACAAAAAGAACAAAAAGAATACATCGAACATTATTCAATTTCACCAGAAGAAACAGAATGTTGTACAATTTTATTGAATGAAATTCCGTAGAATTTAAATTTTAACTTAATTTAATATAATACATCGAACATTCTTCAATTTCACCAGAAGAAGCAGAATGTTGTACAATTTTCTTGAATGAAATTCCGTAGAATTTAAATTTTAACTTTTAAAATTCAGCGAACTGCTATATCTGTAGATGTACATTAGACTGACAATGGGTCAATAAAAAAAAGTATTTACTTTTAAGCAAGCATATATATTTTGATCAAATTGTTTACTTTATTTCAGAATTTTTATAGTAAATGGTCAGTTTAACGTTTTTATTAATACCTACCAATTTAAAATTTTATACTTATGAACATTAGCAAATAGTTTTTAGTATTTTAATTAAATGAAATGCGAAACATTTTGACAATTCGGAGCATTTGCTTCAAGTTTTGAGTAAAGTCGATTTATATGACCCAATGTCTTTGTATGAAAAAAAATAATCGAGTTTGATTTTGAAGGTCACCCCCTAAAAATGCTCTATTGAATGAGAAAATCGATGTGGAGAATTTTCTGCGAAATCCGAATATGGGAAATGAACCCGCCGGAACCTCAAAGTAGGCGTTTTCGTACCTAAATTAAGAATTTTAAAATTGAATTGAAATAATATCTCTCAAACGCAATAAACTAAAAATGTGGGTATGTCAAAAATTTATGTAAAATTTTATTAGCTTTTCAAGAAACTATAAATGAAAAAAATCGGTTAAAAAATACAGAAGCAGTGAATATTTAAACAGACATCCTTCGTTTTATATTTTCATCAGTCACGCCTAGCCTGAAACACTTTAAACTCAAAAGTTTGATTGCCATCTGAAATTTATTTTGAATATGTTTTTAACATCACTTGCGATTATTTAAAGTTGAAATTTAATTATTAAAATTAATTATTAATAGTAAAAATACTGCATCAAAAAATGCGAAAATGCATTTTAAAAACTCTAAAAAAAAAAATTTATTTCATCCTGAAATTGCTACTTTGAATATTCTGAATAGGAATGTAAATGCACCATTTTTTTTTAGTATTTTCTTAGCATTACTACTGAGTTGTTTGTGAATTTAAACTTTTTTTCTCTCTATTTTATTATCTTATTGTAATATTTTTTTATCTATATATATAAAACTCTTGGTCCGTCTGTCAGTCTGTCGGTCTGTCTGTTTGTTCCACGACAAAACCGCTGAACCGATTTAACTGAAATTTTGCACCAGGATACTATAGAGTCTGGGGGGTGTCATAGGCTATATATGGGCGGGATTGGACAAACGATATAACTCGGCACTTTTACCAGCTACGAACATGAAACAAAAAACTCTAATACAACAAAAAAAAATTAAAAGCAAAAACACAAAATCAAAAGCAAAAATCAAACACAAAAACAAAAGTAAAAGCACAAAACTTAAGCAATAACTCAAAAACAAGAGAAAAATAAAAAAAAGGATAGAAAACAAAAACAAAATCAACCACACTAAAATTCACCGCACTAAAACTCATCACACTAAAATTCACCACACAAGGATAGAAAACAAAAACAAAATCAACCACACTAAAATTCACCGCACTAAAACTCATCACACTAAAATTCACCACACTAAAACTCACCACAATAAAACTCACCACACTAAATTTCACCACACTCAAATTCACCCACTTAAACTGATCACACTAAAATTCACCACACTAAAATCACCACAATAAAACTCACCACATTAAAACTCACCACACTAAAATTCACCACACTAAAACTCACCACACCAAAATTCACCACACTAAAATTCACCACACTAAAACTCACCACAATAAAACTCACCACACTAAATTTCACCACACTCAAATTCACCCACTTAAACTGACCACACTAAAATACACCACACTAAAATTCACCACACTAAAACACACAACAATAAAATTCACTACACTTAAACTCACCACACTAAAACTCACCACAATAAAATTTCTACTGGGAAAAGCTCTACGGGGAAGAATTCTACGGGAAAGAATTCTACTGGGAAGAATTCTACGGGGAAGCACAGTCTGAGAAAGAATTGTATATGAGAAAAGTTGTTTTAGCGGAGAATTAGTTTGGTTGTGGTTACTACATTTATAGAACCAATAAAAAAACGTCCACAGCGAAGCAATAAAAATGTTATTTATATTAATAAAATTTCTCCATAGCATTGCATTCACAAAATCTTTGCACGAGTCGTGTACGGGTCCAGCTAGTTCTAAATATAATTTGACTTTGTTATGAAAAAAAGAAAACTTAAATAGCATTTTGGCAAAAATTTTGCAGTTTCCCACTTTACCCCAACATTTTTTCAATAAGTAATAGGCATAAAAATGTTATTATGTTAAGGCAAATAGTTCAATAATAAACCAGTCTATGGAATAGATCCTTCAAAGGAATTTTAAAAAAATGTTAAATGTACTTTTTGGAAGAAAATCAAAAAGTGTCCCACTTTACCCCAGGCTCAGCTATACTGAAATTAGAGCTTTTTGATACGAGATTCTGGACAATGAAATGAATTCGTGTTTAACTCATTTTTTCTTTCTAAAAATGTACTTTCCCGGTTTTAATTCCAAATGCCTAAATAATAAGATCTTGCTATGTGCTACTAGTTTATTTAAATTTTAACTATATGTTATACTTTAATATTATAAATGAGTCTAATTTTTATAATAATTTCAGATTTCAATTTAAAATTTTCTTATTTTTGAATTAAAAACTTTCTAACTAATCTGTCCGATCAAAATTCGAACTAATGAACTCAAAAAGTATTATTCAAATATTTCAAAATTGGTATTAAATTTAAAAAAATCCATAACTGCATTGAAAAGCGCTTACCATAAATCATAGTAGGGAAATAAAATAAAATTTCTACAATATAAATAAACAAATCATAAGAAAAATTTGATTATACAAAATGCTTAGATAACTTTTTCAATGATTTACAACTTAAATTTGTCAGTTTTACAATATACTGACTGAGGACTGCATAGTATTATGTGACTATTTCACTGACTATATCTATTGACAACAGTTGGTTAAAGAAATCGTTTCGAACGACACAGTCAGTAAAAGCATAACAAAGAGCAGAAAGTGTATTTTAACCACATTGTGCTAACAAGTTATACCTGATTTCAATTGCTGCTGTCTGAGTAGGGCAAAAACCACATTACCAACTGTTATTGAAATGAAGCAAAAATATTATATAGAAAAATGTTTAAAGAAAAAAAAAAACAATATAAACCTAAAATGATTATGATTGCCATCATGATGATGATGATGAAAATAAAAAAAAGTAAAATAAAAACTAAACGGATCAGTCTTATTGTGGTCAGTCATTGTAGATAGTTGGCGATTTTAATTGGTGGCTTTTACGCACGCTTTCACTGGATAATTATGATCACAATTCACTTTCATACGTAATTCTGACAAACTGACAGACCCGTAGACATAAAGACTAAACGTCAAACTATCCGACCGACAGTCATGATCTTAAACAACTGTTGCGGTGTAGGTAGCTTTTGAGACAGTTGAATGGGTTAATAGATTATAGAGAAATGGTGGTAGAAAGCACTATTTTCAATAGTGAACTGAATAATGATTATGAAATATCAATATCAATAAAAATAAAATTTAAAATTGTTTTGGTTTTAATATTAGCAGTTTATGGAATTATATAAAATAATATTTTTCACACATTTTTTTCCGGGGGTAAACCATTTGTTCATGTAGAAACTATTCGTCACTTTGAAATGTTTTACCATTTTACATAATTCCCACGAATTGTTTGGAAAAAATATTCTACTCAGCAAATATTTTTTTTTTATTTACAGAATATTGTTTTCCATGAAAATCTTTTATTTGAATTTTTGAAATTAATTTTGCAATATAGTCATGTGAAAAACTGGTTAATACTTAATGCAGGTTTTCCCAAAAAGTAGGTTTTGTAGATATTTGAAGAATTGAATTAGAAGAATTCAATTTAACTGAATTTTAAAAACTAAATTTGAATGAAAATGATATGAGCAATAAAATTTAAAAATTGTATTTGTGGAAAATCATTACGGGTATTCATCTCACTTCGTATCGCCTACGTATATGCGTATTTCATAAGAATTCTATACTAAAGGGTTTTTCAACAGCGACGCTACAAAAGTTGAGCGACAGGGACAGCAAAGGATGCCATATTTCTTGCTGCTCTTTTGACATTTATCTTCAGTAAGATTTGCCATTTCATGATGGAAAGATATACGAATTCGAATTTCGGTAGTAAATTTTAATAACTTCGACTCGTTGTTGGCTAGTATATCTTTCCATCATGAAATGGCAAACCTTACTGAAGAGAAATGTCAAAAGAGTGGCATGAAATATTGCGTCGTTTGCTGTCCCTGTCGCTCTACTTTTGTAGCGCTCTTATTGAAAAACCCTTGAAAAAAAAACTTTTGTAGCGCTCTTATTGAAAAACCGTTTAGAAAGCTTATAATTTTTGCGACATACGCATAAACGCAGTAGATAAAGGGTGAAATGAATACCCTTATTGGGAATTTTGAACTTATAGAAACGATATTTAATAAATTGAATTTGAGGGTTTGAGGGTTTGAATAACGTCGTTGTAGAACTAAAGTCACCAAATACATTTTTATGAAAATCTTAAATTTCAACTTTGTTGCTTAATATTACAAAAAGTTATTGATACTTTTTAAAGTTGAAACATCAATTGATAGATTCACATTTTCTTATCATTTAGTACAAATATTGAAATCATCGATCAGAAATTATAAAATATATAAATTTATCGTCACTGTCATGACAAAGGGACGAATGTGCATTTTTAAAAATGTTTGCAAATCAAATTTTAAAAATTGAAGTGGTATAAAAATGAGTAAAATTTAGTTTTTTTTCAGTTTTTTCTGTTATTTTGGTTTATTCATCAATTATTATAACGTATATAAAATATCTTTGGATTTGGACAACTTGCTGAATTATAAATACGGATTTTGTGAGGCTATATCCTGATCAAATACGATTGTACATACATATATCGTCACTGTCATGACAAATGGGCGAATGTGCATTTTTAAAAATGTTGGGAAATCTAATTTTAAATTTTGAAGTGCTTTAAAAATTAGAAAAATTTATATTTTTTTAATTTTTTTCTGTTATTTTAGTTTATTCATCAATTATTATAACGTACATAAAATATCTTTGGATTTGGACAACTTGCTGTATTATAAATACGGATTTTGTGAAACTATATCCTGACCAAAACACAAATATTTTTGTTTTTTATGCTGTAACTTTTTGTTAGCGTCAGATAAAATAGTAATGTAAACCCATTAATTGTTTGTTTTTAAAGCACCTATCGATTGGCATTATTATTTAAAAATAATTTTCCAAATATTCATTCGTCATTTGTTATGTGCCAGAAAAATGTTTGGCAAAATATTTTAAAATAATGATGCCATTTGATAGGTGCATTAAAAACAAACAATTAATACCATTACATCACTATTTTATCATGCACCAATAAAGAGTTATAGCAAAAAATTGGAAAAATTGAAAATCTTGTCATGCCGAAAGGGCGAATCTTTTTGATTTTTAGCTACAACTCTTTATTGGTGCAAGATAAAATAGTAATGTAAAGGCATTAATTGTTTGATTTTAAAGCACCTATCGATTGGCATCATTATTTAAAATTTGCCAAACCTTTTTAATTATGTGGATATAGTGTGTACTTTAAGAAGAATAGAATATTATATGGCTTTTAATTGATTTTCGAAAACAGTTCAAATTCTGACTTGTTGAAAAATGTTAGGGTAAAGTGGGAAACTTCAAGATTTTTACCAAAATGCTATTTTAGTCTCGCTTTTTTATGTTTTGTTATTTCCATAAAGTCAAATATATTAAGTATAAAAAACAATACAATAAGGTAATAAAAAATAATGATAAAAAAAAAAGAGTGCAAACAAGAGCAGTCTAAAAAAAAGTTTCAAAAACACATATTTTCTTATTTTCGAAATGCAATAAAAAAAATAAAAATGTAATGATGCCATTCGATTCACTGAATATCTGGGTGTTCTTAGGTGAAATTTCCGTATCCCTGGCAACTCTGTAACTCCTAAACCGAGCGTTTTACAAAGGTCACAATTCAAAATTTTGGTAAATGGGAAATACTGGGATTGGTTTTTTCTTGTAATGATGCCATTCGATTCACTGAATATCTGGGGTTTTTAGGTGAAATTTCTGTATCCCTGGCAACTCTGTAACTCCTAAACCGAGAGTTTTACAAAGGTCACAATTCAAAATTTTGTTAAATGGGAAATACTGGGATTGGTTTTTTCTTCATAAAAAAAATACTGATTAAAAAAAAAAATGTAATGATGCCATTCGATTCACTGAATATCTGGGGTTCTTAGATGAAATTTCTGTATCCCTGGCATCTCTGTAGCGCCTAAAACGAGCGTTTTACCAAGGTCACAATTTAAAATTTTGATAAATGGGAAATACTGGGATTGGTTTTTTCTTGTAATGATGCCATTCGATTCACTGAATATCTGGGGTTTTTAGGTGAAATTTCTGTATCCCTGGCAACTCTGTAACTCCTAAACCGAGCGTTTTACAAAGGTCACAATTCAAAATTTTGTTAAATGGGAAATACTGGGATTGGTTTTTCTTGTAATGATGCCATTCGATTCACTGAATATCTGGGATTCTTAGGTGAAATTTCTGTATCCCTGGCAGCTCTGTAGCGCCTAAACCGAGCGTTTTACCAAGGTCACAATTTAAAATTTTGATAAATGGGAAATACTGGGATTTGTTTTTAAAAAAACTTTCAAAAACATTTTTTTTTTTCATATTTTCTCGAAATGCAGTAAAATGGTATTAATTTGATCATAATCATGGATTAAAAAGTTGATGCCATATTAAGAAGCACTTGACAATTGTTTTTATTTTTCTAAGTGCAAAAACAAATTCAAAAATTGCAATTTCCCATATTACCCGATGTCCCACTTTACCCAAGGCTTCCCTAGGTATTTTTATACAATTTGAGGAATTAAATTTGGAGAGTTGTGATATTGAAATTGATCTATTCTTCTATATTTGAAAAACTCAATTCAATGAATCGAATTTAAAGAATTGAATTTGAAAAATTTGGTGTAATGAACTCAAAGGCAATGGGAAAATTTGATAACTTTGCAACTTTGTATAAATTGAATTTGAGACATAGAATATGATATATAGGATTTGAGCGAGTTCGCCTAAATTGTACGGGTTTTGATTCGATCGCCATTCGGTAACCGGTAATTGTTAAAGTCCCTAATAAATCGATTATTATATGTCTATTTGATGTCTTCCAATTTAGTACAGTTAATTTTAGTTTAAAAATTTCAATTTAAGAAATTATATTTGATATAATGAATTTGATGAGTTGTATTTAATGGTTTTAATGTGAATAATTGCATTTTATGAAATCAATTTTTGTAAATTTCAATTTATGTTAAGTAATAAATTTGAGAATATTGATTTAAAGAATTGAATTTCATGCATTAAATGTAAGGTAATGATTTTTAGAAAAATGATTTTCTATTTACATTTTTGTTTTCAAAAATATTTTTAATTGCTGTTATTAATATGCAAACTCAAACCAAATGTTAATAGCAATTATTATTATATTTATTGCTGCCAGTATAAATTTAGCTAATAATTGTAAATTATCGTAATTATAAAAGCAATAATAAATATAATAAATTATATGGTTTTCATGAAGGTAGTAAGTAGCCTGTAAATGTTTTATATGGCATGCACGTAATACGTAAACAATATTTTTATTTTTTTCTTACACATTTTTAAAAGCAACGCGAATTATATTCGCAAAATTAATTCACTTTTAAATTAGGTGTGTAGGCAAATAAATAATAATTACTAGTAGAATTATTTAATTGCTATTAAATGCTAAGAAGTTGTTTAATTTAAAATTTTTACATATTTTATTTCTATCTACAGATTTAAAAAAAAAAATCATTAATTAGTTTTTGCCAAGAACTTTAATTTTGGAATTTTCATTTATTTTACCTGAATTACACTTAGAAAATTATAAAAATAGACTTTACCGTGTAGTATTTTTATTAATAGAGGGATGTTATATAGAGGCAGAAAATCCTATTAAACATTGATCAATAGTACGATTATTGATTCAATAGTATACAAAATATAAATATTTTCATATAAACACAAAAACAATTTAATAGTATTTGGAGTATTTAATGGGATTTAACTATTAAAATAATAATTATAATTTTAATAGCAAAAAACTATTAATTTAAAATAATGGGATTTACCTATTAAAATAATAATTATAATTTTAATAGCAAAAAACTATTGCTTTAATAGTATTGATTTAATTAATAGAGTATTGATTTAATAGTTTATAGTGGATGTAATAACATAAAAAAACATTTTACTTTTTCTTTTCTTTATAACAAAAGTAAAAAGCACAGCCTCTATTTATGCGCTAAATTATAAAGACTACTCTTCATCCACTTGTTGGGTCATTACCATCACAATACCACATATTCTCGCCTCCACCATCAGATCTCGAAAAATAAATAATAATTCAGTGCCTGAAGAAACACAGCACAGACATAAATTTCCATTTTATTTTTGTGTTGTTGTCGTCGGTCTTCGTTTTTTTTTTTTTTTTACATATTTTCTATGTATAGCCCCCGCCCGCCAACATTCTTCATTCAAGTGTCAATGACGCTGTCTCTTTCACAGCATTATGTTTACTCTGTCACACACATTGAATCAAACAAAAGCTGAGTCGTCAGACCCGACAATATGGTAACAAAAACATCATTAAATCAACAGGTTTTCGCCTATTTTTTTTGTTTTGTAGCATAAAAATATTATTTTTTTTTCTATTTTATGGTATTTTTTTTTGAAATATTCTTTAGATTTTTTTCTGTTTATTTTTCTTTTTGCGTTTTTCTGAATACTTTGCAAATGTCTTTTACTTAATCTTTTATATATTCTTATATACTACGTATAAGACTTTATTCTAATACGCAAATTGTAGTCTTTACTTCTTTTTCTTTTTTCTGCACATTTTTCCCACTAGATGTCGTCTTGTGTCCATTGCCATAATTTGAGTTCTGTTTACTTTTAATTTAGCTGTTTATTTTACAACTCGTTTTAACGCGTTTTCTTGAGTTTTTCTTCAGAGTTTTCTTCGCTCCGCCCCCCCTCCCCCCTCGATCTACGTATTTGCGTCTTTTGTGGGCAACTCGTTTTAATTACTATTCTGGGCACGTACCATGAATTCCAATTCGCTTTCTGAGTTTAAATGATGGCGTTCGTTACCATTTGAGGGGATATCGCATCGTTAGTTTGTATTTGGTGCTATTGGTAAAGCGATTTTAAACAGGTTAACGCTATTTATTGGCTATATAAATAATTATATTTTATTTAAGAACAAGTTGAGTTCGATTAAACGAAAGTACATTTTAAAATATACACTTTACCGTTCTGGGAAAAGCGACGTATATCGTCGTTGTAGAACTAAAAGTCACCAAATACATTTTTATAAAAATTATAATTTCAACTTTGTTGGTAATATTACAAAAAGTAATTGATAAATTTTTAGAGTTGAAATACCAATTGATAGATTCACATTTTCTTATCACTTGGTACAAATATTTAGCTCATCGATCAAAAATTAAAAGATATATAAAGATTTTTGTAAATGAACAATTGGTATTTTTAAAAATGTAGTTGGTGACTTTTAGTTCTACAACGACGATATTTGAAAATTTCGTTACGTATTCAAAATTACAGTTGGAGACATACCAAACAAGTCAGTTCGACTACCTTAAGATGATATTGTGCTACACCCAGAAAAAAATTCCCTCAAATCTCATTAAAATTGGTCTATAGGACAATTATTGATTTAATAGTATACAAAAATAAAAATTTTCATATAAACTCAATGGCAATGTCATGGTATTTTCTAGTATTTAATGGTATTTTCCGATTAAAATAATAATTTATCCTATTGAATATTTTTAATAGTAAAAAACTATTATTTATATAGTATTTTTTTCTGGGTGTTATAAAATTTAATCAGTGACCAGAGCAACGTGGTTTGATTATGTTAATTTTTTTTTTTGCTATTAAAATTAGTCAGTACAATAAATTATGAGTAATTAATGGGTAAATACCATAAAATTTAACAAAATATTATTAAATTGTTTATGTGTTTATATGAAAATTTTTATTTATTTGTATACTATTGAATCAATAACTGCCCTGTTTAAATTCACTTTTAGTAAAGTTAAAATTCCAAAAGAAAAACTGAATTCAAACTGAAATTCAAATATTAGACACACACACCTCGTGCAAAATGACTCCAGGACACATCTATTGCATGACTACTTGAATGTGCCAACAACAACAATAATAAAATCAGGTGTCGACAGGAGGTGCAAACAAAGCCCGACAAGTTATCTTGATTATAATATACAGCAAAGAAGCACAGACATACTACATTTGTGTAGTATGTATTTTGTACGATGTCTGCATATTTGTAGAAGTACTTATTATGTGACAAATATTACAAGGATACGACGATGCGCCGCGTCAATCAAAGGAATTTATGCAGTTGGATTACAAATGAAATGGAATTGAAACTTATCAACAAAGTGAAAATTTTACAAATTTATAAAGTGACATAACTGAAAAATTCAATTTGCTGCTTATTGAATAAATTATAGGCAATTTTCGTAGATGTTAAATTCAGCCCAATTCTTAAAAAAATACACCCAGAAAAAATACTATATAAATAATAGTTTTTTTTACTATTAAAAATAGTCAATTGGATAAATTATTATTTTAATCGGAAAATACCATTAAATACTAGAAAATACCATGACATCGCCATTGAGTTTACATGAAAAGATTTATTTTTTGTATACTATTAAATCAATAATTGATAATTTTGTATACTATTAAATCAATAATCAATTGACCAGTTTTGATAGGATTTGAGCGAATTTTTTTTTGGGTGTACTTTCACAAATATTTGTGAAAAATTGTTGTTGTATTGAATTTACATAAACAGCTTTTTCTTTCAACAATTTCTTCCAAAGATTTGTGTGAGTATTCATTTAGAATTGGGCTGATTATACTACTCAACAAAACGAGCAGAAAATTTGCCATGGACTTTCCATACATCAATTCTATATAATTCGCGGTTGCTGATTTTGACTGCATACTCAGTTTTCTTCTGTAACACGTTACGTTTTTAAGTAAATTGCTCTCGAACTTCCAGGCCCCTTTCAACCACTTTTTAGAATTAAAAAAATACAGTCCCTTACATAATAAGTTTACCAATAAAATGTAAACCCAATTTTGCTTTCAATTGTCAATACTAATTACAATATACCGATAAATACTTTTATTCCGATAGGTTTTTAGAATATTTAAATCTAAACTCGAATAATATTGATTTTTTAGACTATTTTTGGTTGATTTTTTAGGCATTGTGAATCGAACAAAGAATAAAAAATGATTTATGATTATGCAGAGCATTGTTCAAACTAAAGATGAAAATTACTAACTTTTTTGTATCGGTTTTCATTTTTAAAATATGCTCTAATTAACACAGGTTTTCGCTTGTATATTTTACATATAAATTATTGAAAAGTAGCCGTTTTTATAGCTGCTGTATTGGAGTACAATGGAGTACAAAAGAAGAAAAACGCAAATATATAATGTTTTTATCCAAAATATATAGAAATCACGAGATATACGTATTAACTCAAAAACTTTAAGACAATAGCAAAAACTGAGCATGATGTCTTGATTAGAATATTAAATCGGAAAAACATATTGAGATCGCAGATATTTTTTTTTATTGTGCTGTATTTTAAACGTTAGAGTTTCCAACGTTAGTCTATTTCTGATTTTTTTTTTTGGTGAATCGTATTCTGTTTCCGCTGTTTATCTTTCCGATTCATGAGAAATGGAGAGAAAATTCACAAAATAATTTTTTAAAATGGCCTAAATATTGTTGTGGATATTAAGTAATTCTCAAAAACATCGACACCATTTACAAGTGAAATTAAGAAAAGACCAATTGAATTTCAAAAGACATCAATTGAAATTCAAAAGACATCAATTGAAATTCAGAAATTCCATTTGAAATTCAAAAGACATCAATTGAAATTCAAAAGACATCAATTAAAATTCAGAAATTCCATTTTAAATTCAGAAATTTTCATTTAAATTTCAAATATAAATTTCTGAATTTCAAATGGAAATTTCTGAATATCAAATGGAATTTTCTGAATTTCAAATGAAAATTTCTGAATTTCAAATGGAAACTTCTGAATTTCAAATGGACATTTCGGAATTTCAAATGAACATTTTCTGAATTTCAAATGGACATTTCTGAATTTCAAATGAAAATTTTCTGAATTTCAAATGGAAACTTCTGATTTTCAAATTGACATTTCTGAATTTCAAATGAACATTTTCTGAATTTCAAATGGAAATTTCTGAATTTCAAATGAAAATTTTCTGAATTTCAAATAGAAATTTTTAAATATCACATGGAAATTTCTGAATTTCAAATGGAAATATAGGAATATCAAATGAAAATTTCTGAATTTCAAATGGAAATATCTGAATTGCAATTGATGTCTTTTAATTTTAAATGGAATTTCTGAATTTCAAGTGATGTCTTTTGAATTTTAAATGGAATTTCAAGTGATGTCTTTTGAATTTCAAATGGAAATTCTGAATTTCAATTGATCTTTTCTGAATTACATTTGTAAATGATGTAGCCACACTGATTCGGATGCGATATTGGAATGGAATCCAATAGAAAATTCAACAGAACAGAATCTACTCGTAGAAAATTAAACAGCACAAAATTCAACTGTAGAAAAATTCACCGTCCCTAGTAGAAATTTGCCCGAAGCGCCATCGGGAAATGATCGGGTTTTCGTTGGGTAAGCCCTATTAGAGAAAATATGATCGTTGCCTTTGCATGCCCTTATCATGCTTACCATAGCAGGGCTTACATTATCTAAACAGTCAATGTTCCCGATCATAGCTACATTATTTGTTCCTCATAACGAAATTAGCATCAGGCAATGATCGAGATTAATGAGAGAAACCCTATTATGCTTGTTCTCAGACAAGGCAATTGTCGGGTAAATATTAAAATGGGGAATAGCCCGATTAGTACATGATCATGGCCTGAGGTCAGTACATGACCGGGACACTGCGTTACAAGGACATTATGGGCCTCGTCATATCCCGATCATCTCAAATAATGACATGATCACTTCATGATCATGGCCCTACCAAAATTTCTACTAGGGGTGCGTCAAATTTATAATGGTTCTGAGAAAAATTCAGATTTTAATGGTAATATTAAATTTATAAGGAGTCAGTAATTCAACTTCATTTTTTGTTTGTTTTTTGAAAACATAAAAACAAATAGATTTTTTAAAGTAATATAATTCATTACTGTTTGTAACAAACATTAATTTATTTATACAAAAACTCTTTACGTATACTGAAAATGGTTTTAATAATTTTGGCTTTGAAATTCTTTCATAACTACGGTAAAATAATGCAATTTTCTTCATACCCGAATAATATGCAGCAATAAATGATTATTATGTTTACGAGAAAAACGTATGATGTATATAATTCATATAATTTGCCTAAATTTAAGTATAGATTACAAAAAGTCAAAGTTTTGATTTGAGTTGTTTCACTTTACAATGAAGTAAGCTGTAGTTTTCTGTATTGGTAGGTATTGTGTGGGTTTGCTCATGGAAAAGTTATTTCTGTGGGTGGTAAAAGATTTATGAAAGCCAAAGGTTTATTGATTGCCGGATAATAAATGAGAACTGCTGACACATGCAGGTGCAGCAGTCTGGAAATGGGAGTGACAGGGCGCGGACAGGTTGGCGAGGTCATTTAGCATGAATTAATGCAAGCCATGCAAATGAAAATGAAAATTATTAAAGATATTAATTTTACAAACTGTTAAAATTATACAAATTAATAAACTGTAATATTTAAAGAATTCTTGTATTTATGTAAAGTATTTTATATTAAAGAAAAATATTATTACATAGAAGAAAATAATCGATGTAAATATAGCAACCGATATTAATTGTATTCATTAATCAATTCAGCAATGTAATTCATTAATTTAATGAAAACATTTGCTATTATACGTTATTTAAGCAATTGCGTTCGTTAATATGAATTTTTGTACGTCAATGCAGCAGTTTCGGCAAATATAATTGCTGAAACTGCGCCGACTAATTAATTTGCTGCATTGACGTATAAATATTCATATAAGCAAACGGAATTGCTGATTTAACGAAGAATAGCAAATGTTTTCATTAAATTAGTGAGTTTAATTGCTGGATTGATTAATGAATGCAATTAATATCGGTTGCTATATTTACGTTGATCATTTTTTTTAGGTAGTAGGTAAGTTTCCACGTACAATAACTGCCATTAACACGTTTTAAAATGTTTTGGCTGCTCTAATATAACGCCTTAGACCCTGTTTTAAACAGCACGCCCTCATCTCTGCCCACTCCCACACCCATCTACCTATTTATAGTTGTTTATTTATTTGTTTGCAAATAGAGGACACTGCAAATAATACAAAATATGAGATTTCAACAAATACGAATGCAAATAACAATTCCATTTGTCTTTGGAAGTAGATAGGTGGTACGTGCCTGTGTCTATATTTGCCTGGAGGATGCATTTGACTTGAGCCCTCGCAATTAAGCATACAAAACCTTTGAAAGACATTTCAGCAACGGCATCTCTCACTCTCTCACACAGGCTACAGAGTTGCCTAGTTTAATTGAATTGCAATTGTTGTCGATACGAACAACATCGACTTTTCTGACTTCGCGCGATGGGGCAGCCATATTAAATATCGATGCAATTTATACTCGGTATTGTGATGGTTCTTGTCAGTGACAGTTGTGTGAGTTGTTTGTTATAAATGTTACATACTTAAATAGTTATTTGAGAGGTTATTTGAGCACAAATTGAACATATTTATATTTACTTTAAAGTTGAGACTTAATTAACCCGAATGATGCTAGTGCGACCATATGGTTACACTTGTGATGATGCTACAAAAAAACATGTAGCGGTGAAAGCAAAGCTCCGTACAAAACCTAAAATCAATTATTATTTCTTCGTAACTAAAGGCCAGTTTTTCAGTGGTAGTTTAAACTTAGTTAAACTTAGTTTAAACTACGCTTACTTAAACGTCTCACGAAGTTTAACTTTCTGAGCAGTTTTTCAATAGCAGTTTATGTTGCATTCAAAGCAGTGCTCAAAATATGGCACCGACATCGGTGGGTTAAGCTAAGTTTAAACTACGTATAAAGTTCACTCAAAAACACGACTCTAAGTTTAAACTACAAACGGAGTTCAACTACCACTGAAAACTGGCCCTAAGGTAGCTAAGTGTCTAATCTAAAAAAAAAGTTAATCCTTTTCTCCATTTTAAATGGTAAAGTGACACAAAAT
The DNA here is from genome assembly GCA_951804985.1 of Dryomyza anilis. Lineage (NCBI taxonomy): Eukaryota > Metazoa > Arthropoda > Insecta > Diptera > Dryomyzidae > Dryomyza > Dryomyza anilis. The sequence continues at coordinate 107,034,680 of OX638130.1, forward strand.
TTGAAAACGTCAAAAAATGCAAAAATATTATAAAGTGAAGTAAAAGTAAAGCCATTTTATTGTAAAGTCATCGGAAAATAATAAATTCGAGTAAATATTAAAGCTTTCGACCTTTATTATTTTTAATTTTACTCGGTTTTTTCAAATATACATTTGTTATATATTTTTTTTTATGTGTTTTATCTCAAAAATAATTCAAGAGGATTCGGCTTAAGGTAGCATTTATCTTATATGTTTTTGATTTATTATATTTCATGTGTTACAAAATTTCGTTAGCCATTTTAATTTAAATTTTGTATATATTGTATTTTAATTATAATTTTATTCATTCAGCCACATTCTGTATATTTTTCCAGCAACAATCTCTGCTACCGCGGTGGTGGTACTGATGGACTGATAAAAAAATAAAACAAGAAAAAGTTACAAAACATAGATTGTATTATTTTACAATACCATTCGACAAAAATATTATTTGGCGTGTCATAAATCAAAATATTTTACTTTCGTACATATTCTGAAATTCACTTTTAATCGAGAAAATAGTTTGTCTTTAATATGATCACTTCAAATCAGTGGTCAGAGATAAAGGTTAAACTTTTCGGAGGTTTCTGTATAACTCTTACTAAATAATATTTATTAAATAAATCAGTGATGAACTCAAAATGAAGGATTCTCTGAGAGAATCCTTCATTTTTGAAAATTTTCGTTTTTAGTCTCTGAGAAACCATTATTTTTGAACATTTTCGGTTTCGGTTTCGGTCTCGGAGAAACCTTTATTTTTGAAAAATTTTCAGATGTGGTTGAACAGCGAGAGATATAAAGGTTAACAAAATATATCTCTCATTACCCAGTCTGTCATGTCTCGGAGACCTTCGATACATCGAAGTTTTCTCGAATAATTTCGATAAAAAAGTTCGATCTCGTTTCAAATTTAAAAAAAAAATTTCGTACATTAAAATTCTTTGACAAGATACGATATTTAAACATTTATCACATCGATATTGCAATTTTTTTTGCAGCAATCTCGAACTTTGATCATTTTTTTTCTCGATATCGTTCCGATTTCGAAAAATTTCTCGTATCGAGAAAACTACGACAGAACGCTCCGATATCTACCTACCATCTAGGTCCAATATCGTTACGAGAACGGGTCGGATATCGTGTGATTTCTCCATGTACTCGCAATGATTTCGTAACGATATCGATACGAATGGCATACTGGGTAGTAATTTTTGAGAAGCTGAAAAGCGTTATGCACAATTCTCTTTTCAGATGACTCCCAATTTTCGAAATCGAAAAATGTTAAACATTTTTTAGGTCATAAAAAAAACGTAATGTTCGAAAACAACATCAAAAAAATGTATTCGAACAAAAACAAGAATGTTCGAAAGATTTCGAAAAAAAATTTTAATTTTTTTGGACGAGTATTTTTCAACTGTGCTACGGGACCTGTCAGCTCGTAGTCGAACGCACTAAACATTGAGCTACCAACGATGTATACAAATTTGAAATTCTTACAAAATACAGAATACAAAATACAGAAAATTGTATTAATAATAATGCCAAGCATTAAATGATTCCATCAATCAATAAAATTACATCGCAAATATTATACATTTTGATATATAATTAAATAAAAGAAAAAATATTACGAAATATTTGCAAAATCATGTCAAACAGTGTAAATAGCAACTATGCGTGTGCAAATATGAATAAAAACAAATATATATTCAGTATATTATACTTCCTACGAACATAATTGATTTATTGTGCCGTGTTGCCAGATTTTAAAATATTTTGCTTGATGCCTGGTTGTGTCTGTTGAAATAGTTACCGCCCGATAATTACATGACGCGGCGCGACATTGTTTTTTTAGTGTGCTGTTCATACATTGATTATATGCTACATAATATGCCAGCGATTAAATTTGATTGCGCTTTTAATTATAGGGTTTTATTTCATCAATAAATTGCGTGGAATTTACGAGAGGTAATTTTGTAAAGGTTTCATAAGAGATTGTGATGAGCGATATAGTTAAATATTGAAAGTATAGATTTAAAATTTAACCTAATGCCAAGTTTATAATCTATCTATTTTGTTTTCCATATAATTTCTTATTTCACTTTTATATCCTCTACACCATAGCTTAAACAAATCCACTACAAATTAAAATATCGCTGTAAACTAATTGTAGTTTAACCATGTTGTGTTGCCAATTTAAAGGAAACTGTTGCCAGCAACGATAAACGGAAAAAGTCATTATCAAGTTGCAGCTTAAGTAGTGGGTACACTCCGAAGAAAAAAAAACCATTAAGTAACCATAATGTACGACCATTGATTTTATAGTTCTTATATTAATAGTTTTTTCATATTGATTCCAAAGTTTTGTAATGAATTTGATAGTATTTAGTGGACAAATTCAGTACCTTTAATTTAATGATTTAAATACTATTGAATATAATGGTATCAATACTATTGTTTTGAATGTATGTAGTTGACAAAATTAGTACCTTTAATTTAATGATTTAAATACTATTGAATATAATGGTATAAATACTATTGTTTTGAATGTTTTTTTATCCTATAATAAACGTCTTACTATGTGGCATATAAAATTTAAATAAAATAAATTATACAATAAAATAACTATAAGCCATTCATTTTTTACTAAATAATAAAGAAAATATAATTCGACCATACCATTAAATTAATAATACGTAGTAATAAATATTTATATGTCTTGTTCATTGTAATTAAAATACTAAATTATAACATTTATGGTAAAACAACATATTGTATTAACAGTTTGAAAATTATTGTATTAATGGTATGCATCCTATTGACCAATTTGAATAGTATTGTTTTTTCATTGAAAAACTATTTTTCAGGGTGTAACTGCAATCTTCATGTAGTTGGGTAGTTTAGAGTAACAACCTTCATCGAGCAGCAGAGCAGGTCGATATTTACCGACAACAAAGTTTTATTTGTGTATGCTAACTACTAATTAAAAATGATATTTGCAGACATAAGAGCTATGGATGGATCAGGTTACTTTTTTTTCAAGAAGTAGAAATGTTTAGTAAAAATGATAAAATAAAACCAATAATAGGATATGTGCCTTCATTTTTGCTGCATGCAGTTGAAGGTAAAATAAAAGTTATTTAACAAAATACTCATCAAAAAGAATTTCCCTAAGTAATGCCCCATCAAAGACTATATAAAATTTTTAAACTACATTGCCAATGTGTTGTCAACTACCAAGTGGATTATTATTTTCTACCTTTTATTATTTAGCGCATTCGCAAACTTTGTGGTCTTTATGCTAATGAAGCAAAAGTTGAATTAATGACTAGGATGTAATTCCTACTACCCTGACACAACAAGAGACTAAGTGCAATAGTACTAAGGTAAAATGAACTCAGTGTTAAAATAGGGTAAACTAAGTTAAATAGTTTAAAATTGGATAAAATGTGTTATGCTATAAAGTTTTGTGTGTGTTGAAAAGCATAAATTTATGTTTAAATTTAAGTCGAAAGGTTTCTTTATAATACAATAATTTTATTTTGCAAAACAAAACTTTGGTTGTTTTTAAAGTACACACTATTTGAATAATATTTTCATTTTAACATTGTTGTGATGTGACTTACAGATGTAGAAATATAATGATTATTCGCAAGATATTAGGGACAATCATTTTTGATGATTGTGGCAATCGTATGATATTCATATTTATCAAACAATAGTGTTGAGAGCAAAATAATCATCTTATTTTATTTTATAGTCTTTAACATAATTGAAATAAAAACATTTTAATTATACTATTCAACATCGCATCAATCATATTATTGTTCTAGCAAATATTTTATTACTTTTTTTTGTTGTTGCCACAATCATTAAATATTCGAATCATAAACATTGATAAAATAAAGCGATTTAAAAAAATTATTGTATGATAAACATAAACAATTTTGAAAAATTATGAATTGTTATATTAATAAAATATTATCTTTGCAATCATACACGAAAGGAAATAAAATTCTAAAACTCGAAAAGAATTCGGTTGGAAAGTAAAATAGTTGGATTTGACTAATATCAATAAAATTCTACTAAAATTCAAGAATTTCTCATCTGAATATTAAGAAAGCTAATTACTTAGTTGTCAAAAAAGTAAACAAACTTTATTCTACTGGATTTACAGAAGTTAATTTATTGATTATTAAAAACCAAAAGGAACGCACAAAATTGTTGCTGTATTATTCGCAAAAGGAACACGTGTTCATGTTTATGCAGTTGTTTTCATCAATTTTTCTTTCTCTTTAATATTAGCTCGTATGCTTTGTTTTGCCATCTGTTTGTTAGTATGCATGTCAGTCTGTTGAAAGAAACTAAGTCAAAATTTCTACATATTCAGACATTATGTTCTTAGGTATCAAAAAAAGTAACCAAATAGAATTAGTCTTGAATTCAGTTATTAATTTCTTAGGTATCAAGAAAGTAACTAAGTAGAATTATTCTTGAATCCGTGTACAATGATTCAAGATCGTTTAGTAATAGATTTTAGTAATCGATTTTAGTAATCGTTTGAGCCGTGTGGTATGAACCATTATGCACAAATCAACATTTTACAAAGTCTAGATTCTATAAATTCGCGGGGAAAAAAACAAGTAAATTTATCCGTAAAATTTACATCTTTTGCTTTTCATTTATTTTTTAAAAATATTTTTACTTCATATATAAAATATGCTTATTTTTATTGCATACTCAATTTTTTCCTAATACGTCCTTTTTTTATTTAGAAAAATTCTGGTAAAAACGGCTATTTTTCAGAAATTTATATGTAATGCATTTTAAGTAGGACTGTGCGATTAATCGTTTTACCAAATATTCTGATTAATCGCAATCACGATTAATCAATAATTCGATTAATCGTATTTTTCAAATAACCGAAAATACAATAAACTTTCTATTAATCAATTAATCAGAATTCAAATTATTTTTATTTGAGAACAATTAATCGTATTTCAATTAATCATATTTCTGATTAACCGATTAATCGTATTTTCGGTTAATCAAATAATACGATTAATCGAATAATTGATTAATCGTGATAACGATTAATCAGACTTTCCAGTAAAACGATTAATCGCACAGCTCTAATTTTCAGTTTAACGGAAACTGTGTTGATAGAGCATATTTTAAAAATGAAAACCGATGCAAAAAGTTAGTAATTTTTATTGTTAGCTTGAACTATGTACTACATAACCATACATTATTTTTTTTATTTATCATTAGATCCAAATTGCTAAAAAAAATAGTCTAAAAATATCAATATTTTTCGAGTTTAGATTCAAATATCTAAAAGACCTATCGGAATAATAATATTTGAGGGTATATTGTAATTAGTCTAGACAATTGAAAGAAAAATTGCGTTTACATAGTTTAGAAAATCTAGTTGCGTAAAGGACTGTATTTTTTTTAATTGTAAAAAGTGGCTGAAAAGGGCCTAAAATATCGATTGCAATTTTCTTAAATACGTTACGTAATAGAAAAAATGTGAGTATACAGTCAAAATCAGCAACTGCGAATTATATAGAATTGATGTATGGAAGGTCAATGGCAAATATTTTCTGCTCGTTTTGTTAAGTAGTGTTATCTATGTGTTTGTGGGAACTATTTCTGAAAAATGTTGGAAATTTTGTCTCACGAAGGTTAACAAAATTTGTGTCATTTTAAAGACAGATTCACGAAAAAAAAAATAGATTTTGAAGTCATTTATTGCATGTGCAAATATTTCGAAAAATGTTTATAAACTGCCATGAGTCGGTCAAAAAATGGGACTATGACAACTACTTATATGAAGTTGAAACGGAGAATAGAATAAAAGCAAGTTTGATATAATTTAAAACTTTATTATTTTAAATAATTTGCTTTTTATTAAACAACATTATTTTTTTATTTTTAATTGAAATGTTATACGTATCAACTAATTTTAATTTGAATATATTTTTTTTCCAATTTTGCTGTTACAATTACAAAACATTTAGCTAAGTGAAATAAAATTTTTGCATGATATGTAAAAATCGATTTTCATCATCATTTCGCTGTCTTACACGATGGCGATGCACAGCAATCAAATCGGCAGCAGCAACAACAATTTTTACTCATCACCATCAACATGCTGAGCAGCATTCTTGTTGCATTTTTATTTAACACGCGAGCAATGCAATAATTTTCAGCAACAATTTAGTTGCTGTCGGTGCAACTACTGTTGCTGCAACAAGTGCTTTGCATTTAATCCGCGCCGGTTAATGTTATGCGCGGATTTTTAGCCTTTAGCTATTTAGCAAATTTTGCAACTATTGCTGCATCTTACTTATGTTGCTAATGCAATAAATTTGATGTTGCAATTATGGCAGCAACATATTACGCAAAAGTAGCAAGTGTTATTGTATGCAAATTAATTGAATGCAAAAGATTAAATTAGTTGAAAGATTAATTATGTTTTTTTTTTTGCAAATTAATATTTGTTTTTATTTCGTTTATCATTTTGTATACTGGTTTCGAAGTGACTTTAAATTAACATTTTTTTATTGCACACATACATTACGTGCAAAGCCCTTTTCTTTTCTTTCCTCTTCTTCTCTCATCCCTTCTTCCCTTCAATTTTCACTTCCTCACTGAAAATAGTACCCACAATTTGTTACTTGTTCTAACGAACCGACAAAACTATGCAGACGACTTTGAATTTTATCGCATGATAGAATTTTTCTGTTTGTTTGGCATATGTTTCCGTCAAAATTCCGTTGGCGGTGAAACTTTTCGATTTTTTTTTTATTTTTTAACCATGGACAACAACCATGGCATTGAAATTCCAGACTCGTTGAAGGTGTCAAAAGTTTTGAGACGTTATTGTAAAAGTTGCTGTTGCTCACAGATAACATTCAAATATATCTATTTTATAATATTTAATAATTTTGTATTGTTAGTAGAATTTAATTTATAGGCATCAATATAACTTTTTTAAATATCACACAAATTGTATGATTTAAAAATAAAAAATAAATTGCAGTAAAATAATATTTAAATTTAATTGTAGTATAATTTTAGTATAATTTATTCTGTGCTTGCGTCGATTATAATACTTAAATCAATACTTTATACTATTAAGAATTTTTTCTATAAAGAAAATTTGTAAAGAAATTTGAAATAAAATATGTTACGATTAAATCGAATAAACCTAAAAATGTCGAAATTTTAAAAGCCTTAGAACGTCGAAACCATATTTGGCTGGAACAAAAAATATTTTAAAGTTAGAAAATTTCGAAAAAACTTTGAAACTATAAATATACAAACATTTTTTAATAGGATCAAAAAATGTCGAAAATTGAAATCCCGAAATTTTAAAATGTTGAAATGTAAATTTAAAGTCGAATTTGAACCATTCTACATCAACTCAACCAGGAGATGCTACTCAACCTCTGCGATATGCATTGACCATTTTTTTTATATTATTCCAACCACTATTTCAAGGTTTTTCAATAAGAGCGCTACAAAAGTTTTTTTTTTAAATAAAACAAAAACGGTTTTGGATATCAATGTAAAAGTACGTTCGATGCCATTATGTATGGAACTCGATTTCTTTTGCATGGCCACCACGGGCACGCTTGCAGAAGTCCAGACGCTGAACCCAATTTTCGACGGTTTTCAAGCAATCGGCCGATACTGCTGCAATTTCACGTTCGATATTTGTACGAAGTTCATCAATCGTCGCTGGCTTGTTGGCATAGACCATAGACTTGACGTAGCCCCACAGGAAATAGTCTAACGGCGTCAAATCGCACGACCGAGGCGGCCAATCGACTGGACCATTTCGTGAGATAACACGTTCTCCAAAATTGGTTTCCAATAAATTGATTGTGGCAATCGCTGTGTGGCTTGTGGCGCCGTCCTGTTGGAACCACATGTCCTCCAAGTCCGTATCATCCAATTGGGGCCAAAAATATTCGGTTATCATTGAACGGTAGCGATTCCCATTCACAGTAACGTGCCGGTCTTGATCATCACGGAAGAAGTACGGCCCAATGACGCCGTCGGCCCATAAACCGCACCAAACCGTAATTTTTCGGGATGCAATGATGACTCATGGAGTACGTGTTGATTGCTGTCTGACCAATAACGCATATTTTGTTTATTGACGAAGCCATTCAGCCAGAAATGAGCCTCATCGCTGAAGATGATTTTTCGAATTTTTACTACCGAATTTCGGTAGTAAATTTTAATAATTTCGACTCGTTGCTGGCTCGTATATCTTTCCATCGGGAAATGACAAACCTTACTGAAGAGAAATGTCGAAAGAGTGGCAAGAAACATGTCGTCGTTTGCTGTCCCTGTCGCTCTACTTTTGTAGCGTCCCTGTTGAAAAACCCTTATAACTGTTTCCTGGGATACAGTTCAGAGTTTAAAAAATTGGTCAGACTACCATACGTTCATATTAAATAATTCTTGATGCTAAAAACTCCGTAAAGGTATCGTTTGAAAACTAATAAAACAATCTTTTAGAAAAACTTAAGTATTATTAAAATAAAAACGTGGCCAATGGTCATTATCATGAAATTTCAAAATTTATGTACTTACATTTTTTTTTTTAAATATCTAAAATTTTATTTATTTATTATAAATGTTCCATCCAAATTGGCAATATAGTGTTTAGAAGACATCATTTCCGCATGGATCCTAGAGTAGCTAAAAATTAAAATTCGTAACGAAGATTCGGATTTTCGCTAAGACGGAACTTAGAATTGGGGTGTCTATGTTACGAATACGTACGTTTTTTAATATCTTTATCTATGTATTTTATTATATTTATTTGTAAATTTTGTGCTTACTTAAATATTTTTGTTAAACAAAAATAACTATTTTTTTGACTTTGCAGTTTTTTCGACATTTTCTATCATTTCTTCGGCAAAAAATGATTTCGACATAATAAATTTCGACATTTTTGGTTGAAGACATTTTTTTTTTCAACATTTCAGATTTCAACTAATTTATTTTTGACGTTTTTGGTTTTGACATTTTTATGTTTGGTCATTTTTATTTTTTACATTTTTGTCTTTTGTATTTTTAGTATCAACTTATCGAACCAGACCCCCCCCCCATACAAGATACATTCAAGAAGCTGTATGTCGACAGTAATAACAAGATATTTCACACCAGAGTGTGGACAACTACTAAAAATTCTAACAAAAGACAACATCAAACTCACCACACTAAAATTTAGAAAACAAACATTTACTACTTTTACTGGAAAAATCCAACGAGTAAGAAATTTACGGAGAAGAATTCTACGGGAAATAACAGTTCGAGAAAGAATTATCTTTGAGAAAAGTAAAAAAAAAAACGAAGCACGGGTCCCTGCTAGTATCTTACTAAGCGCTAAGTCTACGGTATAATTTTCCCGGAAGAAGTTATTATTTTTAATAAATCCCCCTTATTTTTCGATTAAATTATATATAAAAAAAATTATTTCTCCCTTATATTAAAAAACACTTCTCCAAATTTCAGAAAGGACATTTAGAAATAATAGAACAAATTTTGGAAAAAAATAGAGCCAAATCAAAATAGCTGATTTTGCCGAAATTCGATTTCGAAAACTTTACAATAATTTAATAATTATAAGCTGAATTATAACCAGTTGGGAAGGTTAGATCACATGGGAAAATTTAAAGTAGGTGTATTATGATAGTTAGGATTATCAAAATTATAGTCGGTCTAAGCCGACTATAAATACCAAACCCATATGTGTGGTTACCATTCAAAGTGATATATAGGTCACCAGAGTATACGAATCCTGAAAATAACTACAAACATTCAATCGCTGAAGAATTTCCATTCATTTGATACCCATATTTACAAATGGGTAGGTGTACCGAATTTCGATTTTTTTTTTGTGAACAACAAGTCTTTTCGCCGGAAAACATTATTATCATGTATTTGAGCATGATGTCAATATATATTTGACCAAAAAAGTTTACCTAAGCACGTATACAGTAAAATTGATCTGTAGATGTAAATTTTACATGAGGTATTTGAACATAAGTGGTCGGATCATAGGTCACAATGGACCGATCTCGCCAATACAGCGTAGGTATATTAGTAATCTAAGTTATAAGTTTCATTTATCTAGCTCTTCAATTTTAAAAGTAGTAGGGATTTCAACAGACAGACAGACGGACAGACGGACATCGCTAAATCGACTCAGGAGGTCATGCTGATCAAGAATATATATACTTTTCCATACCGGAGATGCTTCCTTCTGGGTGTTACAAACGGCGTACCAAACTGAATATACCCTTTCACTCTTAGTGTAGGGCATAAAAATATAATGTACCCGAGAATTAAAAACTACATTCAATTCTTAGCATAATAGACACCAAAAATATCAATTTAGCAACATTATTAATACCGGACACAGAAGAGGATTTTGAGGATTAGTTCTGTGACAGGTCTAAAAGAACCGGTCACATAACATGATTTTGAACACCAGTCCTGTGATAGGTGTAAAGGTCTGCAGGTGGTGTTAATTGACACGACAACGCCATGTTAAAGTTGATGGTTGGATTCATATAAAAGAGCCAGAACTAGGACCGGTAACTATCTCCAGTCACGTGCCTACACAGAAAAAAAATTCTTCAATATGATGAATTTATTCATAAATATTATGAATTTTTTCACCAACTACCAGATTCATCATATTGATACCACCGTTCATTAAATGACATATTAATGAATGTATTCATTATATATATGAACAAAATATTCAATACAATGAATTTGAATTGTCATATTGATGAATTTGTTCATAATATTTTTTCAAAAAAAATGTTTTTTATAAAATAATTTGAAAAAATGTGTAAACATTTTATTTAAAAAATAACAGTAAAAAAATTATCCCAAAAAAAAATTTTGGACAAAAAAAAATTGTTCCAAAACAAAAAAATGTAAAAAAAAATTTTCGAAAAAAAAAATGTTCGAAAAAAAAATTTCGAAAATACATATGTTCGAAAAAAAAATTTGTTCGAAATTTTTTTTTTTTAAATTTTTTTTTTTCAAAAATATATTTTTTATAAATATAACTTTTTATTAACAAAAAGTTGTAATTATAATAAATATATTATAAAACATTTTACTAATTTATGCATGTCGTGAAAGCATTATATAAGAAATAACACACAAGAACTACTTGAGAATTGAGAAGTACGGCAAAACATGAACGAAAAAAAAAATATGTTGATAGAAATTTGGTTTAATGAACAGCATTCTTCAATATAAAGAACATATATATGTTGTATTTTATATTTTGGTTCATTAATATGATGAAACGTATTCTTTACATACAGTTCATCATATTGAAGAACACTTTTTCGACAGTTACCAAGCATTCTTCATATTTATGATAGCATTCCAAACATTGATGGCGTTAGTCATTAATATTATGAATGGCCTTCAATACAATGAATTCTGGTTTGAAGAACGGAATTCATCAATATGATGTACATTTTTTTTTCTGTGTAGTCTAGGACCGATTCGTAGGGTTATTTGTTCATTTGTTGATTTATTCGTTTATTCATCTAATCCTTTAATCATTTATTTATTTATTTATTTATTTATTTATTTATTTATTTATTTATTTATTCGTTTATTCGTTTATTCATTTATTGAATTTTTTATGATTTTTGTGCTTTATTAATTGTTAAATGTATTAATATTGATTAAGTTTTTATTGCTGGTCATTGATTTTTTTTTTTTATGGTTTATTGATTTAATGAGTTTATCACATTTTGAATTAATTAAGTTTTTTGTTTTTTCAGATTATAATTCAACGGTTTTATGGGATAGAATGATATGGTGGGGATTCGTATGCTATTGAATAGAATTGTAATCTAATGGTATGGTTTGGTCTAGAATGACTTTGAAAAGAATTTTATTGTAGTGCCTTGAATTGTACGATACAATAGCAGTACCAAGTATGGCTTGTATTTATTATATTGTATTTTTTATATTGCATTGCATTATGTTGCATTTATTTCCATTATTATTTATTATAAAGAAAATGCTACAATTGCGTAAAACTTCAAAAAAAGTCTGCAATAATGCTACGGATTATAATAGAATACTATTTACATATTTTCCAAGTACTTAGGTAAATATAAAATTCAAAAATAATAACTTCAAGAAAATTTAATAATAAGTAACAGAGTAGCAGTGACATTTGCAATGTGAACATGACAAAGACATATATATGAAAAGTAAAAAAAAAAAATATCACAACAAAAGCATTTAATGTTATGAGATGATTTATAGGAAGCCAGACGTATGTTACCCCTTAAGCCATTATTGTTGTGTTGCCGCTAGAGCTGCAACCACTTTGGTGTGGTGGCAACACTGACTTGACTCCTCTGCGGCGCTGTGGCAGCACATTGCGTACGATGCTTTACGGTTTTCTTTTTTGTTCACATTGCAATTTCGTGCTGTTGACTGCCTGCAGGTTGCCAACTGAGCTCCAACCAAGCAGTCAGGCAGACAGACAGCCAGATATACAGGCAGTCAGTCGTTTGCAAAGGCTCCATCGAGCAACTTCAAATCCTTTCAGTGTTATTGCTGCTGAACGTGGTGGAAAATGTGTTGTTAACCCAGAGCTCAAGGGGGCAAAACATTGGGTGAAACCGAGTAAGAGACGCATAATGAAATTCTTCGACTCAAGTTTGTGCGGCGGGTTATAACAATGCAAGGATGCAATTTCGCAACAAGAATGAAAATGGCGGCACGATTATGGAGCAACTTCTAGGTAGGAATTTATGAGCATAAAATAAAATTATATATAAAAAATTTATATTTTATGGTTAATCGTTTTAAAATCAGTAATATGTAGAAAAAACTTTTTTAGTCATTGACACCATTATTCCAATTAGTGCCAAGTCTTGCGTCCAACATTTGTCACATAGTGTTGCCAACTACATTGACTAATTTGTTCTCTCACTCTCTCTCCCTCTTTCATTCTTCCAAATTTCATAGAGGTCATTTTAATCATTTTACTAAGCACATTAACTTGACTCAGTGCAGTTGCTGTCGTCATTTTGCCCGGTCCGAGACCATGTGCAAAAGGATTCAAGCGGAATTAATTAAGTGAACGTGAAGTCAAAGGACGTATTACCGAACGAACGATGGACGGATGAAGGAACGCAGCAGCTAATGCTACCAACAGCTGAGCTCATAATGACCAACGCCTCAGATGACAGACGTAATGACGGAAGGAGTGACTGCCCGAATGGATGGATGACTGAACGACGATGAAGGCGCCAAAATGCGTTGGGCATAATCCGGATGCAGTGACGTGATGTTAGAACTAGTGGAAAATTGCAAAAAATTAAAAACTTAATGATGTGGAAATTTTCTTGTGCCACAAACGTCGTCTGATGTATGTAACGAAAATGATATATTATTTACAAAATGGCGGCACCGGAAGACAGACATGTTCACAGTCATGTATTCATTGGTAATTTGTGCGTCAATTAATTGTTCAGCGATTTACGTGCTGCAGGATGTTGAGAAATTTCGTTGTGGAAGAGTGTTTCGCACGAGTGCATTTAGTGGGTTTTAATTTATGGGGGCAATATTAGATAATTATAATGAAGTTATTTCTACATTTTTCCACCATTTCCAAGTGTAATTCAGAAATATTCAATTTATATAAGAAGACACCAATTGTAATTCAGATATTCTATTTCAAAATTCAAAAGACATCTATTAAAATTCAGAATTTAAAATTCAAAATACATCAATGGTAATACAAAAATTCCATTTGAATCTTAAATTCTCCCTTTCTAAATAACTGACAGTTTAGAAAGGGGAATTTGAAAAAATAATAATAATGAAATTATTTCTAAATGTTGCCAACATTTCCAAGTGTAATTCAGAAATATTTCAATTATATAAAAAGACATCAAATGTAATTCAGAAATTCATAATATTCATAATTAATATTAATATTCATAATTTAAGAGTAAATAAGTAAAAAAATGTTGCTTTTATATAAACTAGTATTTATAACTTTTAAACTAAGAATTGTAATTTATTTTTTTAAATGGGAATTATAAGAGGATACATCAAAAAATCCTTAATAGTATTTTATAATATATACTATAAAGTACTCAATAACTTTTTTTTATAACTTTTTTTTTATTAAGGACTGCGTCGAATAAAATTGTCCATAACATATCTTCCTATAATGTGCTATTGCAAGATTCAAATTAAAAAAATTTGATCATAGTAGCTCTGAATTAAATGGCAGAAAATAATTTGTGTCAGTTATAGTCAATACAAAATTTATTTAACGCGAAAATGGCAAACGAAGTGGAAGTGCGACAAAATATAATTAAAATTTTTCAAAAACAACCTAGTTGGTCTTTTAAAAAAATTGCCAAGGAGGTAGGGGCTAACCCTAAGACCATTTCTCGCGTTATCAACCGCTTTAAGGAAGACCTGAGTATTGATCGGAAGAAAGGTTTTGGTAAAAAAAAGGCCCACATGATCGTGAAAAGTCGAAGAAGGTTGTGAATATTTTAAAGAAAGATCCAAGCATATCCGGAAGGAAATTGGCAAGAAAGGCGGATTGCTCAGAATCTTTCGTGCGCAGGACTAAGAAAGAAGCTGGGCTGAAGACGTACAAGGTCCAAAAAGTTCCGGATAGAAATGCCGTCAAGAATGAAACCGCAAAACAACGAGCTAAAAAGCTGAACCAAGATTTTTTTAAAAAATTCGATTGCTGCATAATGGACGACGAAACTTATGTTTTAGCGGACTTTTCTCAGCTACCTGGGCAGGAATTTTATACAGCCGATTCTCGAGGAAATGTCGGTGAAAAATTCAAATAAAAAAAAAAATGACAAAATTCCCAAAGAAATTTCTTGTTTGGCAGGCAATTTGCAGTTGTGGAAAAAGGAGCAGCTCATTCGTGACATCGGGTACAATTAATAGCGAAATATATGTGAAGGAATGCTTGCAAAAGAGATTGCTTCCATTTTTACGCCAACATGAAGTGTCCACATTTTTTTGGCCTGACCTCGCTTCATGTCACTACAGCAAAACGGCCTTAGAGTGGATCCAACAAAATGCAGTGATTTTGGTGCCTAGAGAAGCCAATCCACCAAACTGTCCAGAACTCAGGCCGATTGGGAGATACTGGGCTTTAGTAAATAGGGAGATGAAGACAACAAAAAAAATGGCCAAAGACCTTCACGACTTTAAAAGAAAGCGGTCTTCAGCAGTTGTGAGGGTGTCGGACACTACCATTACAACATTAATGGCAGGGGTTCAGGAAAGATTAAAACTTTTTATTAAAAAATATTAATTTCTGGTTTTTTATATTTTTTTAAAATCTAAAAATAATTTGCAAAATAAAATATTTTATTCTATAAAAATTCGATTGCTAGATTTCTAGATTTTTTCATTTTTGTAGCGGACAATTTTATTCGACGCAGTCCTTAATAACATTTTCTTTATGTTTCAATTTTTTTTTTATTTATATTGCTTATATCTTGTAAATACATTTTTTCACACATAAAATCAAATGTTTGTGTTCTAAAGCAAGGATTTCTGCGTCTAATATCGAAAAGATAATTTTATTCTTTTCTTTTGTTGGAATTTAAAAAATTAAAAAGAATACTAAAATAATGGGAAATTGAAAATGGGCTATAACTCAAAAACTAGAGTCAAATTGGCAACACTAATGGCATATTCGAAATCAACGCCACAAATGTATCCATAATAACGATATTTCGACAAATGCATTCGAGAAAACCCTTTAAGAAGTGATACAGAAACGGGCATTTAAAATACACTTAGGTACTTGAGATCAAATTTCAGCAAATTTTCAGGATTATTTCGGTCATATTTTCGAAAATTGCACAGATAAATGGCAGATTATTGGAAATTGTACGAAGGGAACTAAAAATAATAATAGTTTGGCACTACAGTCCTATAAGAACTTAGGCCGAGCTCTCTCAACACTTTGAGCTGTGCGTGTTATATTTGTACTCAAAGTGGTGGGACCTACAGTTTATTGCCGTAACCGAACGGCGGGTGAGAGCTTTTCATAGGCAATGTTTTACCCGCGTAGGTTTGCCATTTACTGCCGAGAGGTAGCACGGTATAGAAAAATGTTTCTATGAAAAGATGTTGTTAGCCCCAGTCCAGGCTTGAACCGGGAACCTTTCAGCTCGCAGTCCAACGCACTAACCACTGAGCTACCGCGGCTACACGAAGGGAAATACACATCTAAAAATCGAGAAGAATTCGACTTTAATGAAAAGTAGTAATATTTAACTAATATCAAAAGAATCCCGAGATAAAATGTTTGGAATTTTTCAGAAATATTTCGGACATAATTCCGTCGAACACACAGATTGCGAAGTGTTGTAAAATGTTTGGAGTTTTAATAGCAAATTCAACGAATATTTTGGGAGCAGGCAGACAACAGACAGTTTGTGATACAAACTCTGCCTTTTTATGTTTGAAATATGTCGAAAAAATGTTTCTAAACTGCCAAAAATACAGTCTGGTGATACTACAAAAATTTTAGAATTTATTATCGAATACTAAGAAAGCAAATTACCAAGTTATCATAAAAGTAAACAAGCTTTATTCTACTGGATTTTGAGAAGTTAATTTATTGAATATTAAAAACCAAAAATAATACGCAAAATTGTTTCTGTATTCTTCGCAAAAAAAAAAAATTGCTGTTGTTGTTGTTTTTTGCTCGTGTATTTGCTCGTGTGCTTTTTTTGTGAGGTCGCCTATTGTGTGTGCTTGTCTGACTGTAACTAAGACACATTTTCAAGAATATGTTCTTAGGTATCAACAAAGTAACTAAGAACAATTTGTCTTGATATATACTATTTTTTTCTTCGGTATCAAAAACGGCATGATATACATTGATGCTTTTGTGTGTATTCACGAATTCGCCAGACAAGGGCGAATATTACAGACAAAGCAAGATCGAAAATAAACGTGTTCATAAAATTTTGGGTATAAAGAAATTAATTTCTGCATATCAAGAATAATTCGACTTACTTCCTTTTTGATTATTAAGAAATGAATATCTGCATATCAAGAATAATTCCACTTATTTTTTTTTGATACCTTAGAAATAAATTTCTGCATAATCAGAATAGATACTTAGATACTCTTTGACAACTAAGTAGATCTGTTTCTTAAAATTAATATTTTTCTGTTTATCTGTAATCACTACGTATACTTCTTGATTTTTTCTGAATTTTTAAATTTTTTCCCTATGTGTTGTTTAATATTGCACTTAAAAAAACATTATTTACAATAAATATTTTAGTATAATAAAAAAAAAATAGGCTACTCAAATAAGAGCCAAAGAATTTAACAAAATTAAAAACAAACAATTATAGCAACAAATGTGCAACATATCATATACGGAGCAACAGCATAAAAAGAGCAATACAACTTATAGCAATATAGCAACATCAACAAAACAGTCATCAAGTAGCAGCAACATTGCTGCATATGTTTGTCTGTGTGTTTGGGAGTTATTGTTAAAGTTGTTGCCATGTTTCATTTTTATTTTTAAAATATTTAAACGAAACAAATAACCCGGACTTTATGTTGCAAACAGACACAATTTTGCCGTCAGGGGTTTGCAAAATGTACCAACTATAAAAAAAAATTAAAAAAAAAAACGAGAACAGTGTGACCCAAATTACTTTCACTAGAGAATGAAAAAAACTATGCGCACTTTTGTATCAATTTCGATTTTTGTGTACATTGCAACGTTTATTTAGTTCTTTTTACAAACAAACATTTTTTTTTTCATTTACATAAAATTCGTCCTTTTCCATCAGAACGCAATGAATGAAAACTTCAACTTACGTTGAACAGTTGTTGGCAATTTTCAATTTTTGCATTGGATAAAAAATGGTTTTCTATTAGAAGAAGAGAGTCGAGTTGACCTAATTTTTCAGTGCTTTTTTTTTAGTTTTTGTTTGTTTGTCATATGTTTGTTTGCATTTTTGTTTAGGTACCATTTTTATGCCGCATTCAAGTGATTTTCTTTCAGTCTTCGAGTGGACTTTTTTCTTAGTTCATAGTTGGGAAGTTTGTAATGGAGCTCATGGGAATGTAGATTATTTTTTTTTGGGTCACAGGAGCAATAGGTGCAGTAGATGGTATTGTTGTTGGATGAAATGCTTTGTTTTAGTTCAATTTTGCTTGCATTAAATACCTGCGCAAAAGTTTCTGAGAACTCAAAAGAATTTTTGTATTAAGAAAAAAAAATATAGAGAGAGCTCAAAGGTTTTACTAAGCCTGATAGTAGTAATAAAAAGGCACCTTTGTAGAATACGTTTAATGCAATGGAAAGAAATTGCATAATATTTATGTTTTGATGAACATTTATAAGATGATAAACTGAGATATTTTTATTTCTTTATCATGCAAAAATTTGAATTGGCAAGAAAAATAGCTTTATTTATTTTACAGAGATTTTTTTATAGAGTGGAAGGAACTTCAGAGATCCTGTATTAAATTAAAATCGTTATCAAATCGTCACTTTCATGGTATTTTTTTAAATATTGGGAAATCAAATTTTAAAGTTTGAAGTGCCTTAAAAATCAGTAAACATTTTTTTTTTTTGGTTTATTCATCAATTTTCATAACGTATACAAAATTTCTTTGAATTTGAACAACTTGTTGAATTATAAATAGGGATTTTGTGTGTATATCCCGACCAAAACGCAAATATTTTTGTTTTTTTTTTGCTGTAACTCTTTATATACTCAATATTAAACCAAAAAAAACAAAAACAAAAGGGCGAATTCGAAAAATTGAAAATCTTGTCATACTAAAAGGGCGAATATTTTCGTTTTTTTGACATAACTTTTTATTGATATAAGTTAAAATATTGCTGTAAAGGCATTAATTGTGTGTTTTTAAAGCACCTATCGATTGGCATCATTATTTAAAAATAAATTTGCAAAAAAATGTTTCTTGCAAATGTTAAAAATTCAAAAAAATATTTTAAAATAATGATGCTAATCGATAGATACTTTAAAAACAAACAATTGATGCCTTTACACCATTATTTTATCTTATACCAATAAAAAGTTATGTCAAAAAAACGAACCTATACGCCCTTTTGGCATGACAAGATTTTCAATTTTTCGAATTCTCCCTTTTGTTTTTGTTTTTTTTTTGTGGTTAGAAATATACAACAAAACCACACACTATTTTGGCGCACTATACTTCAGGAAAAACTACATTCAAATTTGTTTTTAATTTCAAATTTGTTTTTAAACATCTTTGAAACTTCAGTCATAAACATTATATTCGAAAAAGGCAGTAAACAAAAATTACTCCTATTATGGCAGATGATGTTTTAAATAAAAAAAAAAGTCGTGTCAATGAATACTGTCAACTATGCGTTAGAGATAAAGAAGACTTTTCTAATCAACGAAAACAAACATCAAAAATGTTAATAGTAAAAAAAAAACCTAAAATATAATGGCAAAAAAGTAGGCAGCCATAATGAATGAAAAAGTTTATGAAAGAAAAATCAACAGTAGCAGCAGCAGTAGCAACAACACTAATTTGTTGCTGGCTGCTTCATAGTGCTGCAAAAGAAATGAAAAACTAACAGAAAAACTAACTATGAAGTATGAGTCACGTAGCCAAACTACTTCAGACAAGATTGCCAAGACTTTCCCACCATTTTTAGCACTACACACTACAACAAACTACCCATGTCATGTGCACTACGCTTTTCACTACACTTGCTTCATTCATAAATTGTTGCTGCTGCTCCTTTTAAAAGAAGCAACAAACACTCTTTTTTTCACTACTTCCTTTTGTATTTTTCTTTTATTTTATTCTTTCTCTTTATGATGATTTTGTAAATATTCTTAAATTGCTGTTGCTTTTTGTTGTGAGGAGCAGCAGGCCAGTGAGAGTGAGGGTTGCCAGGTGCTGTTTTGGGTGGCATATGTGCGAAAAATGTAGGAAACCCATTTTTATGTTTTATATTATATATGCATGTCATGTGGGTGAGGCATAGAATTATTATTTTTTTATTTTCATGAATTTTACTGCAAATCTATTCTTATAGGAGTTTGGTATTTATTCCCACAACGCATATTCTGCAGCAAAATAAAAGCATTTTACAATTATAAATCAAGAGATTATTTTTATTTTACGAAACGTATAATTTATGCATTTAGTCGATAGCGCTAAAAAATACATACAGAACCAATAGCAATATATTAAATATGAGATGTAGTATGTTATGGTCGAGATTAAAATATCCACTGCATTTAAATTAAAAACTGAATTCAAATTTATGTAAAACTGCCTTTTTGTTTTAATTTAAATATAAACCCTCTATATCAAAATGCCACTCTTATTTAGAGATTTCATTCGGAGTCTTTCGACCAATAAATTTTAAGTCGCTCGTAATAAAAATGTAATAAAAAATTTGATTTACAAATAAAATTGAAATTTTTCTACTAAAAATTGAGAAAGTTAAAAAAAAAAAAACGTTTTTTCTCACATGAAAAATGTTTCTGTATTATAAGTTTAAAAGTGTTTCGAAATTTTCTAGTTTTAAATTTTTTTTCGACATGTTTTATTTCGACCAAGTCTAATTTCGACGTTCTCAAACAGGAAATTTCATCAACTACCTGCATTCATTATATTGATGAATTCATTCATTGAATTGAAATCGTATTTTTTAAGCGTTTTTTATTTTCAATATTCTTTTTTAACAGCAAATTTCAAACACAAATTTGTCTCCATTTACAACTTTATGTATTTATAATTCTTATGCAAGTTATAATATTTAATTGCTAATTATTCGAAGCCTCCATTTCATCATATTAATGAAAAAGTGAACATCATATTGATGAATTTTGTTCATCAAGTAATATTAATTTAAATATCATAAATCTTATAAGAATTATAAATACTTAAATGGGGACCAATTTTTGTTTGAAATTTGATGATATGAAAAATATTAAAAATTAAAAACACTGAAAAATACGATTTTTGTTCAATGAATGAAATCATCAATATGATGAATACTAGTTGTTGGTGAATTTTTTTTTGTGCTTTTAAAATCTTGACATTTTTATGTTTTCGACATTTTTTTCTCCACAATCGTACTGGAGCAATTCTACATTTTTCTTCGGCATTTTTAGATTTCGGCCTTTTATTTTCTACTTTTTTTGTCTACGGTATTTTAAGTTTTTATATTTTAAATTTCGACTTATCCTACCAAACTCATTTAGTTTCACTATTTAAATTCAATTTTATTTGTAATTTTCTTAATATCAATTGAAATATAAAGGGTTTTTCAATAAGAGCGCTACAAAAGTTTTTCAAGAGGGACGCTACAAAAGTAGAGCGACAGGGACAGCAAACGACGCCATATTTCTTGCCGCTCTTTTGACATTTCTCTTTGGTAAGGTTTGCCATTTCATGATGGAAAGATATACGAGCCAACAACGAGTCGAAATTATTAAAATTTGCTACCGAAATTCGAATTCGTATATCTTTCCATCATGAAATGGCAAACCTTACTGAAGAGAAATGTCAAAAGAACGGCAAGAAATATGACGACGTTTGCTGTCCCTGTCGCTCTACTTTTGTAGCGGCCCTGTTGAAAAACCCTTTATAAAGACGAATTAAGGCCTAAACATAATTGGCTTTAAAATGTCAAAACAAAATGGAAATTTCCAAACGGAACGAGCCAATAAAATCGCACTAAACTTAAAGAAGATGTATTTTGTTTTATTGGATATTCCCACGACCAGAAAGTTCATTCTCAAATGGTCATAATGCCCATGGATATTATGTCTGTTCTGAAACAGGCATAATGGTCATGGACATTATGTCCGTTTGAAGCAGACATAAGGTTCATCGACAAAAGGCTGCACCCCGCGATATCAACAGTTGCAAAACTGCCGTTTTTGTTTATAAATATTTGAGTTAAAATGTGATTGAATGTCATCGAATGCTATCGATAACAAAGGTAGCATAAACATTTTTCGATGAAAAAAATGGCGACCACGGCTAGCATGAAATTCAGGCACAAATTACTCAACAGTTGCACAACAGTTCAGCTCGCTTAATGCAGCCATTATGTCATCCCACCTATGGCAGCACATGCACATTATAGTTAGGCCTTTAGAATTTTTTGGAAAAAACTTTAAAAAAAAGCAGGGCTTAACTGCTTCGGAACTGGCGGACAGAATGGAGGCTCATCTCCATGACGACGACCGCCAGGGGCAGAAGAAAAAAACAAAAAGAAGAAACCCCAAAGGTAGCTAAGACCACGAGACAGGCCAAAACTGTCAAGTGTGAAGTGCCCAAGGTAGAAACATTGTCTGAAGAGAAACCTACAACAAGTAGAGGGGCTGCTTTGGCAGAGGCGAATATTCGGAAACCCCGCCACATGCCAACATTACCACAATTGGGGCAACCTGGTGGGGCAGACGATCCCCGACGCGAGGAACTGAGCGGTTCTGGCCGGAAGTGGTACCTGCGGTAAAAGAATTTGTTTTTTTGAAAAAAAAAATTTTTTCCGAACAATTTTTTTTCTCTAATAATTTTTATTTCGAAAATAAAACTTTCTATCTTTTTTTTTCGAAAATAAAATTTTCTATCTTTTTTTTATTAAATTTTTTACATTAACATTTTTTTAAGCACATTTTTTAAGGACGTTTGTTGGAATTATTTCTAATTTTTTTTTTAATTCGTAAAAAAAATATTCATCAATTAATTTATATAACAAAAAAATATTAGTTCAGCAATATTCATCATATTAAATATTATATTATAAACAATATTAAATATTATGAACAATTTACCAACAATTTTTAAATTTTTCATAGATATAATGATTACATTCATCAATATGACGATTCAAATTTATTGTATTGAATATTTCGTTTTGCACTATGATGTTCAATAGTTTGATTAAGTTGTAATATATAATGAATGTATTCATCAATATATCATTTAATGAACGTGGTATCAATATGTTGAATCTGGTAGTTGGTAGAAAAATTCATAATATTTATGAATAAATTCATCATATTGATGAATTTGTTTTCTGTGATCAAATTTCAAATGAAAAGCTCTCAGTTTATATTGCAAATGATATCAATAGAACATTTTATATTTAAAGCTGTTACACTAATTTCACATTCCATTTTCAGGTATTTTAAAATCATTATTGGGCCTTTGGACAACTCCCTAGGACAAAATGACAGGTTTTGGGACAATTCCCAAAACACAAATAATAGAATAGAAGGCGGTTCTAGAATAGTAACAGAATGTAATTTTATTTGGAATCGAAAGTTTAGCGGAATTACGCTTAAAGAGATAAACACGATCCATAGATTTGAGAAAATATTAAATTGTTCGATATTTTCTCAAATCTTAAGTTTTATTTTTTTTTTATTTGTTATTAGGTTTTTTGTTGTTCATCAATAATTACCAAGTATAATTTTATCCTGCACTGTTTGTCGTATGTACGAAAGTATTTTTCATAACTTCCGGTTGCAATGGCTGCTGCATGGACGCAGATATGCGCCAGAAATACAGAAACGAATGGCGGATAATAAAAAAAAAAAGGAATTTTGTGCGTATAACTAATTTATGTAGTGGAAACTTAAGGAGCCATAAATATTCATTTATGCTGAACGATGCGGTAGCTACTGCGTATATACGATATATATGGGGTGAAGAAGAATAATGGGCGTAGGGTGAATAATAAATTGCAAAAAGAGTGCACAAAAAAATGTGCAAAGGCCCCAAGTAAACAGGAAATCAGCGCTTATGAAAATAAAATTGAAGAATATATAAAAGAAATACAAAATATTGAAAATAAAATAAAAATTTAAATGAAAGTACAAAAACTATATAAGAAGAACAATATATAGAAGGAATAATATACAATAAGGAAGTATGGAAGCGTGGAGGTAAGAAAATGTACAACAACGCATAAGAATACTTACAAAATATAGGTTTTATATTAGTTTATATAAAATGTGAAGTGAAAATTACCTGAAAAGAGAGAAAAGATATAATTGTGGTTATTGATAATTTTATGTAATGTTTATTTAATTAAATTTAAAAATTTCAATAATTCATGTTCATTTTTTTCAAATTTTGTGTACTTTTAAAATAATGCACAAAAGACATGGTAGTTTTGTTCGTACTGGGACCTTGCATAAAATAAAATTAAATACTTTTTTTGTTGCAAGTTTAGTCATATTTTTGCAGGGTAGGGGTTTTCCTGCATCGAAATATTGATATTGCAAGTTTTCATGTCTTGTATATCTCTATTAAAGGTAGATTCCCGGCAAGTTGTTGGGAAAATATGCGGTCTTTGGTCTAAACATCAACTTTGTCTGCTTAAAATCTTTTGAAAAAAATATTTCACAACACAATTGAACCAAAAGTGATATTCTTGAAATACTAATTAGTTGAAAAAACTTTTCAACTGTAAAATTTGAGCCAATTATAGTATTGAATTTCAGAATTTTCGTTAAAACAACAACTATTTTATTTCGTTTCATTTGATTTTAATGTTTTTAGCGGAAATATGTACAGGCTCCGTTGCAAATGCAATTAAAACCGACTATAAAACATGGCAAACATACACAAACAGTATCTGTCTCGCTCGCTCTCTCTTTCTCGTAACATACGCAAAGAGAAGCCAACACAGTTAGTCGCCATGTGGAGTGTTGCCATATTAAAAAAAAATATAAAAAATAAGAAAAAACCTAAAGATGGCAAAACGGCAGCAGCAACAATATAAGCGTCTGTTGCTGATGTGCGATGAATACGAATGTGAAATTGTTGTTAGTTTTGTTGTTGCTGTTGTTTTTGTTGCTCGTAACGATGTGTGATGCCTGCACGTCCTGAGCATTCAATGTACGTAATTGTTGTTGCTGCTGCTGTGTCTCTCTTAGTCCGACTTCGAGTGCAAGGACCCGCGTTGTTGCCGCGAGCAGGCAACAACGGAACGTTCGTTCGTGCTGCTGCCAGGATTCACGTCGTTTCGCGCGCTGATTTTGAATTTTTTCTATAATCCTTGTTGCTAAAAAGTTTTTTTTTTTGCGTATATGCAACAGATCAGCAGTTTTCTTTTTTGCTTTATTAAAAGAGATAAGAAAACCATTTAGAATGCTATAAAATCATCTATGCTAAAGTTGAAAAAAAAAATATGAAAAAAAGAAAAATAAAAGTAAAGAAAAATAAAAACTGTAAAACCCTACAGCAAACATGCTCAACTTTCAACTGGTAAAACATGAAAATCATGCTGTGATAATCATCAGCATTATGATAATTCTTGCGAGTCATATTATCACTGTCACAATTCTCAGACAGTCAGCATCGGCATTATTCTTCTCATATAATATTATAGCACATTTACAGCTCAATAATTAATATTTGCAAAAATGCATTATCATTTTATACAACCCCTTTTAGTCCTCATCAAATCTGGTATATCACAAAATTTGCCCCCCCTATCAGCAGCTACTTTAACTGTCAACTCACCCAAATAAATGTTTATTGCCAACCTCATACATATCCTCAGTTTTGACAGCGTCTTTTTAACATCATTTTAAATTAGGCTATTATATCCTATGCTGATTTCGTTCAAATGTATCTTTCGTTGTAAACCATCAAAACCCTCATTAAATCAGCTCCTCATCAAAAGGGTAAATTTTTGCCAAATGTCCATCTTGACATTAGAAAATTGGTCATATATTGGTTTAATGTTATTAGGTAAAGCGCAGGAAATGCGTATAGAATTAGATCATAAAAAGGGGTTTTTCGATTGTTGTTGAGCTAGCGGTTTTGTACAAAACTTGATCTCAATATGGTCTGCTTTATGAGTTTCTTTAGCATACATCTCGATTGAAAACCGATTTAACGAGGTTCTTTTATGTCGTCCAAAAAATGTTTTAGGCTATTTGACATTTTAAGCATCTAAGGGTTTTTTATTTGTTAATACGGGATAAAGGGAATTCTACACACAGAATAGAGTTTTGCTGCGCCAACCAAATTATTCGGTACTCCAAACAGCTTAATCGGTTGTTAATGTTAAAACATAAAGAGTTGTAGTTTGTATTGCAACCATTTTCGAATTGTTTTAGAACCATTTAGTACAGATTTAGAACCATTTGGAGTGTGTATAGACTAATATTTCAAGTGTATATGCTAATATGGCAGTTCCACCAACCAATTAGACAATACGATTTAACCGAATGAAGTTAATTGGTACAACTAATTTCATTCTGGGTTTACAAACGGATACCTCTCATGTTTAACCAGAAATCATAATTTCTACAACCAGACAGACGTACGGAAAGACACACACAGAATAGAGATTTGTTGCGTCGACCAACTCTTTGCCCAACCAACTAATTCGGTTCTCTCAACCGCTTAATCGATTGTTATTATCAAAATAAAATATAGTTTGTACTGCAACCAATTTTCGAACAATTTAGTACAGATTTAGAACCATTAGGTGTGTGCATAGACTAATATTTCATGTGTATAGGCCAGCAAATTGTAAACCATTCCATATAACCGAATGAAGTTGTTGGTACAACTAACTTTTTCATTCTGTCAAACTCATTCCAAAAAAGGATTTTTCTGTGTGCAGTAAATCGACTAAGACGGTGACGCTGATCAGGATTATATAGAGATTTGTTGCGCCAACCAACTTATTCAGCCTAACCAATAAACGAAATAATGTCGACTTTAAAGAAAGTATCAGCTTTTTGACAAATAAATATTAGAGAAAATTGTCGAAAAAGCTGATACTATCTTTAGAGTCGACTTTATTTCGTTTATTGGTTAGGCTGATTAGGTTTTCTCATTCTCATTAATTTGGTTGTTATGGTCAAAACTAAACGAGTTGTAGTTTGGACTACAACCAATTTCGAACTGTTTTAGAACAATTTAGTACAGACTTAGAACCTTTGGGACAATGCTAATATTTCCAGCGCCAACTGAATATGGCATTTCCACTAACAAATTTGTAGACAAATTGATTTAACCAAATGAAGTTAGTTGATACAACTAACTTTTGTGTTCTTCCAATCTCATGACAAGAGGATATTTCTGTGTGTATAAATTGAAAAACATTTAATGATATTGAGATTTTATTACCCTAGTAAAAAAAAGCTTTATTTATAATAATCGGCAGCAAGTCGTAAACGAGATACCAAGTCGCGTAAACGATTGCTTTATAAAATAATTTTCTTATCGGGTGCCTTATTTGAGTTACGGAAAATTCTTCCCCGACAATTAATAACAAAGGTTGTAGAATTTGACTGCGGCACGCATTGCCTAGGGATTTATTGTTCGAAAAGCAATTTTTTGGGGATGAATTGTTTGGGGCAACAATTGGCTCGGCAATGAATTGTCTCGGGAAAGAATTGTTTGTGGATGAATTGGCCGCAGATGAATTGTCTAGGGGATCAATTGTTCGGCTCTCTTAATAAGGTCTTAATAAGCTACCCGGTTAATTCCATCAGAATGTGTTCGATAGTTGCCACAAATAGCTGATATCAATATACATAGAAGAGATATGATGGTTGTGGTATTTGCTTAGTAGTTTCCATTGCAGTTGGTGGTTTTTATACAGACTAAAAATTAATTTTACTATTACGAAAGTTTTTTTTTTAATTTTTTTGGGGATTTTTTATTCTTTTGTAATTCTAAATGGTGAAGTTTGCGCAGGAGCCTCAAATTTTGAGTGCAATTTTCATAAAAACTTGACGTTAAAATAATAAATTTTAGATGAAATAGAAATATTAGAAAATATAGAAATATTGTTTTGATTTAAAAAATTAAAAAAAATCAATATTTATCAATTTTTAATTTTTGCAGACTTTCTTGAAACAAAAAAAAAAAAACAATTACTACAAAACCGGAATCGTACAATTGACGCCGTATTCAATGTCTATGAGAATTTTATACATTTTACGTCTCTTGGAATTTTCTGTTTGTGGTAAATGTTTGATTTGTACAAAGTGCTTTCGATCGTTTTCTGTCTGCAACAACTTTTTATTATGTCTAGATGTTGGAATGTGGTGTGACTGTTTTTTTTTTTTAAGTATTGTTTGCAAAACCATATAGCAGAGTGACTTAAGAAATAAATTTTAAAACATGATACACAGCTCTTTTAGAGTCTACTAACGTGTGATGTGTTTAATACGAAGCATACAATGACCCTAACAACTACTGTATTTTCCTATTAAATACTAGAACAGCAGCTGTTGCGGTTGGCCCACATTTTCAAAATCTCCTACTCTTACTCGTCTTTTTCTATTTTTTCACTTCAGTAATCTTCTTGAGCTACATCTTTTTATTTTCTTCTACTTCGTCAGTGTGACAACAAAATTCAATTAATTTGAACTTTTGCTTTGTCTTGTTTAGTACTTTTTGTTGTTTTTGTTGCAACTTGCAACACTGTTATTGTTTTAATAGTCAAGTGGTGCTGCCACAGTGCTGCATTATTTGCATGTTGCCATTTGTGTGTGTGAGAGGTGTGTGTGTGCGATGTGTCTGTGTGATGAAGGAAGTGCTGCAAGTGCAGCAACGACAAAACGACTTCATTAAACGCAGTAGTGCGACGCTTAAGTGCGCCCAAAGTGTGGCAACACTGCAAGGGAAATTTAACGGCAAATTGCACTTAATGATGGGAAATTTTGCTGACAATGATATTACGCGATTTTGCAGCAGCGGAAGTAATTGTTATAGTCAAAACAAAACAGCGACAAAACAAAATAAACAAAACACTTTTAATGATGCATTAAATTGTCAATTAAAGGCTACATATTTGTGGTATATTTATAGGGTAAATGCAGTTTTTTTTTTATATGAATATGGCAATACCACATAAGTGTTGCTTTTATTAAATGCAGTTTTTGTTTCAAGTGCGCCTATTAATATTCTAAATTCAAACTTGATAAAACTAAATAATTAAAAATTCATGCGCAAAATTAGCGAAATTAAAACAGCAAATTCGCAAAACTCGAAGATGCAACTAGCGGCGGCGCGCGACTTTCGACGTGAGCATAAATAAATTTGCATTGCAAATCTGGCAGTGTAGCAAAAAGACCCCACTGAAATGTTTTTAATTAACAGCTTCCGGGGACCATAAAATTCGACGTTGCTAAAAATGCAGCCAAATGTGTGAAAATCTGTGGGCATGAGAAGGAAGGGCCAGCAGACGAGCAATGTTAAATAAAAAAAGAAAAATGTGGTGAAAAAGAAAAAAATTTAAACGTAAAAAAAATAGAAAAAATACCGGAAAAACGGAAGCTTCTACACAAAAAGACGGAAAAAAGCAAAAGTTTGTTGCTACGAACAAAAATATTACATGTCCTTGAACATAAAGGAAATGCGGTACTACGTTGCTGGTATTTGACGGTAGAAAGAACCTGCGTGGAGGGTTTTTTTGTTTTTTAAAGGAGTGGTAATGGCAAAAGTGAAAATAAACGCAGCATAAAAAATGTCATAAATCAACGACAATGTGACAGGAAAATTTTAATGCAGGAAATTCTGCAAATGTTGTCGCCAAGCTGATAGTAGTAGTCAAAATGCGGTGCGAAAAGTTTGTACAATAAAATCCCGCAGTAAATATTTTCGAATCGATATTCTTTACTGATAAGAAAATTATAGGGTTATCGATAATATCAAACCTACTTACAGAATAGAGATTTGTTGCGCCAACCAACTTTTTCGGTTCTCTCAACCGCTTAGTCGGTTGTTATTGTCAAAATCAAAGAGTTGTAGTTTGTACTGCAACCCATTTCGAACTGATTTAGAACAATTTAGTACAGATTTAGAACCATTAGTGTATAGACTAATATTTCATGTGTATAAGCTAAAATGGCAGTTTGTAAACCATTCCTTTTAACCAAATGACGTTAATTGGTACAACTAACTATTTCATTCTTCCAACCTCATGCCAAAAGAGGATTTTTCTGTGTGTATCTAGAATAATTTCGCTATTTTTGTAGTTTAAAATATCGAGATGATATCAAAAATCGAAATATAGAAATTTTAAAATGTTTTTCAATACTAAAGCCGTTCAAAGTAGTAATGCAAATATGTTTAATTCATTTGCTGAACTGTTTTTTTTTTTATGTGAAATGCTACCCTCATATTTATTATCATTATTATGTTTGCAGTCACTAAATATATTGAAAATTCAATCAACTAATCTTTGTAACGCTTATTGAAGCACTTAACATGTAAGAAGGATTAACTTATTTATGTTTTCAAGGCAAGTACTACTTAAATTAGTTACACCTGAATGAAAACAACTTAAGAAAAGACTTTTGGACTAATGAGAGCTGACACGAGGAATTACAAAAAACGTACTAAATTCTTTGCTGGAAAAACACGCAGATGATAACCATAAAATGGAGACTGAATTTATGTTTTTTAAGTTATACTGAAAATAATGCACAGATATAATGACAGAAAGTTATTAAATACAGCCATCAGCTGTGGCTCTACATGTATATAAAAAAATATATATATATATATATATTTCGAAAGTTATAGAAAAACGATAAATATTAATTAAAATAAGACTCTGAAGCTGTTTTATAAACCACAAACTATATGAAAATTATAAATTTATAACGTAACTGGTAGGATTATGACAGAAAAATATCACTGTGCAAACAATTTTCAAAAAATAAAAAAGGGAGAATTAAATAGCATTATTAGTTTTTCGAGTTGTCACGATAGTTTCATGAAGTTGGTGTTTTGTGTTTTTTTTTTACGATTTATTGACGATCAATTTTTGCAAAAGTCACTTGAATTAACACATTTCTCGAGCTATAACGATATATTTATTTTGATATTCTCACTCAGTTGCTGATTTTTACGGCCTGGCGCTATTATTGACGGTCTCTCTTTGCAAAAAGTACTTGACGTAAGACTACCCAGAAAAATATTGAACAAAAATATAGCAACTGAGATTAATTGATAAAAAATGATTAATTCTATTAATATAACTAATTGGATATACGAATTATTTAATAGTATAAATCAAAACATTTCTGAATTGGTGTATATGCTAAAATATTTACATATGAAGCTTGTACACCAACCAACTGTTTTACAGGCTGTACACAGTTTTACAGCCACAACACAGTTTGAAATTCAGTACACAGTATTACAGGTACTGTTGTACCGATCTAATTTTTCATTGGTTCATCGCAATGCGTGACTTTGATATTCTGACTTTAATATTCTACTCACGTATTTGTATTTAACATTTTCTTTTCATTATATATAGCTCTATTGGTGTCGTGAAAGTGGTTCAAACTTCGAACAAGTAAGTAAAGAAAGATATATAAATAATAATCTATATATATAAAACTCTTGGTCCGTCTGTCAGTCTGTCGGTCTGTCTGTCTGTTTGTTTGTTCCAGCATCACGTCTAAACCACTGAACCGATTTAACTGAAAGTTTGTAACAGGATACTATGGAGTCCGGAGGGTGTCATAGGCTATATAAGGGCGCGATTGGACAAAGGGGCGTGGTACCTCCCATACAACCTAAACATTCCAAACGACATAACTCAGCACATACACAAGCTAAAAAAATGAAACAAAAAAATCAAATTAAAAAAAAATATACAAAAGCAACCACACATTAAAACTCACCACAATGAAACTCACCACACTAAAATTCATCACACTAAAACTCACCACACTAAAACTCACCACACTAAAACTCACCACACTAAAACTCACCACACTAACATTCACCACACTAAAACTCACCACACCAAAATTCACCTCACCTAAACTCAACACACTGAAACTCACCACATTAAAACTCACCACCCTAAAATTTCTACTGTGAAAAACTCTACGGAGAAGAATTCTACGGGAAAGAAATCTATCGGGAACAATTCTACCGGGATGAGTTCTACGGGAAGATTTCTTCCGAGATGAATTCTACCGGGATGAATTCTACGGGAAAGCGTTCTATGGGGAAGAATTTAACGGGGCAGTCTGAGAAAAAATTGTCTATGAGAAAAGTTGTTTTGGCGGAGATTTATTATTTGACTACTAGATTTATAAAACCAATAAAAAAACTTTCACAGCCAAGCACGGGCCTCTGATATAAATAATAGAAATGTTTTTTATATTAATAAAATCGCACCATATCTTTTAATTCACAAAATCTTGGCACGAGTCGTGCACGGGTCCAGCTAGTATATATAATAAAATAAATAAATAAAAAAATAAGAAATATATTAGAAGAAATATATTCATCGGGTGTGTTTAATTACTTTAATTAATTTATTAATTAATATAATTAAATATTTAATCAATACAATTAAATGATATATTGGCCATGAAACAATTAAAGATGAATTGTATTGAACATTTTTTTTTGCTATATTTACACATGTATTTTTTCTGTGTATATTTTTTTTTGTAAGTATCGGGGTACTTCAGAAACATGGGCGAAAATTTGGAAAAAAGTTAACAAAATCGATATTTTTTTGACATTTTGGCACAAAAAACGTGAATTTTGTGGTTTGGTATTTTACCCAATGTTAAAATTTACAACATTACGAACATATTTACTGAAGACAGTTATAACAACCAAATTCATTTGGTTAAAACGATATTTATACAAAAAGGTATGTATATGGAGTTGCCTTATTCGGTTGGAATTTGAATAAATAACGTACAGACATATAAATGGATCATAAATTGTTCTAAATTGTTTAAAGCAAAGAATCGGCACCGATCTAAAAAATGTGTGGAACCGGAATCGGAACCCATACAATTTTTTAAAAAATCTTGGAACCAGAACCGATATTCTAAAGGGTTTTAGTCCCTGTTTATAATATTATTTTTCACGTTTTGCCTAGTTTTTCTTGTAATTCCGTGCTTTTTTCGTGTTTTTCCATGCTTCTTCGAATTTTTCTATATCCCGTATTTTATCGTGTTTCTCGTGCGTGCTTTTAAATTTATTTGTCGGGTTCGTGCTCTTGCGTGTCACCTATCGCCGTGCACGTGCGTGTCCGTGCCATCAAAAACAGGCACGCGCCATCTCTAGTTCCAACTATAAACTTCTAATTTTGGTTGTAAGAAACGATTTGTCATTTGAGAGAACCGAATAGGTATGTTAGTTGTGCATTGGCTTGGTAATAATAAAAGATGAAGAATAGGATGCCAGCTATTTAGCTTTTAAAACAGTAGAAATTTATATGCGGGAGCGAATGTCCAGACCCATTTAAGGACTAGCCACTTTGCTGGCGGAACTGCCATATTAGCCTATACACTTGAAATATTTGTCTATGCAAATACCTAATGATTCTAAATGTGTACTAAATTGTTCTAAAACAGTTCGAAATTGGTTGCAGTACCAACTCTTTTAGTTTCGACAATAACAACCGTCTATGCGGTTGAGGGAACCGACTAAGCGGTTGAGAGAACCGACTAAGTCGTTGAGAGAACCGACTAAGCGGTTGAGAGAACCGATTAAGCGGTTGAAAGAACTGAATAAGTTGATTGAGCAAATACTTGGTTGGCACAACAAATCTCTACTCTGTGTGTATGCGCCCAATGAAAACAAATAGGCGGTGGAGCATGTTGAGCTGGAGGGCGGACGAAAATGCGTGAATGAAACGTTGACTCGCGCATTCAATGAAATTGCAGGTGGGATTTCAATGCCTAGAAGGCAAACGCAGACCCGCTTTTCCTGACACCGGTTTTCTCTCTCTCTCCCAAAGGAGAAACAAAATGAATGAGAAGAGCAAAGAGCATCAGATTCACTTTTAACAGGACGTGAACACAAAAAGGAAACAACACAAAAATAACAAAAATATAAATATATCAAATGTAGAGGGCGCGCAACGAATGTTGTTGTTATTTTTATATTGTTCTTATGGTAGTTTGTTGTTGTCGAATTGCTGCTAGCTGTGGCTCAACATGTAAAGCATGCTTTTGGGGGCCATCAATGCGAAAGAGCAGGACGCTACAGTGTGCGTGAGAGAAGCGGGGAATGAGAAGTTAGAAAGAAGAGTAACAAGGAGTAAGGTAAGCATTGTGGTATGGCATGAGGTAAGCAGGAAGTAAGGAGCTTGGTAAGTACAGAAATAAAGATTTTGGTACGAAGTGGGGTTAGTGAAGAATTTGGTAAAGAGTGAGTGCGGAAAACCGTAAATTGGAAGAGAGAGCGAGAGTAAGTGAAAGCAGAGCGCCGGAAGTTATTGTTGTTCATGTTGTTGTTTTTTCTGTTGCGTTTGCTGAATTTCATTACAGTATTCGAATTGTTGGTATACCGACAAAACCAACAAAAACATACAGATCCATAAACAAAAGCAGCAACAACAACAACAAAGGCAACAAACATTTTAACGACACAAAAGCCGAAACAGACAAAACATCGTGACTATGCTTTTGGGGGGTGCATAGACGGGACAACGGCGTTGCCACAGAAGAAAAAAAATCAATATTTTTTGGTAGGTATGCGTGGAGCAGCTACAACAAGAATAACAACAAAAAAACAAAAACAAAGGCAGCATCCATTGCGTAGAGTTTTGCTGAA
The DNA here is from genome assembly GCA_951804985.1 of Dryomyza anilis. Taxonomy (NCBI): domain Eukaryota; kingdom Metazoa; phylum Arthropoda; class Insecta; order Diptera; family Dryomyzidae; genus Dryomyza; species Dryomyza anilis. The sequence goes on from OX638130.1 coordinate 107,069,375, forward strand.
AGGGAGACGGAAGAGAGACGGAAGGACGCAGTCTGACATCAGTTGTTAACGGTTTTGTGCTGTATCACAAGGTGGCGAAAGAGGAATACTCGGGGCGGGAGGGGTGCGTCTCTTTTGTAAGTTCCCTGCACAATGTTGCCAAATATTAAATTCATCTAGAGGGATTTGCTTGTTTGATATTAGATGTGCGTTGGGGCAAGAGTGCACGAGGGGTGGGATGATTGCCGAATCGACCAAAGCAAAGAATAGAGAAAATTGCAAAATTATTCTGTTGTAAAGGATGTTTGTTGGCAGCATAATATGTATCTGTAAGCGTTTGGTGGCCAGTGGTGGCGGCGCGGCGGTATTTTTTAAGGCAAGCAGTGGTTGCAGTGGCTTTGATGCGAAAATTTTTAGAGAAAAATATACTTAAACTACAACAGAATTTAACACATGTGGGCGAGTAAAAAATTAGAACTTTATTGATTTTTGTGGTTTATTTGTTTTATTTAACAAGGGTGGCAATTTAAACTTCAAACTGTTGAAAAATGTAATTTGTGTTGCCATGTTTCATGATTCATGATATGGCAGGGTTTGACCTAATTTTTGACAAATGTTATGAAATATGAAATTTTGAATAATTTATGATTTTTAGACATTTTAGATTTCAGATTTAATATTTTATTTATGTTTTTGTAGTAAATGTTTACTTAATTTATGGTTTAAAATTCTGATTTTTTTTATTTCTAAATCAGCAAGGGGCTTATAGAAATCAATTGACTGCGTAAATTAAAATTATTTAATTTAACAAGTATAGTACAATTTTGTATTTTATTTTTAGAATGTTTTCGGTTATATATAGGGGTCATCCACAGCAAATCGATCAAACAAAGTAAATTTTGAGATTTTGCCTTTTCGATTTCAATGAAATTTGGTCAGCTGATAAAGTTTTTTGAGATATGCATTGGTCAATTTTTGTTTATTTTTTTCGACCACTACTTCCAGAGATACAGTGCATCAAAATTACGAAAAATGGGCTAAAAAAACTTTTGTGTGGTTGTTCATATTTCAAAATCTCTTAAAATGGAAATGCTAAAGACTCCGTTGATGGCTCGTTTTAAAGGTAATGCAACAGGCTTTCAGAAAAATTAAGTTGTAACTTCTAATCTTGAACATGTGGAACGTGGTTATTATCCTAGCACTTCAAAATTTGATGTCCTTAAAAAGGACCCCTTTTAAAATGCTGAAAAAATCACATATTTTGATTGATTCAATACAAATGTTCATGCCAAATTTCAAGATGGTATTTTGAGGGCATAATATTTTAAAAAATAATTTTCAAAATTTTGGACATTTAATTCCGGTTCAAAATTGCTGTCGTTTTTTAAAATTTTAATTTAAAAATATCAGCAACAGGCAACAATGAAACGTGATCACGTGCCTGCAATAAATTTGCATTCGCAACAAGCAACTTTTTGCATAGCAACATCAATAGCAGCAGCAACAGCAACAGCAACAACAATACGGAAATAGGAAAACAATATGTCAACAACAGACAGCAGTCAGCAATTCATTGTTGGCGCCATTTTGCATGCAACGCTGCACCGTGAAACAACAATGGCTGCGACGATGACGATGACGTCAACAACAGCAACACCTACACAAACGCAGCAACACAGCAGCCAAGAGTTTATTAATGCTGCAACAAAGTTGCGGTTTAATTTATAAACATTTGTAAAGTTTGTGCTCAAGTGCAACCACAACAAAATCAACTAAAACAGAAACAATTACAGCAATTTGTTGTACTTGGCACAAAAGTGCGCTTGAATACGCAAAATGGCGGAAGGCGAACAAAAAAAAAAAAAACAGAAAAATTAGAAAAACTAAACTAACTAACAAACGAACGAAAGAACTACTACTCGCATTTAATGGAGGTGTTCAGAACGTGATTTGCATAAAAAATGCAAACAAATTGCAAAAACTGCGGCTGCTCACTTTCGGTGGCAACTTTTGTTTGTGGTTGCTGTCGCAAGATGGCAGTAAAAAGTTTTAAGAATTAATTTTATAATAATAAAAATATATTAAAATAAAAATAAAACTGAACAAACCCAACCAAAAACTTTTAAAATTAAAAGAACAAAAAAATAACCTGCTGGAAAATTACCTACCATGTGACTGGTAAAAAGAGAACTAGTCACTGTTCTAGTCAAAAGATATATAGGATGGAGACAATTCGTAATCATTATACATGTTTTATGACCGTTACCATTGGTACCGGCTAAGAAAAGGATTTGGAAGCACAATTCTGTGATAGGTCTGTCTAAAGGTCTGAATGAGGTGTTAGTTCACCGCCCCCTAGGACAATACCGTATTAATGTTGTCGGTTGGTTTCCTACCCCTTTCTATACAGAAAAATAAATTGAACATAAATATAGAATTGCGATTAATTCATACAAAATAATGAATTCTATTAATATAATTAATTGGATATACAAATTGGATATACAAAAGCATAAATCAAATCATTTATGAGTTCGTGTATATGCTAAAATATATACACATTTATCATGTATACCAACCGACCGTTTGACAGGCTTTACACAGTTTTACAGCCACAACACAGTTTGAAATTCACTACACAGTATAACAGGTACTGTTGTACCAAACATATTTTACATTAGTTCATCGAAACGCGTGCTTGGTTTTTCGGTTCGTCGGGTCATTTTTCCGGATATCGTGCGTATATCATGAACTTTGATATTCTAACATTTTCCTTTAAAGATATATTGGTGACGTGAAGCAAGCAAAGTCAAATAAGTTAGAAAATATGAAAAAAAATATGTAAATAAAATAATATTATATCGATATTTTGCAGACAGAACATTGTAACCAACATTTTGGCAAATTTTGTTTTATTACTGTTTTGGAAACCCTTTTATGAGTAGAATGTCCCTGCATAGTCATATTTTTGAATTTCGTGTTCCGAATTTGATATAAAGCCAAATAACACCTATATATAAATAATATTAATATTTCTTTTAGTGAGTACTTTGAGTATTTTTAACTCCTTTTGTGAAAATGATAGAAAATCTGGTATCAGTATTTGTAGATAATATGTCCATGTAACTTCCAATGTATTTTTCCATCAAAGTAAAATACTGACCACTGGCTAGTCTCAGTTTTTATTAAACATGTAACAAAATGTTCCTATATGTGTTATTTCCATGTTGCCGTTTACCGAAATTTGGAATACCAAAACGTTTGTGTACAAGACGATTTACCTATACATCGTAAGCAGTACAATTGACAAATTTTCCAAACTAAATTGAGACAAACAAAAATCGTAACTACATTTTTCTTCAAATATTTCTGCATAGAATGGATATTCACCACACTAAAACTCACCACACTAAAACATACCACACTAAAACTCACACACCAAAATTCACCTCACCTAAACTCACCACACTGAAACTCACCACAATAAAACTCACCACAATAAAACTCACCACACTAAAATTTCTACTGTGAAAAACTCTACGGGGAAGAATTCTAAGGGAAAGCAATCTACCGGGAACAATTCTACCGGGATGAGTTCAACGGGAAGATTTCTACCGGGAAGAATTCTACGGGAAAGCGTTCTATGGGGAAGAATTTTACGGGGCAGTCTGAGAATAAATTGTCTTTGAAAAAAGTTGTTTTGGCGGAGAATTATTATTTGGCTACTACATTTATAAAACCAATAAAAAAAACCTTCACAGCCAAGCACGGGCCCCTGATATAAATAATAAACATGTTTTTTATATTAATAAAATCGCTCCATATTTTTTAATTCACAAAATCTTGGCACGAGTCGTGCACGGGTCCAGCTAGTTAATATAATAAAATATTTAAGTAATGCAATTAAATATCGTGTCGGCTATGAAACAATTAAAGATTAATTGTATTGATAAATTTCTTTGCTATATTTACACATATATATATTTTTTTTTTGTGTAGGATAACGCCGTGTTAAAGTTGTCGGTTGGTTTCATCTATAATGCTAGAACTAGTGTCGGTAAATTATCTTAGAGCAAACAGTCACGTGTCCAGTCTAGAATCAGTTCGATCTAATATTTTTAAATGTAAATAAAATACTTTATTTCTTCTTTTCCCAAGTTTCATTAGTTATATTGTAACATCGTCAGGATTAAATGTTCTCATTGTAATATTTTTCACGAACAGAAGCATAACTATCATTTTTCCACGAATATAGACACAATGATATATTCTTCACGAACAAAAGCACATTCTTAATTTCGATATGAATATAAGAATATATATTTTCGATTCATTATCCTAATAGACTGATTTATACATCAGAGATCACAAAATGTTGATAACAGAGGTGAGCGTAAGTTGACAATTTATGGTGATTTATGTAATTTTTTATTGATGACATCACATTTCAGTGGTCAATAGTTTAACAAGATTTGTTCTTTTTTTTCACGCTGGACACAAAAGCGGTCATAAATATAAATTCAATAATTGACAGGGATAACTTTTGTTAAGATTTAAGATATTGTCTTAACGTGCTCAAGGTCCAATCGGTACAAATTGGGTGTTTTGTACCAATAAATAAAATAACAAACAATTGGCAAAATACATTGAGTGGCAGATCGTACAGCTGTTTCAGAGGCAGCCAAGACCCTTCATCAGCGATCTTTCTCTGCAGATTCTATATTTCAAGTCGCTAAAGTTTTCCTTTTACAATGAACAAAAATTAAATTTGTTAAGATTGTTTTTTAGAACTTTTATTAGAACTTTTTGATTACAGCTGCGCATAAAACGGTCCATAAGGATAGCTTTAACGAAAAAATAAATATGATTTTGTTCTTTGCGAAATGAGAAATGTGCTATTAGGGTGTCACTTATTTGACACTTTTATTCGATTTTTAGTTTTCTCACCCCCTAGGATTGTTTATTAGGATTGTAGGATTGTAAATCGAAAATCCGATTACACATAATTTTTTTTTCGCAAACAGTTCTACATGATTGCATACTCGAAATATTGTTTTGAAATATTCTAAATTTCGACTCCTAGTACAAATGCACCTCCTAGTACAATTTTCAATGTTCTCGTTGTTCAAATTCAAAAAAATTTTGCACACCTTATTTTTGAGTCCTAATAAACATTCCTAGGGGGTGAGACATGAGTGTTAAAAAATAAGTGACACGCTAATGTGCTATTCATCGTTGCAAAATATAAATATGTTTGTGGGTAAAATAAAATTATGCTTCGTTTCGGGGAGAAAATAATAATCACAATCGTTTCGTGGCTAAAAAAAATATACAGTTCTTCAAATCTTGGAGATAATAAAAATGTGATTCTATTCGTCGAGAAACTGAATTTAGACCTTTATTTCGTAGATACGAAAAACTTATGGTTATTCGAAAATATACCCAGTATGTTATTCGTTTCGAAATCGTACAAATTACCTCATATGTATAAGTATGATAAAATTATATTTAGCAAATATTTCAGAGTTAATTTTTTATCTAAAATCGAGATTACACATAAATTTAATACTTTTTTCTACTTTATCGCAATAATCCAATAAAATCTTAAAATTTCAATACTAAAAAATAAAAATAACTACCGAAAATGAAGTAAAATACAAAAAAAAAAGCCAGACAAAAAACCAACATCATGCGGAAACGTCGTCTGCTTGCAAAACTTTTAGTCTTAAAAAAAAAGAAAAAATAAGATACAAATTCTATCTGCATAAAATTTTCACATTGTCTGGCCACATTATTTGAGCAGTGGCAGCCATTTTTAGATTTCCAGCGGCGCGTTCTTCGAGTGGCTGCTCGACTGTTCAGCGTTGCCACATAAGTGTCATTGGAACGAGTTGAGTAGTGCGCTCGCTTGTTGCCAATAGTTACTATTTTGACTGGAGTTTGTTTGTGGCCAAAAATTGTGCACTTGGCTGGATTGATGCCATTGATGAAGTGGATTTGACTTTATATTCAAAAAGGAAAATAAGTTTGCAGACTGACATCTATAAAATTGTAGTACTTTTTTTTGTATTTTATAATTTATATACTTGATTCAAATATAATTAGTTATAAAAATTAATTTTATGAATATTTGGGAACATTTTTATAGTTAAAAACCAGCTCAAAACAAGTAGAAACACAAAGCGGTTTTGAATAACAGATGTTTTGAATTATTTAATATTTCCTACACCCAGAAATAAATAACATATAATTAATAGTCTTATTTTACTATTAAAATTAGTCAATAGGATTATTATTTTATTCGGCAAATACACACAGAAAAATCCGCTTTTAGCCTATGCACTTGAAATTTTAGTCTATACACACTCCTAATTGTTCTAAATCTGTACTAAATTGCTCTAAAACAGTTTGAAATTGGTTGCGGTACAAACTCAACTCTTTTTATTTTGACAATAACAACCGACTAAGCGGTTGAGAGAACCGAATAAGTTGGTTGACGCAACAAATATCTATTCTGTGTGTACTATTAAATTTTCCATAGAGTTGTAATAAATTTTCCATTGAGTTCAAATGAAAATATGAACCTTTTGTATACTATTAAATGATTGTCCTATTGAAAATTTGAATTTTCACAAATGGGTTTACAATTGTGGTTTATACAATATAAAAAAAATGGGATTTTTTATAGAAAATGTAATGATGCCATTCGATTAAATGAATCTTAAGGATTCATAGGAGAAATTTCTGTTTCTTTGAAAATTCTGTATCTCCTAAACGTAGTCTTTTTTCTAGGTCACAGTTCAGAATTTTCACAATTGGGTTTACAATTGTGGTTTATTCAATATAAAAAAATGGGATTTTGTATAGAAAATGTAATGATGCCATTCGATTAACTGAATCTCAAGGATTCATAGGTAAAATTTTCTCTATTTTTTTATAATTCTGTATCTCCTAAATGGAGCCTTTTTTCATGGTCATAGTTCAGAATTTTCACAAATGGGTTTACAATTTACTAAATTCAAAACAAAGTCAACATATCATTGAAATAAAATCTTCTCCATTAGCTATCCAGAATGTAATTCGTTTCGATACTGTTACGAGATCATTACGAGTTGCAGGAGCATTCACACTATCTCGTAGCGATAAATAGCCTCAAATTAGACTTACGTGGAAGATAGATAACGAGTTTTCTTATACAATACATATTACGAAATGAAATTGAAAAATAAAAGTTCGAGATTGCAGCTCGTTCTAATTCAATTGAAAGATTTATTCTATAATACCAAATTTATTTTTGTAATATAATATAATAATAATAATATAATCAAAATAAACAAAATACAAAAACATTATACTTAGTAATAATTAAAACTCATCAATCATCTCGATCTCATCAGCACATCTTCATGTATTTCCCAACACTCTTTCTCTAATTGTATTTAATGGAAAATCTCGTAAGTAGTGTCAAGAAACCCATTAAATCCACCACCCCTGTGATGTGCAAAACTACAAACTAAGCAAAACTAACCGGCAAAGCAGGAAACAGACAAGAGTGACACTGGAAAAACGGGGAAACAAGGCACTAATGACTAAACTAAGCAAAATAAAGCGGAAAATTGCATTTGACATTAATACGCATTGCGTCACGTGAGCCACACGACGATGCCAGCCAGACACAAAAATAAGTAAAAACATAGAAAAAAAGAAAATAATTGCAACACAAGTTGAAAGTACAACGAAAAACCGGAGCTCATTAGGCACAGAAATAAACGCACGCATGCAACGCCAACCAAAAAAAGAAATCCGGGGAGAAAAACCTGAAGGATTTTGGCAGATTTTGCTAAGAAGAAGAACTGGCAGATTGACTAGATGAGGCGTAAACAAATGGGGGACGTCGACAACGACGTTGAAGTTGCTGCTAATAAATTGCAAACAATTTATTAAAAACGAGCAACTTGCGTGAAGAGTTGGAGACTTCAAAGCGAAAAATTTGCAAAACAGAGGGGTGTCTTAAAGAAAAAATTTAGGGGAATTTTGAGAGGAAAGATTTCTTAAGGTGGAAGTCGGAAAGACGAGACTTTTAGAGTAGTAAAATATTAAGAAACAATGTAATCATACAGAGGGTTTAAAAAGTGGGATTTTTTTAAGAAATACAAAAACTATATGAAATTTTAAACAATTTTAGAACCATTTGATGTGTTTCTATTGTATTTTTTGGTTGTGGCAACCAAATATAACAAAAAATTTGCATAAATTTGGTTTTAGCACAATTAATTGGGTTGTCATAAATATCATTTACCATTTTCATACAATTTTTCATTTTCAATCTTATGCGAAAAGATACATTTTCTAATGAATTTTTGATTTCAGTGAAAAGGGGGAAAACTTGAAGAGTGTTTTTATTTTAATTGTTCTTTTTCATTAATAACGTAGTAGAATTTTAGGGGATATCTACTTATACAACCGACTTTGGGTCAACGAAGACCCAACCATCTTGTACACACAGAATATAGATTTGTTGCGCCAACCAACTTATTCGGTTCTCTCAACCGCTTAGTCGGTTGTTATTGTCAAAACTTAAAGAGTTGTAGTTTGTATTGCAACCATTTTCGAACTATTTTTGAACCATTTAGTACAGATTTAGAACCATTTGGAGTGTGTATAGACTAATTTCAAGTGTATAGGCTAATATTCCGCCAACAAATTTGTAGACAATTCGATTTAACCGAATGAAGTTAATTGGTATAACTAATTTCATTTTGGGTTTACAAACGGATAGCTTTTCTGTTTTACCAGAAATCATGATTTCTACAACCAGACAGACGTACGTAAGCACACACAGAATAGAGATTTGTTGCGGCAACCAATTCTTTGCCCAACCAACTTATTCGGTTCTCTCAACCGCTTAGTCGGTTGTTATGGTCAAAATCAAAAGAGTTGTAGTTTGTACTGCAACCAATTTCGAACTGTTTTAGAACAATTTAGTACAGATTTAGAACCATTAGGAGTGTGTATATGCAGTTAGTTGTTACAACTAACTTTTTCATTCTATCAATCTTATGCCAAAGGAGGATTTTCTGTGTGTACGGTTTTCGGAATCCGTATAAGTTAAATTCGTTTCTTATAGCCAAAACTTAATGCCCGATTTACATTGTATCTTCTGTGAGTCTAACTGTATCGCATTTAAAAAAAAAATTGCTGTTTTTATATGAATTTTTAAAACAACACAGCCCTAGGAGATACAGTGAAACTCATAATGTAAATCGGGCATAATGATTGTAATTTTGATTATAATAAATTTTCAACCATTTGGTGTGTGTCTGTGCTAAAGTTTGTTTCAGAAACGCAATTAGGCAGTTCTATTCCAGCACTTTCTATCATTCTTATGCAAAAAAATAATTATTTTGTCTGCCATAAAGAGGAATATTTTTCTCAATGTAAAAAAGGCGATAAAAAGTTGTTTCTTTTCTTCATTTCTTTTTTCATTAATAACATTATTATCAAAATAAGTTTCAAAAAATAGAAGGTCTACTAAACTACATAACGAATCCATGACCCATTCGGTTTTCGTAATTGTTTCTTGTAACTAACATTTAATGGTTCTTATAATGACTATAAGTAATGTTGAACAGTTTGGTGTGTGTCTGTGATATAGTTTGTTTCGGCAACCGTATATGGCAGCATTTTCTATCTTTTATTGTCAAAAAATAATTATTCTGTCTGTCATAAAGATAAATATATTTCTTAGTGTAAAAAGGCGATAAAAAGTTGTTTATTTTCTTCATTTCTTTATTTTATATCTAACATTATAATGAACATAAGTAAATATAAGGATAGGTCAAATTAAATAAAAAACTTCCCAACAAAGTCATGACCCATTCGGTTTTTGTAATTGTTAAATAGCTTTCTTATAAACAACATTTAATGGAACTGTCAAATTCAGTTGTCACAACAAATTATAGCACAGCCACACACCAAACTGTTCAACATTTCATTGACTATAAGAAATGTTGAACTGTTTGGTGTGTAGCTGTGCTATAATTTGTTGTAACAACCGATTTGACAATACCATCAATAAATTTTTCGACAATTTCTTGAATGAATTTCTTTATTATAAAACTCATGCCATGAATAGAGAATCATTTCTGAGCAGTGATGCGGAAAAAAGGGTGAAGTTAAAGATTTTATAATTTTAGATGAGATCGAGAACAGTAGAAGTATTTTTGAAATTCTAGACGAGATTTGAGAAAGAGATTTTATAATTGCAAATGTTTGAGTTTGAGATTTCATCCAACCACAATGAGGAAGAAAAAAAATACTTTTTGGAACGCCATATAGATTAATCACAACATTTACTAAAAATAATTGTACGGAGTTGGAACAAGATCAACTAAAATTAGAGGTTCAAGTGTATGGAGGTCTTTTTGGAAATAAATTTCTTAAAAAATAAAAAAAAAAAATATAAGACAGGCAAGTTATTTTAAGTGGCCCTTAAAAAACGAATAAATAAAGACAAGTTATTTAAAGAATCTATAAATTGAAAGGGGCTTTTATTAAGACTTTAAGAAGTAATAATAGCCTTAATAAAAGGGAAATATAAGAAATAAATTTAAAGGGATGAAAACAATGACTAACACATTGCTGTGATTTAAAAGTGCGTGCAGGAAATGAAAAATATATATATAATTTGATTATTAATAAAAATAGACTTTAAAAGTATTAAAAGCAGGCGGAGTATACAATATGTCGAAGGAGTTGCCGGCACATGATTAATTGCAGTTTTTAAAGTTAAAAACTTTAAAGATTTTTGAACGCGATTCAGAATATATTGCAGGAAAATATGTTTAGGGGGTTTGATGCATTAGGAAAAGGTAGTGTCAAGTGTAGTGGGTAACGAAAAGAGGGTAGGTAGTGCAGTGCAGAAAATGAGGGTTGTACGACGCATATCTGGAGATGATAAATTGAATTGCTTATGTTTTTGATGTTGATGTGTTGTTGAGTTTGCTACGGTTTCCCACTTTGAGGAAATCCCAGTAAAAGTGGAGCGCTTTAAAAGCACTTGTGGTGTAAAAGGAACACACAAGGGGCGTTCGGCGGGGAAGCTGTGCTACAAGGTAGACATGGAGTTGTGGCTCGTTATTGTTATGGACCTTAATTTCTGTCTGTCTGTCGAGCGTCAGACAAAACTTTATGCTAAATGGAGCCACGAGTCAGGCTCGTGCCTTAAGGGTAGGTTTTTTTTTTGTACATTTTCTTTTGTTTTGCCCGAATTTCACTTCAGTTGCTGCTATTTTGTGAAGGTTTATGCAGCGCGTCATGCAACGTATAAATTTTGCTGTTTTTCGCGCTGATGAAGTGTCAAATGTTTTTTTTGCGGTTTCGAGGATTTTCATGCGCTTTACTTTGACAGCTGTCAGTGGCGGGGTTGTTGCACGAGATAAGCGCTGCAATTTTTCAAAAGTACAGCGTCGAAAATGTGGGTGAAGTAGATTTTGTAGTATGTATTGTTTTTAATTTTACAAAAATATTGTGCTGATTAGGTTGCTGTTCTTTTAAAGACAAAACTGAAAAAAAAACAATGTCTTGCTGCCACATATGTTGTTGCTGCTGCTGACAAATGAGACGTGCAAATATTGTTGCTAAATGCAACAAGAGCTTAGGCAGCAACAGCAACTATAATAAAAATGATAACAAAACATTGCTGTTTCGACAGTTGTTGTTGTCAGTTCTTTATTTATTGTTGTTGCTGTCTCTGCTGTTGCTGTTGCTGATGAGGTGCTTCAAAGTGCATTCACAGCAGAAATGCACAAAACTGTCAACACTTTGCGCTGAAGTGTTGCCAGCGGTACAGAAGCAGTTGCTGTTGCTCTGCCTGTGGGCTGCTGCTGCAACATGCAACAGCATAGCACATCCCACACACGCACGCACACTCACTTACACTTCAACACATACAATCAACTAAAAACAACAAAAACAACAAAAAAAACATGTGTGTGTTTGCATTGCAAATGAGCTTTTGTCTGTGCGCCTGCCAACTGGCAACTTGCTGTTGGCTCCTCCGCTGGCAACCTTAACCCTAACATTGAGCCAGACAGTCAGTCACTCATTCACCCAGCAAGCAGCAACTGAGTCAGCAATGGAGCCAACAACATGTGGCAGTCTCGCACCGCTGGGGTGATGCGTTGGGTGCGGCACAAATCAGATGTAAATGCAATGTTAATGTGTTGCGTTGTAGCGCAGTTCCACTTTGTGCAGTTGTTGAGCCGCACTCAGAATAATCAACAGTGTTGCACGGTGGCGCAGAACCGTTTTTCAATTAGTAAAATTTATAAAGTCTCAAAATTCAAAAAAAATCGTCAATATTTTAAAATTTTTTAACGTTGCCAGTTTTATTTTCAACAAATATGATACTTATCATTACAATATCTGACTACACACAAAAAAAAAATTTCACCAACAACCAGTATTCATCATATTGATGATTTCATTCATTGAACTAAAATCGTATTTTTCACTTTCAATATTTTTTATAACATCAAATTTCAAACAAAAATTTGTCTCCTTTTACACATTTATGTATTTATTATTCTTATAAGATTTATGATATTTAAATTAATATGTTTTGATGAATAAAATTCACCAATATGATGTACACTTATTCATTAATATGATGAAATGGAATCTTCGCATAATTAGCAATTAAATATTATAACTCATATAAAAAGTATAATTACATAAATGTGTAAATGGAAACCAATTTGTGTCTGAAATTTGATGTTAAAAAAAATATTGAAAATAAAAAAAATTTAAAAATACGATTTTAATTGATTGAATGAATTCATCAATATGATGAATCTAGGTAGTTGGTGAAATTTTTGATGATATTTTTTTGTGTGTATAATTTTACTAAGTAAAAAATACCTACAAAAAATAATTCTAATAAAATAATTCTAATGGCTTCAAAATGACTTTATGAATTGAAGTCAAAGGAAGAAATATTTTTTATGAACAATGATGAATTTTACCGGCTTTTTTGCTGATAATGAATAGTTATTTTTTTGCCTATCTTTATGATTTTTTGAGGCATTGAATAACTTTAATTAAAAAGAACGAGAAAGTAAAACCAATATCATAAATTTATGTAATGCCACCTAGCAGAAAATTGCTCATGATTGAATTCAATCCTGAATATTTAGCACTGAACAAATCAGACAAGAATTTATGCCAGAATTGTATATATTATTCAGGCATGTCTCCTCAATACTGAAGTCAGTCCAAAAGTACTAAAATTCTTCAGACCTGAAAACTGAGAACTGAATTTAATGCATACGGCCATGTTCCGGCTTTTGATAGAATTCCGATCAAATTTCATATAAAATTTGACAACAAACGTTTTTGAATTCGATGTCACAATACAAAAAATGTGTTTTTCAAACGAATTCAAATCGTTGAAGTAAAAGCAAACGAATTGAATTCACTGAAAAATCAAATTTTTGTTCTGAGACATCGAATTCAAAACCGTTTGTTTACATATTTTATATGAAATTCAATTGGATTTCGATCGAAAGTCGAAATATGGCCGTTAATTTTAATAATTATTGATATATTTATCAATAACTTCTGTAATTTTTTGATTTAAAGATAATGATTAGTAGATGTGAATCAAGTACAACTAAAATTATTAGAATTCATTCGATAATAGAGACTTCGATGATTTTTGAAAAAAAAAACGTAATATGAAATTTCATAATTGAATTGGTGTATTTGCAGGAAAATTGGAAGGGAAGAATTCAGTTGATTTTCAGGCATTGACTGGAATTTTCAAACATGAGCAAGTATTATCTGGTCTGTGCAGGAGTTTTCCGGCAAGATTTCAAGTCCTAAAAGACCTTACATTTTATGCTGGACACACAGGTTTTTGGTAAAAATGAATCCGTGGAAGTCAATACAAGGCCATTATGTTTTTCATCGACTGAATGAGTTAATTGACAATCAACAAAACGCTATCACCAGAGAAATAATATCAATTGACATTATTCTGGCCTACATTCAGGAAAGATAATTGAACTGAAAGCTAAAGACGATTGAAGACAACGGGCTCTGAACAGTTATCGATTTGCTATCGAGTTATTTGGTGGGTTTAGGTTCTGCCAGGTAAAACATATTATTAGAATGACCAATGCTAGTTATATGCTAAACCATTTTGAATTTGTTGGTTTCATGCATAGCTGAAAAAACACTGGATTTAGAGAAAACAGAAATAATCTACTGCACTTTTATTGATTTTTATTGTTCTTTTTTGGAACTTATTAAATTTTTTGGATTTTTTTATATTTTATATAAATAACATATATTTAAAAACTATTATGTCCCACCATTTCGCTGTGAAGAACTGCTGAATAACATGATTTTTGAAAAAAATATATTTAAAAGCTATTATGTCCCACCATTTCGCTGTGAAGAACTGCTGAATAACATGATTTTTGGAAAAAAATCATCATCTTATATCTGGAAGTAGATAAGATATGGATGATATTCTGGGTTTCGATTTCTTAACCAAACATCGTCTGTTATTCGTATTCATATTTACGCCATTTACCGAATCAGCCATATTGGCGAGAAAATTAAACCCAAATTTATTTTTAATTTGTTTCTTATTACAGGACAACTTTTCAGAATATAATAGATGCACTCAATGTCTACTAAGTACATTGAAAATTGGCATAGAATCGGCTGGAATTAAATCCAGCTATATCATAAAATTATTAAGCTCTACATAAAGGTCTATGATGTTGACATCTGAGACTATTTATAGCTGAACACTAAATCAATTTTTTTATCAACACTTTTTTCATTGTATCAAATATTTTTTTTTGTCGAATGTTTAAGAATCTTGCTACACTGTGCAACGTCGGCACTGCAGTGCGTAGTGATTGTCATTGCAGTTTTTGGCATTGCCAAGCCAACCTCTCCCTTTGCGGTTGTGAGTCTGTTTTGGTGGTGGCGTCGTAATTTGAGTTGTTGAGCCAAACGACGACTAGCAACATGGTTGAGGTGTTTTATAAAGTAGTGTTTGTTGATATTGTTGTTGTTGTTGTTCGGTGCTTTGTTTGTGCTTTAAGTGCATTTGTGTGTATGGCATATGATTGTGTGTGGGATTGTATCAACTGTGCACATATTTGTGCGTTTTGCACTTGGTTTAACGTCTGTTTTATTTCCGAAAATTTTAAAATTTCTTCCCGACTTTATTCTTTGTTAATTTATGTTTGTGGCTATGATGTCATGGCATTGCAGTGAGCATAAAATATTTGATGTCAATATAATTAATTGTTTTTAGGTAATAAATTTAGAATAAAATAAATAAAAATATATAAAAAAACTAATACACTATAAATTGATTTTAACAATATATATAAAAATTTAAAAATAATATTATAAAATATAAAAAGTATAAAAAATACATAAACTATATAATAAAAAATATATTAAACAAAATAATAAATTAAAAATATGAAATAAAAAATATGTTTTAATTGTTTGGTACGCCGTTTGTAACACCCAAAAGGAATCATATCCGATATGGAAAAGTATATATCGTCAGTATCATGCCAAAGAGGTGAATGTGCAATTTTTGACATTTGCGTTTTT
The DNA here is from genome assembly GCA_951804985.1 of Dryomyza anilis. Taxonomy (NCBI): domain Eukaryota; kingdom Metazoa; phylum Arthropoda; class Insecta; order Diptera; family Dryomyzidae; genus Dryomyza; species Dryomyza anilis. The sequence goes on from OX638130.1 coordinate 107,085,002, forward strand.
TTTTTACATTTTTGAATGTAGTTTATCCTCAAGAATGCTGTGCCAAAATCTCGTCTCATTTTGTTGGATATTTCTAGCCTCAAAAGACAAAACCAAAAGGACGAATTTGAAAAATTGAAAATCTTGTCATGCCAAAAGGGCGAATCTTTTCGTTTTTTCACCATAAAAAGATAAAATAACCATAATAAGATAAAATAGTGGTGTAAAAGCATTTATTGTTTATTTTCAAAGGACCTATCTGCATCATTAATTAAAAATATAAATTTGCCATTTGTTATTTGCAGGCATTTTTTTTTTTGGTAAAATATTTGTAATTAATAATGCATATCGATAGGTGCTTTGAAAACAAACAATAATTGCCTTAACATCACTATTTTATCTAGTACCATTAAAGAGTTATGGCAAAAAAAGCGAAAAGATTCGCCCTTTTGGCATGACAAGATTTTCAATTTAATCAATTTCATCATTTTTTTGCTATAATTTTTTATTGGTACAAGATAAAATAGTGGTGTTTTCATTTGTTTTTAAAGCTCCTATCGATTGGCATCATCATTTAAAAATATTTTTCCAAACCTTTTTTTTTCCTGCAAATAACAAATGGCAAATTAATGTTTTGCAAAATATTTTTAAATAATGATGCCAATAGATAGGTGCTTTAATAGCAAACAATTAATGCCTTTACATTACTATTTTATCTTGCACCAATAAAGAGTTATAGCAAAAAAAACGAAAAGATTCGCCCTTTTGGCATGACAAGATTTTCAATTTTTCCAATTTTTTGCTATAACTCTTTATTGGTGCATGATAAAATAGTGATGTAAAGGTATTAATTGTTTGTTTTTAAAGCACCTTTCGATTGGCATCATTATTTTAAAATAGCTTGCCAAACATTTTTCTGGCACATAACAAATGGCAAATTAATATTTGGAAAATTATTTTTAAATAATAATGCCAATCGATGGGTGCTTTAAAAACAAACAATTAATGGGTTTACATTACTATTTTATCTTGCGCTAATAATAAGTTATAGCATAAAAAACAAAAATATTTGTGTTTTGGTCAGGATATAGCCTTACAAAATCCACATTTATAATTCAGTAGGTTGTCCAAATCTAAGGATATTTTACATACGTTATAATAGTTCACAAATAAACCAAAATAACAGAAATGAAAGGAAAAAAATATAAATTTTGCTAATTTTTAAAGCACTTCAAAATTTAAAATTTGATTTCCAACATTTTTAAAAATGCATATTCGCCCCTTTGGCATGACAGTGACGATATGTTCTTGATCCTGAGTCAATTTATCGATGTCTCTCTGTCCGTTTGCCTGTATATATCACGATTACAAAAAACCTAGCGGAGTCAGATCAAGGAAACTCCTAATTCAGATTATCTATATATCTGTAAATAGGCATAATCGGTCCATAGTGATCTGTGAACCGAAAATACCCCATATAAAACATACATTTACAGTTGAATTTTACGTTAAACCGGCTAAAGTTCAATTTTTTTGATCAAATATATACTGAATTTATGCTGAAATATATAATAATTGTGTTTCCCCGCGAATCGACTTGTGGGGTTCTGGAAGAAAACTCGAAATTCGGTACACCTAATCATTTGTACATATGGGTACTCCAATGAAAGAACATTTGTTCAAGATTTCAAGTTTATAGTTAATTTTATGATAAAAATGCACTTACAAAACTAATAGACAAATCTTATTTTGACTTTATATTTAAAATTTTAATTAAATACTAATTAATTAGATATAAATGTAATTAATTAAATACAAATTAAAAAAAAAGTGACAGCAACAAATAAAGATTTATATACAAATTATTCAATATTAAATTTTCTCCACTTTATTATCCCCACTTTTGGCAAATTAAACAGCACCCTCTTGAAAAGTACTCAAATCAATTAAATTCAAAGCCTTGATTTCAATAGAGCGCACACACACACACAGCATCCATCCTGTGCACAACAGAGTACTTTTTTGATTTTTGGAGGTGCAGAGCACCCAGTCACCCCAAAAATTTATTGCCGGAAATGCGCCTGCAACTGACGTTTGGTCTGCCACAGTGAACAGTAATTATTGCGATACAGCAACGACGGATTCTCTAAATAAAACCCTTTGATAGGGAGGATGGACCTTGAGTTTGTTTTCTTTTTTTTTTTTTTGAAATGAAGGGTAGTACACATGATTTTTGTACCGTGCCGCACTCAGCACTTTTGACTTTTGCACTTTTCACCCTTTTTTTTAATATTAATTTAACTGATCTGAACTTTTGCTGTTGTATTGTTGGTGGTGATGATGATTATCATGCAACTGATGATGTTTATCATACAGATGATGATTTTCATTATGACATTGACATTGTAGAGGTGCAATCCGTAGGCAAATATTGACATTCTTGGTCAATTGAACCACACGTGGTGATGAATTCAATTAACTGAGTCTTTTGTGCTGTCAAAATACAGCAAATGCGGGAATATTTCTATAGAGCTGCATAAATTGAGGATTTCCTACTTTTGGTGATTTAAATGTTGTGCAGTTTTTGCATGCACAGAAAAAATAATCGACGTAAATATAGCAACCGATATTAATTGCATTCATTAATTAATGCAGCAAGAAATTCACCAGTTTTATGAAAATATTTGCTACTCTTTGTTAAATCAGCAACTACGTTTGCTAATATGACTATTTGTACGCCAATACAGCAAATTAATTAGTCGGCGCAATTTCAGCAGTTATATTTGCTGCGCCGACTAAATTATTTGCTGCATTGACGTAAAAATATTCATATTAGCGAACGCAATTGCTTATATAACGAATAATAATAAATGTTTTCATTAAATTTGTGAATTTCATTGCTGGATTGATTAATGATTGCAATTAATATCGGTTGCTATATTTACGTCGATTATTTTTTCTGTGTGGTTATTTCAATATTTATTATTATTTTTTAATAAAATAGTTTATATATTATTTTTCATTACTGTGTTTTTTTTAATTCTATTATTTGTTTTTTGTATTTTTATTTTTTTTCTTATTTTTATTTTATTTTTCTTTTTTTAATAACCGTGGGCCGCAACCATGTCTGTTTATTTTAGTCTTAGTCATAACAAGTCTTTGTCATATTTCATTTGTGGTATTCTGGGCCAAGTGTTTAATCAATAAGCGTTGTTAAGTTAACTACTCTATAATTAATGCTCTTAATTTCAAGGACAAATTTGGAAGTTATTCGCAAGGTTTTTTTTTTTAGTCAAAACATACTTTGTATTGAGTAATGTTTGCTGACATTGAATAGACTTGAAAAAAAAACTGAACAATAAAGTTTTTATAAAGCCTAATAACACTCATTACTATTTATTGGATTTTAATTCAATTTATATTAAAAATACTTAGGTTTTTATGGTTCGATGTTTTCGTATTATCGATCACATTTTGTCATTTCTTTATTTAAAAGAATATCAAGAATAATACTGCCGGTCTTGAGAATTACAATATGGAATTACAAAATGGGATACGATGAATTCATAAATTTTCTTGTGACAATTAAAAAATATTGATCTTGAATAAAATATAAAGATTGGAAATTAAATCATTAAAAAAATGTACATCCGTCTCACGATCATTGAGAATTTTTCAAATGAAAATGTCTATTTGCAATTCCATGGAATATTAAGAAATGTTCTTGTTCTGGGGAATATTATATTGCGTTATCGATATATATATATATTCTACGTTCCGTACATTTACTAAGTTTAGTTTTTTTTTTTAAATAAAAAGAGTTTTATATTTGAAAATCTCGAGAACGCACTATGGATCAGAAACCGCATTAGCGAAATGTGAAGTGTCTTTTTTCGAAATGTTTCGAACGAAAAGTAAATTATGTGATACCATTTTGGAAACATATGATATTCAGCTTTCAAAGGATGTTTTTCAAATTGTTATGATGTGCTTATGTACACTGTTAAAATTAAATGAGTAGGTGCATATTTTGAATTCTAAAACTTATACTTTGGTTAAACTTTTAACTATCGCGCTGTTCCTTGCCGAAATAAATTTTATTGAATTTATATATACAATTTAATGGTTATTCATAAAAATTGATGGAGAAAGTGCGCATATTTGCGCAAAATATGACAGAGCCCAAAATGAACGACGGGTTAAAAAAAAAAAATGACTTTTGTAAAAAAAATATTTCTAAAGCGAAAGAGTTAATTAAATATAGTTTGTGATACTACTTACGTCGTGAAAAACATTTCAATGCATATTCAGAATTTATAGCAATTTAAAATATATTTTAACCTCAAAACTATGCGATTAATACCCTCCATTCTAATATTTATACGATATAAACATACGAAATATTACAGTTGGCATTAACACAAAAATCATCATACCAAAATCATCAAAATCGGTTATTCTGTTCATAATTTATTATGTTTTTCCTCAATGGAAGAAATATAAGAAATTGTGATATTACTACAGTTGTTATTATAGGATTATGCACTGAGCTTAATATATGAAAAATTTTACTTCCGCTTTTCCGATTTTACAATATGTAACTAAATACAGAAATTCACTTATTTATCTAACAAAATACAAAAGTTACAGTTAAATATGTGGCAAAAATTTACATTTTTCAAAAAAAAAAAAAAAAAATAAATTTAATATATGAAATGTGCCATTCCCTGAATTCCAATTCCGCCCATTTTTGGAGTAAAGTGCAGCCATAAACTAATTTAATCCAAAATGTTAACTGTTTATCTCTTAAACGAAAAATGTTACAAATAAATAAGTTTCAAAAACACCTTTTTATACCCTACACTAAGAGTGAAAGGGTATATTCAGTTTGGTACGCCGTTTTATACCCAGAAGGAAGCATCTCCGGTATGGAAAAGTATATATATTCTTGATCAGCATGACCTCCTGAGTCGATTTAGCGATGTCCGTCTGTCCGCCTGTCTGTCTGTCTGTTGAAATCACGATTACGGAAAAAGTAGAAAAGCTAGAGCAGTGAAAATTTAGATTTAGGTTACTTATATATCTAAGCTGTCTGAACAAGAAAATTGGCATGATCGATCTATTGTGACCTGTGAACCGACCACTTATGTTCAAATACCTCATATAAAATTTCCATCTACAGATCAATTTTACTGTATACGTGCTTAGGTAAACTTTTTGGTTAAATATATATTGACATCATGCTGAAATACATGAAAATAATGTTATCCTGCGAAACGAGTTGTAGTTCCCAAAAAAAAATCGAAATTCGGTACACCTACACATTTGTAAATATGGGTATCAAATGAATGGAAATTCTTCAGCGATGGAAAGTTTGTAGTTATTTTCAGGATTCGTATACCCTGGTGACCTATATACCAATTTGAATGGTAACCACACATATGTGTAGGGTATTTATAGTCGGCTTAGAACGACTACCATTTTAAAAATCCTAACTATCATAATAACACCTACTTTAAAATTTCCCATGTGATCTAACCTTCCCAACAGGTTCAATTTTCATATAAGAAAAGTGCTACTCCCCTTTTTCATATTTTCTCCATCTATACAAAGATGTGTATAACTAATAACTATATGAATCCAAAATTTCATTTATTTATCTCTGTTAACAATTCCAGGGTTATACGTTAATCTTTTACATATAAAACATCTTCCACTCCCCCTTTTCCAATTCCGCCCATTTTTATAAAGGGAAAATATACCATTATAAGCTAACTATGCTAAAAGTTTCGTTCATTTATCTCTTAAACTTCAACACTTATAGGCTAATAAGTGCGAACATTATTTGTATGACATTCATTTATAATAGTGCCACGCCCTTTTCCGATTCTACCCATTTTTATACTATCGCAAGATACAAACGTAGAGTAAAGAAATCCAAAGTTTCATCAATTTATGTCTTAAAATACATAACTTATAGGCATATATAATATAATTGAACTTTCGTTAGTAAAAAAGTGCCACTCCCCCTTTTTCAAATACGCCCACTTTTTCACAACCGCAAGATAAATCTATTAACTAATTATGACCCACTGTAGAACGGTTTAAAATTCAAGGTTATGGTTTCACTTACCTATTTAATTTTTAAACATTTAAAAATCAACTATTTTTGGTCCCACATTAATATCTAGTAATTAAATAATTTTGTATTTACCTGCAATGAGAAGAAAATAAAATATTTAATTAGAAATTACTTCTTGTTTTAATATCTTTTAAAAATAATTAAAAATAAACGTTTAGCTGTTTGATTAACTCAGCAGGCATTCAGACCATATGTTCCCATAAAAATCAACATATAGAACACACATGTTGTATCTGTCTTACAAAGAAAAAAAAAACATAAAAAAGAAAAACAAAACAGAAATAAAAATAAAAACACTAAATACAACATAAAGCTAAACACAAATAATTAGAGCTAAACAAATAGCTAGAAGGCTTTAGTCAACGTTTACAAAAGGCTTACATTTGGAACTGCCTAAAAAAAAAACATTAAAATGAGGCACGCGATGCCAACGTAAATAATAAAATTGAAAAATTTTAAACATAAAAAAATTGATACCTGTTGTAAGAGCAGCACTGCAAAAGCACCGAAAAAAAAATCAACCCTAAAATCATCAGATCAAAAGCGAATTAATTTTGTTCGGTGCACAAAAAAATTAAAATAGAACAGCCTAAAAAAAAAGACAAAATGTTGTCTCTTATTTATGTCAGGGTGCTACGAGGGTTAAATCCATTAGCAACAACAAAGCCTCCATCACCAACAGAACAATAATTATGAGACTCAAAAATGAGCTCACTCATGAGTTGCTTTGTGCTACTGGATTTAAGAATTTTAAAGAAGAGTCCCCTTAACAATTGTGTCGCACGTTATTCATCACGGGGTCGTCATAAATTTATTTGTAATTACCAGCAGTGGTAATTGTCACGGGTCCAGGTTCAAAAAACAATAACAGTCGGTAGTCAGTTGTGCTTTATTTGTATTTATTGCGTTTTTTTTTGTATTTATTATGAACCCCTGACATTTTTATAGAAATGCGTTTTTTCCGCATTTTGAGGGCGTGAGAATATGCATTACATGGAAAATACATTTTGTAAAAGGCATTTTGGAATTCTGTATTTTTCCTAATTTTAAATATTATAAAAATTACATTGCAACTTTTGAAGATATTTTATAACTTCTAATTACGCAGACAAATAAATTCAATTTAACATCATTATTTGTCGATGATATTTGAAGTAAATTTATATATGTATCAATCATTTTGTGTCTTTCATTATCATGTTAATGTAAAATATGTTTCAAATTTTTAAAATTTTATTAATTTCCAAAAAGACTATCTGGAAGTTTATTGAATACGATCATTTTATACTACCCCGAGTAGAAATTGGTTAAGATTAGCCTTATTTCGCATACGTCCATGATCAGAATACGATACCAAAGGCCACCTATAATGATTCTGATCAGGGTTGACTATGGTAATCCTAATTTAAAATTCACATGGGGAAACCTGATTCAAACCTACAATGTGTCCAAGAATTCCGGTCTGTTAACGAACCGTCGAGATTCTTGGAGTTTATTGAATACGATCATTTTATACTACCCCGAGTATAAATTGGTTAGGATTAGCCTTATTTCGCATACGTCCATGATCAGAATACGATACCAAAGGCCACCTGAAATGATTGTAATCAGGGTTGACTACTGTAATCCGAATTTAAAATTCACATAATGCAACCTAATTCATCCTTTACAATGACTCCTTATCAAAAGTCTGCTTAATAGAACATAATCTGACACAATGATTTCATCCTGAACTAAATCTATTGTATAAAAACGGTGCTTTTAATTTCAACGAATTTGCTCCGTATTTTGTCTAGAATGTAGGTCTGTTAACGAACCGTCGAAATGTAATCTCAACCTATTCACTACGGATTCATTCCGTTTTGCATCAAGTATAGCGGTCCGAAACGTACTCACACGTGATACGAAATACTTTTCGATGTTCCCCTGCAATCGTTTACTGTATAATTTTGGTATCTAGAAATTAGAAAATAGAGTTTTTGAGAAAAATTCGGACATTTTCATTAATTTGTCTGTAAAATATACAAGCATTTTAATTTTAACAGTTTTTGACGGAGACTGTGTTGATAGAGCATATTTTAAAAATGCGAACCGATACAAAAATTTTAGTAATTTTCATCGTTAGTTTGAACTATGCTCTGCATAACCATAAATCATTTTCTTATTTATGACTATATTCAAAATGCTAAAAAAACGACCAAAAATAGTCTAAAAAAAATCAATATTTTTTGAGTCAAATATCTGAGATACAAATATCTTTAAAACCAATCGGAATAATAGTATTTATCGATATATTGTAATTAGTTTTGACAATTGAAAAAAAAATTACGTTTACAGTTTGTTGGATAAATGTATTTTTTTAATTCTAAAAAGTGTCTGAAAAGGATTTGAAAATTCAAGAGCAATTTTCTAAATAATTAATAAATCTACCACAAATTATGTTATATTTTTAATTTGTCTTTTTTTTTGTTTTGTTAATAAAACGCATTGTTTAATGAATTTGTTTAAACAAAAAATGTTTTTCTACACTACACCAAAAGTCAGGTCCATAGCCAGGTGAAGGATTTGGGGGGGTTTTGACACCGCTTGGGGTTTTTAATTTGTTTGTTTTTCATTAGTGAAATTTTGTAATTTTTAATATTTTCCAACTTAATTATAAAAAAATAGGTTTAATGTTCTTGTTAATAAAATTCGATTTAAAACAAATATTACTTGCATCATATATATCGGATTTCTTACTTTGAGAATTGTTTAACTATCATTGGAGATTTTTTTTTTATATTTTTAGGGATATAATATAAAATCGTAAATCTTGACATTAATTTGTAAGATATACAAGAAAAATAAAATCGGTACTATATTAAAAAATATTCTTCTATCCAAGGACTAAACCGTTTGGATTATCGGTTCTGGATCTGGTTCCAAGATTTTTAAAATAGCGGTTCCGGTTTTGATTCCGGTTCCAACCAAACAAATTAAATGGGTTCCGATTCCGGTTCCACACATTTTTTCAACAACGGTTCCTGTTCCAAAAATCCGATTCCGGTTCTTTGTGGTCCCTGCTTTTATCAAATTTTTACAAAATCCCTAATAAGGATTTTGTTTTTTTTTTTTTCAATTAACTCAAATTTGAAAATTTTTATGATTCGACCATATGTTCGAACCTCGATTTCATAGAATGAGAATTTTATTTAAATGTTCCCAGAGCACAACTATTTGGATTTTTTTTGTAGTTGCGTATTCGAAAAGTCTCAAAAAGATCAAATTTGATAAAAACTATCAAATGACGCAAATCCAAGTTGAACTTTAAAGTTGAAATTTAAAGTGATCAATAAATAATTTTCTTTTCATTCTATAAAAGTTATATATAAAAAATATAAATTAATATTTTCTATATGCATAGAAATATACCATCCCATTACAAAAGTATGCTGTGCCAAAATCGTGTGTCATTTTGTTGGATATTTCCAGCCACAAAAGACAAAACCAAAAGGGCGAATTTGAAAAATTGAAAATCTTGTCATGCCAAAAGAGCGAATCTTTTCGTTTTTTCGTCATAACTTTTTATTGGTATAAGATAAAATAGTGGTGTAAAGGCTTTTATTGTTTGTTTTCAAAGCACCTATCGATCTGCATCATTAATTAAAAATATTTTTCCAAACTTTTTTCGTGCAAATAACAAATGGCAAATTAATGTTTGACAAAATATTTTTAAATAATGATGCCAATAGATAGATGCTTTAATAGCAAAGAATTAATGCCTTTACATTACTATTTAATCTTTCGCTAATAAAAAGTTATAGCATAAAATACAAAAATATTTGCGTTTTGATCAGGATATGACCTCACAAAAACCGTAATTATAATTCATTAGGTTGTCCAAATCAAAATATATTTTATATACGTTATAAAAATTGACGAAGAAACCAAAATAACATAAAAAATTGAAAAAAAATATAAATTTTGCTAATTTTTAAAGCACTTCAAAATTTAAAATTAGATTTCCCAACATTTTTAAAAATGCACATTCGCCTCTTTGGCATGACAGTGCCGATATATGTATGCACAATTGTACTTTCTGGAATTCTATCTTCAAAATTAATATATCTTTTCAAAACCCCACCTATGGAATCTAATCTTTCATCTTTATTCTATGTAAAATTAGTGCTTATTTTATTAATGGGAACAATTAGACACAAAATTAATATTTCATTTATATTTTTCTGTACTAATACCTTTTTCAAATATCTCCAAAATCCCATAAATTACAAGAACAAAATAACTCTTGTATTGCACATCAATAGTTCCGTCAAAAGATCCACCACATTAAATCAACTGCTCGCCAAATTACCGCGCAATTACATTTGCAACTTCCTGTTTGCACCATGGTCACCGTGGTGCACAACTCAATTCGACCTTGATCTGTACCATATATTTATTTTTTTGCACGTCGCTATGCAAGACGAATTTAAGCAGCATGCAAAAAACATGCAGGCATTGCAATATAACAACCACGACAACAATCAATTAAATTAGCAAATGTCTCGACAGGCGTTCCAGACGTCGAAGACGGACACGCGAACGGGACGGGTGAACGACAACGACCAAATGCAGACCACGTTTATGCTGTGTGTGTCTACATAAATAAAGTGTTGCATGGTGCTGAATTTTTTCGATTACTTTCTATTCTTATTTTTTTAGTATTCACCCCGCGTATTTCTTTTGTCCTTGAATGTGCATAGTGGCCGCCAAACATCGTCATTTTCATTTCGCATCGATAGACGCTGTCATTCGGAGAAGAATCTGCTATCGTTCGGTCTGTCTATCGGTTCGACTGTCTATCGGTTCGACTGTCTATCAGTCCGTCTGCCTGCCCGTGTATCGCTCGTTTAGCCTGCTCAGCTGCAGGCCACGCTTCAGTTATTTATCCCTAGAGCGCAGTTATCCTTTAAGGAAGCAACAACAAACCAGTGCACAATTCGACACCAGGGACGAGGGTGAAAGTGAGTCGTCGAAAATAGACGGAAAGAAAAACAAGCAACCCACAAAAAAAATCGCAGGTTTATCCAGAGCTAAATAAACTGCAGGGATAAATATAACGTTTTTCCCTCATGTGTCCTTTTTTGTTGATCCCCTCTGCTTTCAACAAGATTTTCGCGAATTCTTTTCAAACTCAAATTCTCAGGCTCACCCTCACCCTGCTGCTTTTTACTGTTCATTAGTTTTGTATTTGCTGCAAGTGGTTTTGCCATTCGGGAGAGTATTCATTTTTAGTTGCATACTTATGGGCGCACATGCATGCATGCGAATAATAGCGGATTTTTGTTCGTAGTTTTGATTAAGACATCTTGTGTTGAATTTTGTATTGTTGACCGAAGGGTATCAGGTTCGAGAAAGTTTACAAGTGAGAGAGAGCCAAAGGCGATTTAATTTTGTTTTTAATGTGGGTGGGTTGAATTGTACTCGGATGTTGTTTAAGTCGATTATGATCGATACCGATAGGTGTATCTGAAATGTTCGTTGGTTGGTGGTGGATGCGGAAATCCAACTACGTTTTATTGATTAAGTATTAAATATGTGGAGGATTTACTTTATTCTATGTACAGTGTAACGTTTGTATTCATTTTGACATAAATTGTATTCTAGACTATTTTATATTATGGAGAACTTTAAAAATCGTAATTTTTAGGACTAGTAGTACCCAATGTTTTAGTAATTAGAAATAGAAAACTTTCACGAAAACAGTTTAAATTAATGCATTTTGTTACACTGTCACATTTGAAAACAAAAAATATCATTATAAAATTTATGTTTAACCCAAGGGACCCACCCAGTCTGCCATGTCTCGGACATCTTTGATGCCTCGAAGATTTCTCGAACTAACTTCGATAAATAAAACTCGATCACACAGCTTTAACGATTTTAATTGTTAAAATTTCTCATACATTCAAATTTAAGGACAATACACAATATTTAAATATCGCAGTATTTTTCGAAGCAATCTCGAATTTTCCGATTTCACGTACCTGGAAAACCTTGACAGAACAATGTTGGTTGAATTTCAAGCTCGATATAGTTGCGAGAACGTCTAATTTCTTTATTTACCCTCATTGATCTCGTAACGTTGTCGAAACGAATGGCATACTGTGCAAATTTTAGACCTGAGGTCCACATTTGTATCTGGTCAAACTAAATTTACTTTGACAAACTAAATTTAAATTTATTTGACACCCCAAACTAAATAGATGAAACTTCATTACATCGACACTATGGAATTGGGATAAGTTGGTACTACAAAACTAGACTAAATTAAGCTATATCTGGATCTCAAATATATTTAACACCCATGCATTCGGGGTGTTAAATATATTTGAGATCCAGATAAAGCATGATTCAGGAAATAGTGGACAAAAATCGTGAAATTAGAGAAATCGTGAAATTTGGATGGAAGGAAATGGAAACCCAGATGACACCATAATAGAAAACCACAATTAATCAACGCTGATTCAAGTGGCCTATAATTTAACGAGACCTCCTCAAATCTAAGGACACAAATCACTCTGTTGGTCTTGCCAGACCAAGTGGGTTAATTATTGAATTTTAATCAGTTCCAGCACAGAAAAAAAAATTCTTTAATATGATGAATTTATTCATAAATATTATGAATTTTTTCACTAACTACCAGATTCATTATATTGATACCACCATTCATTAAATGACATATTAATGAATGCATTCATTATATATATGAACAAAATATTCAACACAATGAATTTGAATTGTCATATTGATGATTTATTCATAATGTTTTTTCAAACAATTTTTTTTTTTAAATAATTCGAAAAAAAAGTTTTGTAAAAATTTTATTTAAAAAATAACAGTAAAAAAATTAAAAAAAAATTATTCGAAAAAAAAAAATCGGAAAAAAAGTTGTTCCGAAAAAAAAAAATCGAAATAAATACATTTTTTTGAAAAAAAAAATCAAATTTTTTGGAAAAAAAAAATGTCGACATTTTTTTCAATAATATAGCATTCTTCATATTTATGATAGAATTCGTAACATTGATGGCTTTAGTCATTAATATTCTGAATGGTTCTTCAATACAATGAATCATGGTTTAAAGAACGGAATTCATCAATATGATGTACATTTTTTTTTTCTGTGAGGAAACGAATTGAATTTATTTTCAGTTGGATTGACCTCCTATAATCAAAGGATACAAATCACTCTGTTGATCTTGCCAGACCAAGTGGGTTAACTAAATGCGATATTGAATTTTAATCAGTTTCAGGAAACGAATTGAATTCAGTTTCAGTAAGTGTAGTTTCAGTAAGGTTTTCATTTCTTTTATCACTTGTGTAGCGGCAATCGAATTAAAAAAAAGAACCGCAACTCCAAAGACAAAATAGACAAAGCTGTTTGTTTCTTTCTTTCTTCGCTACGCTAGTGTCGTTCGTCGTCCGACTGACTAAGGGCCAGTTTTTCATTGGTAGTTTAATCTAAGTTTAAACTACGTTTAATTAAACGTCTCACGTAGTTTAACTATTCGAGCAGTTTTTCAGTGGCAGTTTAAGTTTCATTCAGATCAGTGCTTAAAATATGGCAGCACCGGCGAATTATCGATTGTGAATAGCATTTAAGAAGAAGAGGGTTATTTTTCTCATTTTGAACAGCTGATATTTAAGTTGCGAGAATGACGAAGATTACAAGAAATTATAAAGATAATTAAGAAATGTAGAATGCACGAAATAATACATATCAGTGAGAATTTGTGCGTGTAATCGTTCAGTGATACTTTATGCAATGAATAACAAAGAAAACTAATAAAATGAAAACCGATGGACAGACAAATGAGCGCATGAGTGCGGACTGCAGAGCGTAAAGAGCACATCTCACATTTTGCTGTCAAAATTATTGAGAGTTTAAACGTAGTTTAACCCACCAACATCGATGGGTTAAACTAAGTTTAAACTACGTTTACAGTTCACTGAAAAACACGATTCTAAGTTTAAACTAAGTTTAAACTGCAAATGGAGTTCAACTACCACTGAAAAACTGGCCCTAAGCATGTGTTTGGGGTTTGTTTTCTTCGATCAACTTGTGTAGCGGTAAATCGAATAGAACAACAAAAACATACGAAACTCAAATGAAAAAATAGACACAGCTGTTTTTCTGTTTTCTTCGCTATATCGTTTGTGAAGCACGCATATGCCGTAATATTTTAAATTTCATTTAGTATATTATGTATATTTTTTTTATTTTATGTATATTTTTTTCGGTAATTGTAAAATCGTTGTTGTACAAGAAGTTTATTGTACACATGTAGTGTGTATGTCATGTGCTGTCTGTTCTTATGTGATGTATTCAGGTTAGCAAAAGGGAACTGAAATACTTATGCCTTTATTATCGTTATTTATTTTAATAAAGGCTTTTACAATATTGTTACGAAAATAGGTAATTTGCTCCACTGAGCAAGAGTACGCAAGACAATTCAGCGCACTAAACAATGTGTTAGAAGGAAACGGAAGATTATTCAGCGCACTGATGCAATGTGCGAGATAGAGATAGAAGATCAGCGCATTAAAAACACATAAGTTCGAATGAGTTGCCAATAGCATGCGCATTCACGTAACAAGTAGAAGGTTCTTGAAACATGTCGAATCGTATCGAATTGATGCATGCAGTATATAAGGACGCCGCATCTGAAGCACAGCACTTCAGTAGTAATTGGAAAGTGGTCGAGTACGTCTCGTGTGGGAACAATTTTAAGTTAAATAGTGAACATGCAGCAGTTGTTAGAATTTGTTATTAGTACAGATGTTTATTAAAATGAGTTAATAAAGTTATAATTTAAACCAAACATAAGAGTGTTTTTATTTTTGTACACAATCCAGCGATACGTACTCGTAGAAAAGTTTTCCGTGGACTGAATTTTTGTAACAATATTTTTGTTTTGTACTTAAGTTCATAAGTACGAGTAAAATATCCGATGTGACCGTAACACAAATTCCCATAAAGGAGTTCATATAGTTTCGAAAATAAAAGTTACTTAAACCATAAAGAAAAACTTCTAATAGCACCTTAACAATTTGACTTGAAATCACAAAATGTATTTCCCTATTCGTTCTACCGTTCGTTATTGCAAAAGTTTTATTTTATTGGTATTACACATCAATATCTTGGCGATTCTTATGCTGATTCTTTGACTGGTCACTGTGAACTTTGGAAAAAGTGTTTCCCCAATATACAAGAAAAAAACTTCTAATAAACTTTGCACTTTATTCTGCTTTCAGCGTTATTGCATAGGGTACAACAAAACATGTGACAAAATATATGTCTACTATTATTATTGAAAGTGTCCCCATAATTTTTGTCATACTTGCAATAATATCTGAAGAAAGAAAAGTGTCAGAACACAAATGCATTTATCAACATATGCTGCCAAAATCTCATCACATAGAACTGTCAAAAATTGACAGTTCATCGCCGATTTTATTGGCTATTCTTATGACAATAAAATCTATAGTTTTTTTTGCAAAGATACCGCCAAAACACTCACGTATCATATGCCACAGCAACTGTCAGTGTCATTTTCTTTGTTCCTTTTTTATTGCCTCACGTTTGAATATAGTAAATTTTTATTTAGTGTTTTTTTTCTCCCCCTACCTAAAAACAACTATAATAATAGGGTGTGAAATACTTACTATTCCAAAATAAGTATTTTTATATAATTTATATGTTGCTGCTATAGTGTTGATATAAATTTTGCACAATATATAATTTGTGTTTTTTTTTTTTGGCACTCTGTTTAGTTAAAAAGATTCCCAGGGGTGGTGCGGCGTCCGTCTATCCTATGCTCGGCAGTGTGTCACGTTGTTCTGTGACAATTATACGCAATAAAATTGCTGTTTGATTTCAATTTTTATTAAAGATTTATAGTTATTATAAAAAGGTTTATTTTATTTATGGCTGGTAATAAAAAAATCAATGTTTTATTGCTTCTATTAAATTCATGTTTAATGCGATTATTAAATTATATTTCGTACAAAATTTCACATGCGTATCTTGCTATTAGTTTCTATTTGTTTGTTTCTTTATTAAAATTGAATAATAAACAATTATCAAAATTAAATAATGTTTTCAGTACAATTTCTTATGGTGTTAGTGCAACCCACAAATTATTAGGTATTTTCAAATTGTTATAAAATTATCCACAATTATTGACAATTGCAAATGTACATTGAAAATAATTTGCAAAGCATGCATAAAACTATTAAAAGCAAATCAACGAAAGAGAAACTCACATTTGAAGCCAGTTTAAACCGCTTTAAACCGAACAGCGTATAAATGGTAAATGATGATGATTTATTGCCATAAAAAAATATCTATTAATGTGCATATAATATAATCAGATTTGTGTTTTATTTTATGGCTACAAGGTAGTTATTATTTTTGTAAAATAATACTTTTATATTGCGGTAGTAAAACTCACTAACATCATTTCAATATATCTGACAATTACTGTTCGGTATATGAATTAAATATAGTTTGTTGAAAATGTCATCTCTACACCTATCCAACGATGCCAATATCTTAATATCCAGAGATTTCTGAATATACGAACTTTGACTCTAAAGTTTTTACTATGAGGTACCACAAAAATTGTTTTTTTAAGTGACCGCTCTGATCAAGATTCTTAGGGTGCACATACCAAACATAGTTCGTTGGAAAGATGCCATCATTACCTCTCTGACGATGTCAATTACTATATGCCTAGGAATTTTAGATTTTACGAATTTTGACTCTAAAGTTTGTACTATAAGAAAGCACAAAGTTGGTCTTTTAAGTGACTGCTCTGACCAACATTTTTGGCATCTACGAAACAAATATAGTTCTTTGTAAAGGTCATTTCATTACCTATCCAACGATGCCAATATGTCTTTTATGGTAATATATATTTTCAAATACGTAATTCAATATAGGTGACCACTGTGACCAAGATTCTGAGGGTATACAATATAGTTCGTTCAAAAGACCCTTTAATTCAAAATAAAATCTGCTTAAAATACACGAAATCGTTCGTGTATTTTTCGAAAAAAGACGTGAAATTTAACCACGAAATATTTCGTAAAATACACAAAAAAACTTTTGTAAATTTATAATAAAATTACAAATATTAGTTGTTTTTTTTACGAAACTATTCGTAGATTTTACCTACGAAAGCCATTCGTACATGATACGAAAAATTCGTAATTTAATGAATATTTGTGTACCTTTTTACACATATATTCGTACATTTTACGAAAGTATTCGTACTTTTGACGATAGCATTCGTAAATGTATGAAACATTTTACGAATCTTTCGTAAAATACACGAATACTTTGACGATTCATAATAATATGAAAAATTATACTTTTGACACAAACAGAACTAAGACAGAATACATTTTAAACCTTTTTGTATTTATAATTATATTTGCGCCCGCGATACCAAATAAATAAAATATTTTGTTTAAAAAACTGTCGATGAAAATGACGATTCCTTCATAAAAATATGAAACATTATGCACTGATTTGATATTTTTGCACTTTTATCACAAACAGAACTCACACAGAAGACATTTTAAAACTTTTTGTATTTTATAACTATCAGCTTGAGACCGTTTTAAAATACCAATTAAAATAAAATGCAGCTCCAAGTTGCTATTTGGCGTAACTGATTTCTGTTTTTACTAATGATTCGCAAAAAACACGAATGTTTCGTAAAATTCTACATATAGCCTCAAAATTTACCAAAGTTTAAAAATTTATTCATAAAATGTAAAGCTCATTCGTAAAATATGTTATTCTTTCGTAAAAAAAAAGTAATATAAAATAATATAACGAAAGTTATTAAATATTCGTAATTTTTTTGCTGTTTTAATTATACGTATATTGATTCGTAATATATACGAAACGTTCGTAGAAAATAATTTGAGAAAAAATAGAAATTACAAATGTTGCGTGTATTCTACGAATTATTCGTGTATTTTACGAAATTAAAAATTACGAAAAATTAAATTTCGTAAAATGTCCTAGAAATTATGTTGAGTGTAATTACTCAGGAATTTCAGATTATACAAATCCTTTGCACTGAAGTTAGTACTATAAGATATCACAAAAGTGTTTTTTTTTTAATTGATCGCTGTGTTCATGGTTCACGAACCGAACATAGTTCGTTGGAAAGGTTCTTTCAATACACTGATTGCTACGTAATTGTAAAAAAACTATGTTTATAGAATTAAAGTATGATTGTTATGATCATTCTTGATCATTTTTTAAAATGATTGTGTCTTTCATTAAATGATTTCTGCAATTATATTATGTTTAATTATATGGTTAGACTATGTTATGATCGTTCTTGATTGTCGTAAACAATCCCATTTTTAAAATGATTGTGTCTTTTATTAAATGATTTCTACAATCATATTATGATTAAATTATATTGTTAGACTATGTAATGATTATGACAAAAATGTAATTCGAGTATGCATGATTGCCAAAATTATTTTATGATGGTAAAATGTATTTTGTGTAAACATGATTGAAGCAACTATGCAATGATTATAGCAACAATGTATATTGTAAAAAAATAATTGAAACAATCATGCAATGATTACAACAAATATGTCATTTGTGAAAACATAATTGAAACAATCCCTAGTAGAAATTTTGGTAGGGCCATGGTCATGAAGTGATCGTGTTATTATTTGAGATTATCGGGATATGACGAGGCCCATAATGTCCTTGTAACGCCGTGTCCTGATCATGTATTGACCTCACACCATGATCATGTACTGATTGGGCAATTCCCCATTTTAATATTTACCCGACAATTGCCTTGTCTGAGCCCGAGCATAATAGGGTTTCTCTCATTAATCTCGATCATTGCCTGATGCTAATTTCGTTATGAGGAACAAATAATGTAGCTATGATCGGGAACATTGACTGTTTAGATAATGTAAACCCTGCTATGGTAAGCATGATAAGGGCATGTAAGAGCAATGCTCATATTTTCTCTAATAGGGCTTACCCAACGAAAACCCGATCATTTCCCGATGGCGCATCGGGCAAATTTCTACTAGGAATCATGCAATGATTACAGCAACACTGTTTTTTGTGAAAACATGATAGAATCATAGGAAAACAAAATTGCAACAATCATGCAACATGATTGCTACACTAATAATTCCAATCATTAAATAATTGTGGTGATTGTGTTAATATTTTAAAATGCATCAAACATTTTGCTGTAATATAAATGCATAAAGTAAAATTGAATTAGTTATACAAATTTTCTGTATTACTGTTATCATCACAATGACGATATATAGCAGTTTCTATTTAATTGTAGCTGAAACTATTTAGTTTATTAATTAAAAACATCAACAGTATATTTTCACTTTTGTTATACATTAAACAAAATTAATTGTGACAGCTAAGCATACACACATGTGCCACCGACTGACAACAACTGTCAATGTGACAATTCATGACAATTGCCAGTTCGAGTTCCAGTGTGACAGTTCATTCGATATATTGTAATGATCGTATTTCCGTCCAAAACAAACAAGTGAGTACTCCGACTGTTGAGGGTATCCGACTGCTAACGATGCATGGAGGGGTCTTGACAAGGCGCAGCATGTTAAACATCTGTGATATGAGATGAGTCGCCCTGCGTGTCTGTCTGTCTGTCTCTCTATTACTTAAGTCGATTGATGCATGCGGCACAGTAAACATTTATAGCTATTTTATCTGAAACATAATACGACCCGGTAGAAAATTAAAAATCCCCCTTGAAAGTGTAAACCAACCAACCCAATTGAATTGATACAAGTTGCAAAGAAAGCAAACAGTAGCAACAGCAGCAGCAGACACTTGAGAAATATGCAGCCGTTGCAATTCTTGCCGTCTTCATTCACTCCAAAAGTACTACTACTATTCATATTGAGGTGGAGCACAACAACACAACACATAGTGTATGCCACTCAAACAGTCAAGGGTTAATATCCTGTAATAAAAACAAAAACATTGCTGCGTGTAGTAGCACGATGTATGTAAAGTAAACTTAATAAATTTCAATTAATGCAACAACATTCCATTCCATTCCAGAAGAGTCGAGTCGAGTATGTGTTGAAATGTTCAAAATACCCACTATGGTTGACTGGGAGTGCGTATTATGTAGTGTAAACATAAAATTGGGTTGGGAAGCAGAAATAATTATTGCACAAAAAAAAAAAGAATAAACGTTGTAATAATTAAATGCAGAAAAAGAAACAGCTATGTTGTAAATGGTAAATATTGATGGAGGGCAAAATATTATTATTGTTTTCAGAATATTATTTCCGGATATGTAACATGCAGAAGAGTGTTATTTCTTAAAATGTTTAAATAATTGTTAATTGCTTATTTTATGTATATTCCCATTTAGAAATAAGAGATTGAAATCTGAAGATATCTGAAATCTGGTTGGGTGTTTATTCAATCGCTTTCTGAAGACCGGAATTCGGTAAAATTGGTAATCAGTAGATAAAACTGCCCCTACATACATTTTGGTGCAGTGAATATTACAACAAAAATTGGACATATTTGTATCACCGAATCAGATTTGTCAAATTGACGTTAGTTTTTGAGATATAGCTCATTTTTCAATATGCCATTATTTTGGTCTTCTTTTATATTTAAAATTCCAATAAAAGAATATAATGAATTTATCTTTTCGATATTAAATACAGAAAACATCGCGCAACAATACAAAAATATGCTTTCATGCGTTAAAAAATTTGTTTTCGAGATATAAGCAAAAAAAGTTCAAAATTGTTATAAAAATAAAACATTTTATGAATAAAATTCGTTATTATTTAGTGGAACAGAAAGTTAAAAATGATTTTTATGCAATTTTATGTAGCACCATGTATCCTCTTTAAAACCCCATTTATGAAAATTTGGGAAAACAAATTGTGCACATTTTGATTAGCTAATCGTTCTAAATTGCATCAAATTTTTGCTTGTGTATCCTGGGAAACTGCTATATATAAAAGGTTTTTCAAATGGGACGCTACAAAAGTAGAGCGACAGGGACAGCAAACGACGCCATATTTCTTGCCGCTCTTTCGACATTTCTCTTCAGTAAGGTTTGCCATTTCATGATGGAAAGATATACGAGCCAATAACGAGTCGAAATTATTAAAATTTACTACCGAAATTCGAAGTCAGTGGCCTCAACGTTAAGAGCGCTACGTCCAATTTATGGTCGTCATAATCGTCCTAGCAGATCAACAATTGAGCGTCTAGTGGAAAAACTTGAATCCAGAGGCACAGTACAAAATGTTCCCGTGCCAGTGAGACAAAGAAGTGCCCGTAGTGTCGAGAATATTGCTACCGCTGAGGCTTCAGTTGAAGAAAGAAATCCCAAATGTGTCTCTCACACGTCGTTCTCAAGCGTTGGGCATCTCTGTGACGTCCTTGTGGCGAATTTTGCGAAAAGATCTTGGCCTACATCCTTACAAAATCAACTTGACGCAAGAACTGAAGCCGCTTGACCACCAGAAGCGTCGTATGTTCGTGAATTGGGCTGAGCAACAAGTTGAAAATGATTCGGATTTTCATCGAAAAATCATCTTCAGCGATGAGGCTCATTTCTGGCTGAATGGCTTCGTCAATAAACAAAATATGCGTTATTGGTCAGACAGCAATGCACACGTACTTCATAATCGAATGATAACCGAATATTTATGCTTGAAAACCGTCGAAAATTGGGTTCAGCGTCTGGACTTCTGCAAGCGTGCCCGTGGTGGCCATGCAAAAGAAATCGAGTTCCATACATAATGGCATAGAACGTACTTTTACAGGAATAAAGAATTTCATTGATATCCAAACCCGTTTTTGTTTTATTTAAACTTTAACTTTTGTAGCGCTCTTATTGAAAAACCCTTTATTACAATTCGGTTTCGAGAGACAATCTCCTTAAATATTAAATGTTAATCAGGTCGAAAATTAGGATTTATGTATCGTGAATTTGCAGCGAAAGTAAACTCTTAAATCTAAGCCCAACAATTTATGAGAGATGGGGCAAAAAAATTCAATATATTTCACATTTTCAAAAAGTAAAAAACATTTTCAAAAAGTGATATTGAAATTAAGATCATTTAAAGTTCCAAATAAAATCAAAGAAATGATAAAAGAAAGATCCAAATAAACGAGAAACCTGTATAGAACAATATGATACAATTTGTTCAAAAGGATGTAACACTCTAAACTACCCTGAGCTAGGTTCAGATTTAAAATTTTTGGCTTATATAAAATCAATTCTTCGAAAAATATTGAAATTTTGTCAAACTGAAATTAAATAAGCTATAGTTGAATTAGCGTTATCAAAAAAGTTAGAAGAAATGGTGTCCATTAGCTGATGGTGGGTTGGAAGAATAAAATACGGAAATTTGTGCTATCTCATTAAGAAATATAAATCTTTAACTATTTTCAAAAACTATGGAGTATTGTTCTTCATTTGTGATTTCTTATATCGTGCTAAGTTTTTATGTTATGAATAAAAGAAAATTTAAAAATATTTTAAAAATTATTTTATATTTATCCACTATCTTTGTTTGATTTTCTGATAGATTTTAAGATTCTATACTCAAAATAATTTCTAGGACATTTTACGAAATATTTTTCGTAATTTTTAATTTCGTAAAATACACGAATAAATAATAATTTCTCTTTTTTCCCAAATTATTTTTAACGAACGACTCGTATATATTACGAACAATATTCGTAAAATTAAAACAACAAAATTACGAATATTTCGTTTAAATTACGAAACATTCGTTAAATAATTTTATATTACAATATTTTTTACGAAAGAATAACATATTTTACGAATGAGCTTTACATTTCACGAATGAATTACTAAACTTTCGTAATTTGTGAAGCTATATGTAGAATTTTACGAAACATTCGTGTTTTTTACGAATCATTCGTAAAAACAGAAATCAGTTGCGTCAAATAACAAATTGGAGCTGCATTTTTTTTTAATTGGTATCACGGTCGCAAGCAGATAGTTATAAAATATAAACAGTTTTGAAATGTCTTCTGTGTGAGTTCTGTTTGTGATAAAAGTGCAAAAATATCAAATTAGTGGATAATGTTTCATATTTTTATGAATGAGAGTTTTTTCAACAAAATATTTTATTTAATTGGTATCGCGGGCGCAAATAGATAGTTATAAATACAAAAAGGCTTAAAAAATGTTCTGTGTTAGTTCTGTTTATTTCAAAAATTCAAAAGAATCATATTTCATATTTTTATGAATCGTCATTTTCATCGTCAGTTTTTTTTTTAACAACGTATTCGTGTATTTTACGAAAGATTCGTAAAAAGTTTCATATGTTTCATAAATGTACGAATGCTATCGACAAAAGTACGAATACTTTGGTAAAATGTACGAAATATTCGTAAAAAAAGATACAGAAATATTAAATAAATTACGAATCTTTAGTATTATGTACAAATGGCTTTCGTATGTAAAATTTACGAATAGTTTCGTAAAATAAACAATTAATATTTGTAATTTTATTATAAATTTATAAAAGTTTTTCGTGTATTTTACGAAATATTATGTGAATAAATTTCACGAATTATTTCGTAAAATACACAAACGATTTCGTGTATTTTAAGCAGATTTTATTTTGAGTTTGGAGGGTTGGAAGACTAAAATACGGAAATTCGTGCTATCTCATTAAGAAATATAAATCTTTTAATATTTTCAAAAACTAAGGTGTATTGTTCTTCATTTGTGATATCATTTTTTCTTATAACGTG
Source organism: Dryomyza anilis (assembly GCA_951804985.1). Taxonomy (NCBI): domain Eukaryota; kingdom Metazoa; phylum Arthropoda; class Insecta; order Diptera; family Dryomyzidae; genus Dryomyza; species Dryomyza anilis. The sequence goes on from OX638130.1 coordinate 107,108,983, forward strand.
TTAAGTTTTTAAGTTATGAATAAAAAAAAATGTAAAAATAATTTCGTTTACACTCTTTATTACACTACACAACAAGTGTAGAATTTAATATTTATCCACGAACTTAGTATGGTTTTCCGATAGACTTTAAGATTCTAATCAAAACCTAATATTCAGTTTTTTTTATATTCCCTAAAGATTTTCAGTTAATACGTAAAAATCTTAAATGGAAATTCTCATGTTTTTCCATAAATTTTGGACTTTGACTTTTTATACATGATTTTTTTTTGTTGATTTATTTGGAATTCCATGGAGAATATTTTAGTCAATATTTTGAAATAAACTCAATGAAATTCTGATGGATCTGACCAATGTTACGATCATTCAAACGCATAAATATGAATATTGAGGTATTCATATTATGCATTGCATAACTAAATGGTTAACAGAGGAAGGTAGGTATAATATATAAAACTAGATATATAACTATATGCTTTCACTTACTTTATTTTTGCAAATCATACATTAAGTCCATTTCACTGCCGTAATAGAAATTTAACTACCCTAGTAGAAATTTTGGTAGAGCCATGGTCATGAAGTGATCATGTCATTATTTGAGGTGATCGGGATATGCGAGGCCTTTAATGTCCTTGTAACGCAGTGTCCTGATCATGTATTGACCTCAGACCATGATCATGTACTGATCGGGCAATTCCCCATTTTAATATTTACCAGACAATTGCCTTGTCTGAGCCCGAGCATAATAGGGTTTCTCTCATTAATCTCGATCATTAACTGATGCTAATTTCGTTATGAGGAACAAGTAATGTAGCTATGATCGGGAACATTGACTGTTTAGATAATGTAAACCCTGCTATGGTAAGCATGATATTTTCTCTAATAGGGCTTACCCAACGAAAACCCGATCATTTCCCGATGGCGCATCGGGCAAATTTCTACTAGGGTAGAAGTAATTACTATATTTCTACTGTGTGATTAACCGATCAATACATTGTTCAAAATGATATGACAAATGCTTATATTGATAATAAAAATTTAAAATTTAAGTAATATATACGAAAAGAAAGATATACTAAAAATAGGCAATAAAAACGGCGCAATAAAATTAAAAGCAAACTCAAATATTTAACGCTTTTCTGTAATTCGATACTGAGAAAACTATAATCTTTTCTAAAAAAAAAAAAATCTCAACACAAAAGTAACACAATAAATCCAAGCAATCCTAATTGAGCGCAACACAAACTACTTAGTTAAAAATACACTCAAAATACCGAACTACCTCTTATTTCCCATAACTATATAAATATGTTGAGCATGTGAGTCACGTGTCACACGTGACACGACTAGAACTTAAAACACAGGTAGGTAGAACACATGTGATACAATTCAACACCAAACTAGAAAATCCCAAAATTGTTATCCTTCCGAGACATCACTGTCACGTGTTGGTTGACTGCCTGGATTTAATTAATAAAATCCCATGCAACCCTTAAGTTAGGTAAAATACAAAAAAAGAGTATTCCAGTATTTTTGTATGAAAAACTAAACTAATTGACACCTTGTACGAGGAGTCAACGCGTCTTTTTTTACTTTTTTTTTTTTTTTTAAATACAACGTTGTCTTTCCGACGACTTTTCGGATAATGAAAACAATTTAACAATTTGCATAAATTAACATTTTAGTTGATTTCGAAAGGGTGTCAATATAATTGTAGTTGCAGGAAAGGGTTAATTTATTGGTTGTGACATTTCACCACAAGAGGAGTGGTTGACCATGCAAAATATAGCGTGCAAAAGTAGAATGTGGTCAGTGAGTGTAAATATATTTTAGAGACAAGTGTAATTTTTGAAATCGGGGTGTTAAACATAAAATTGTTTAAGGTTGCAGATTCAAAATATAGTATTAGATTAAGAGCTAACTTTAAAACGTGGATTCGTCTGAAATGAGCTTGATTTCCCAGTGGTATTCGGCGAACTGCTTGGGATTTAAAGCAATTTCTTATTGTTTTGTTATACATTATGTTGGTTAGTTATTTTGAGAATATGTAGCTGCATAGAACTTCTTGAAACAATACTGTTTTTGTTGGCTACTCCTGAGGGACTCTAGCTGAGTCATGATTAGCAGAGGGCATTAGGGTTGCAGAAATCGTTTAGCATTTTTAAATAATGAAAATATATTTTTAATAATAATATTTAACTCAAACTCTATAAATAAATAAATAAATAAAAAAATAAATAAATACAAAAAAAAATAATAATGTCCTAATAAAAAAAGCATCTACGTTGACTACACGGATAGAAAAGATTTGTTTGAATATGTTCGAATTACTATTTTTATATTAAAATTAAATGTAAACATAAATATGTTTACATGTAAATAAAATGTTTTTCACATTCAAACATATATATGTTTGCAAGAACGCCGAAAATTATTCAATCTGAACATAAATATGTTTGAACGAAAACAAAAATATGTTTGGCTGTTATTATAATAATGTTTGGCAATGAAATAATACTTTTGTTTGCATGAAGCTCCAAAGATATATGTAATGCCTGCAAAATTATATTTGGGAGAGCCCTTCTTTTTGCAGCGTGTTTATATAAAAATATATTTTTCTTTTTGTTACCAACTCGAAATGGCCATTTATTATACCATTCACATTGACCCTTTTAAGCACTAAATTAATAGGTTTTTTTTTTTAGTATTATCGCAATTTTTGATCAAATGACAAATACGTAGTTATTTTAAAAGATAAAATAATTGGGGGGAATTTTGTGTGTAAGTTTTGTCAGTGACACAAATAGTAATGTTCTCAATTTATTTTTACAAAAACACCCACTCAGCTGTTTTAATACGTCGTAAGAGTTTTGACTTACAAAGTTTTAGTACCAAAAACTACCCTTGTTCAAATATAAACCCTATTTTCAGTGTTGCCATTAGTTTTACCTGTCAAAAAAAATGGAATTTCCTCGAATTCTTTGCGCAGACCAAGAATGAATTCTTTTGAAGTTCAGCGAAGGGGAAAAACATATAGTATAAAAGAAAATGTGTATTTATTTGTCGGCGAGGGGATGCAATTTTATTTGCACAACACAATTTTGGATGTTTCATATTTCAGCAATTTATTTTGCTTTTTACTTTGTTGATGCCGCCGCCTATTAAATAAACTCACATTGTGTCACCAACATATAAAATTAACTAATTTTAATTTGTGCACAAATATTTATTAACGTAATTTGCAATTGTTCTAAATACAAAAGTGACCTTGAGCAAAGATATATAAAATTATAAATCTATAAAACTAATTTGTTTGGTTGGAATAATTTCGATTAGGGTCACTCATGTATAGACGCGGCACAATTAAACTGATTTGGTAAAAATACGCGCACATGTGTTTGGCACACTTTTACCCTAGAAACGATTCATACTTGTTATATAGCATGTTGTATTTTAGAAAATACAAATAAAACAGATTGTTGTAAAATGTGTTTTTCGTTTATTTTTATAATATTTTTAAAACTGTTTTTGGTTTATCACTCTGAAAAAAATCCTATTAAAATTGTTATTGCAGTTATTGATTCAATAGTATCCCTAGTAGAAATTTTGGTAGGGCCATGGTTATGAAGTGATCATGTCATTATTTGAGATGATCGGGATATGACGAGGCCCATAATGACCTAATGCAAACCCTGGTATGGTAAGCATGATAAGGGCATGCAAAGGCAATGATCATATTTTCTCTAATAGGACTTACCCAACGAAAACCCGATCGATGGCGCATCGGGCAAATTTCTACTAGGGATAGGTACAAAAAATAAATATTTTCATATGAACACAAACACAATTTATTAGTATTTAATAGTATTTTGTAGTATTTAATGGTAATAACCTATTAAAATAACAATTTATCGTATTGACTAATTTTAATAGCAAAAAACTATTCATTTTATAGTATATTTTTCAGAGTATTTAAACACGAAAAAAAAGTCATATAAAAAACATTACAAAGTCCAAAATTCACTTTTATTATCTTTTATAGAATTCTATAACTAAATATATAAAATCAATGAACAAATGGAATTTCCAGTGAAACCTATTTTACTACAAACCATCTTCTTAATCATCACTGAGTTCGAAAAATTATGAAATATACAAATAGCGTAGAAAATTGTTGAAAAATGGATTTTTCTGTTGATAAGCATGTCAAGGGTGAAATTCGAATAATTTTCCAGTCAATAAAATTAGTTGAAATTAATTTTTATCTAGAAAAAAAAATACAACGGGAAATGTGGGATGCAGTAGTCTTAATATTAATTTTATGCTGTTGTAAAAATAGTTTCGTTTAATAGGATATGTGAATTGCAGTTTCAGTAGTGGTGGGAACAGTATTCGGTGAGAAAAAGGAAATATTTTAATAAAAAGACTACAAAAGAAACTTTGTAAAGTAAAGATTTAATTTTGGAAAAGTTTTATAAAATATGAATATTTTATTCATATATTATAAATAATATTTTTTATAATTTAAAGAGGAAAATAGAATTTTTAATATAATATTTGAAGACAAATTTAATTTTTGAATGTATAACAGTTTATTTATATAGCAATAAAAGTGCATACACTCCGAAAAAATCCGATTAAAATTGACAATAGGACAGTTATCATAGAAAAATTCATTAATATGATGAATTTATTCATAAATATAATGAATTTTTTCGCCAACTACCAGATTCATCATATTGATACCACCGTTCATTAAATATAATTCATAAATACATGCATTATATACATTCATTATATATATGAAATTATTCGTACTATCGAACATCATAGTGAAGAACGAAATATTCTGTATAATGAATATGAGTCGTCATATTGATGAATTTGTTCATAATATTTATGAATATAATATTTTTTTACGAATTTTTCAAATTCAAAATTTTTTTTTTAGAAAATTATTCAAAAAAAAGTGTTTTTGTACAAATTATATTTAAAAATAACAGAAAAATTTTTTTTTTTCCAAAAAAAAAATTCGAAAAATAAATGTAGAACATTTTTTTTTTTAAATTATCCGAAAAAAAATCTTTAAAAAATTTTATTCGAATTTTTTTTTTTTTAAATATGTTTTTTAAAATGAAGGGGCTTGGCTGCCTCTGAAACAGCTGTACGATCTGCCACTCAATGCATTTTGCCAATTGTTTGTTGTTCTATTTGTTGGTACAAAACACCCAATTTGTACCGACTGGACCTTGAGCACGTTAAGACAATATCTTAAAATATATTTTTTATAAATATAACTTTTTCTTAATTAAAAGTTGTAATTATAAATTAAATAAATATATTGCAAAACATTTTACTAATTTATGCATGTCGAGCAAGCATTATATAAGAAATAACACACAAGAACTACTTGAGAATTGAGAAGTACGGCAAAAAATGAAAGAAAAATAAATATTTTGATTGAAATTTGGTTTGGTGAACAGCATTATTAAATATGAAGTAAAATATGTTGTATTTTATGTTCTTGTTCATTAATATGATGAAACGTATTCTTCAGAAACAGTTCATCGTATTGAAGAACACTTTTTCGACAATTATCAAGTGTTCATCATATTTATGATCGCATTCATAACATTGATGTCGTTAGTCATTAATATTATGAATGGTTCTTCAATACAATAAATCATGGTTTGAACAACGGAATTCATCAATATGATGTACATTCTTTTTTCTGTGTATTGATTTAATAGTATACGAAAAATAAATATTTTCATATAAACGTATAGCTTTTGATTAGCGGATAGTGTCGTTGGAAATTACAAGTCAATACATTTCGAATGACATATGAGAAGTTAGCGCACAGGCCTCCTGGACTGGCCAGTGGCCACTTCATCATGTTCGATTTTTCATCCAAAAAAGACATTTTTTCAAAAAATTGGTAAAAATACCAAACGTATAGCTTTTGATTAGCGGATAGTGTCGTTGGAAAGTACAAGTCAATACCTTTTGAATGACATATAAGAAGTTAGCGCACAGGCCTCCTGGACTGGCCAGTGGCCACTTCATCATGTTCGATTTTTCATCATAAAAAAGACAATTTTTCAAAAATTAATTAAAAATACCAAACGTATAGCTTTTTACTAGCGGATAGTTTCGTTGGAAAGTAAAAGTCAGTACCCTTCGAATGACATATGAGAAGTTAGCGCACAGGCCTCCTGGACTGGCCAGTGGCCACTTCATCATGTTCGATTTTTCATCATAAAAAAGACAATTTTTCAAAAATTAATTAAAAATACCAAACGTATAGCTTTTTACTAGCGGATAGTTTCGTTGGAAAGTAAAAGTCAGTACCCTTCGAATGACATATGAGAAGTTAGCGCACAGGTCTCCTGGACTGAAAACAGTGGTCATTTCATCATAGTACACTCCATATGGCAGTCAGTATATTTATTTAACAGTGCCTCTGTTAAAAAATTATGGTTTGTGTATTCGCTAAATTCGCGAATTATTTAACTTAACGTACTTTTGATTTAATAGTATACGAAACATAAATATTTTCATATAAACACAACAGTATTGTAATAGTATTTAATAGTATTTTGCAGTATTTAATGATATTTACCTATTAAAAAAATAATTTATCCTATTGACTAATTTAATTAGCAAAAAACTATTGATTTCATAATATTTTTTCTGAATATATTAACATTGGAATTTACAGTTTTAATTTAAATATTTGTAGAATTTAAAGTGAAATAGATTAATTTAAAAGTTAATTCATTTAAATTGAACCTTTTTTCTAAAAAAAGATTATTTTCATAACACTAAAAGTATAAAGAATTATGTAAAAAATGAATTGGGTTAAAAATGTTTTTTTTTTATGTAGAATTTTACAGGTAGACATACATTCATTTGAAATGTATGTAGTTATTTTGAGTTTCGGCACAAAGTGACAGTTTAAATTGTAAAGTATTACTTTAAAATTTGAATTTAAAATGACACTTTATAATTAAAAGTGTCACTTTCTGCCTTAAGTCACACCATAAGTGTTAAATTAAATTTAAATACATTTTTGTCAAACAAAAATGACTATTTTCCTGTTGAATTCTATATCAATGCAAAATTCGATTTATTTTAAAATACTTTTACAAATCAAAAATACGTTAAACTTTCAAGTCACACTTTTAATTAAAACATTAGGGGATTTTACATTGAATTACATTTACATAGATTTACATAGAATTTTATTTAAAATAGTTTATATTCATGAAAATAGCATATAATTCATAGCTCAAAATTTGATTAAGGTACTAAGAATTAAGTCAAATATAAATTATAAAAAGTAAGTCAATGATTAAGAATGTTTTTAATAATTGTTTTTAATACGGCACAAAGTGACACTTTAAATTCTAAAGTATCATTTTTAATTCTAAAGTGAAACTTTATAATTTAAAGTGTCACATTGTGCCGAAACATAAAACCATTATCACAGTTACAATGTTTTAATTAAATTTAAATACATCTCTGTAAAACACAAAAGACTGTTTGTCTACCTATTAAAATCTACATTGCCGAATGCAAAAATTTGATTTATTATAAAGTACATTTACAAAAACACAAATCTGATTGCAATCGTGTTATTTTAAAATTGAATTTTGCGTTGAAATGGAATTTCGAGTATGTCACATTAAAATAGTTACAACTGAATTGTAGTCTATTAATAAGCGGCATATTTAAACCATGTTATTAAGAGTTTTTTTTTTCATTCTGTTATTGTAGAATTTTAATTAAAATAACATACATAGTTACAAATAATTGAAAGTGTAGCCAATTGATTTTGTGTGTATTGTGGTTGCATTTAAAATGTTTTTGTGATGACAATTTTAATTATTATTGATGTTGACATTTTTGTAGATACCATATTTAAAGATATTTTTCTTAAATAAATATCAATTATATAGAAATTGTTTTTCTATAGAAAAAAAAAATAGTATTAAATACGCTAATTAAGCAGGGTGTGTTGTACCACCACCACCAGCAGCATTTACGGTACACTACAATGAAAAGTGAGAGTGCGTTCACGAATGGATTTAAATGTTTTTTTTTTGTTTCTTTTTGTACTTTACTTTGAAATAACTATAACTATAAAATGAAAATGGCTCTATTATTGTTGGCATTATCTACATCTGAACCTCAGGGTCTTTGATCGGAGAGACTTTGCTTTAGCTATTGTATTTTTAGCTGGTTTTGTGTTAATTTTGTGCCAACAATTGGAGCATAAATTCAATGATGGCGATGTTAATGATGATGATGATTATTATGGTAAATGTTTAAGGGAGTGGTGTATGAATTGTATAAATTTACGAATTCGTTTTTTAAAAGGCCTTTTATAGATTTCCGTTTCAAACTGTAGTTTATAACAAAAACTAAACTGAAGTTTAACTGTTACATTTGTTTTAATTACATTGAAATTTGACATTATATAATTTAAGTTCAATACTACTTAATTCTGCAATAATAAATTCCACATATACCATCATTTTGAACTCGTGAATTCATTTTTGTGTGATGTTTGTGCGATTTTTCACACTCTTGTTTGCTCCATACGCCATATTTGGGGGTAAATGGAGTTGGAAATCGAATTTATATGATTTATATATGATTTATGCAATAATGTACTGAGTCAATGATGTATGAAGCAAACCAATTCTCAGGAGATAATAATATAATAGTTTGGCGCTACAAATCCGTATAGAACTTCGGCCGAGCTCTCTCACCATTTTGAGCTTTGCGTGTTATATTTGTACTCAAAGTGGTGGGACCTACAGTTTATTGCCGAATCCGAACGGCGGGTGAGAGCTTTTCATAGGCAATGGTTTTACTCTAGTAGGTTTGCCATTTACTTTCGAGAGGTAGCGCGGTATAGAAAAATGTTTCTATGAAAAGATGTTGTTAGCCCCAGTCCAGACTTCAACCGGGGATCTTTCGGATCGCAGTCCAATGCACTAACCACTGAGCTACCGCGGCTACAATAAAATTACTACGTTTTCTAAATATTATTAGGAATTTTTACGTATTTGTAGATGTGTTTGATTTTAGTGCGATTTATATTGATAGGAAATTTTTCTGTGATTTTTCTTACTATGTTCTTTTGTGGGATTTTTCTCAATATGTGACTTATTTATGAGAAAATCTCATGTGTGTGATTTTGGGTTGGTAATCTTGGTTCGCATTTTTGAATTTTTCGAATTGCATACGATTATTTAGTATTCTCGAACTTTTTATCGCCACAAGTTAGAGAAAGTGTAGCTTTCGAAGGTCTCCGATTTAAATTTGTTTGTATTATATACAAATTTGATATTAATTGTCAATAGTCGGCAACTCTTTTAATTGATTGCATTGGCAAAAATAAAAGACAAACAAAAGAAAACCCAAAGAAAAATAATTCCTAAGAAAATCGCTTTGAACTTGTTCAATTCGCCTGTCGCCAAGTCAATATTTCAAGTGCTGTCACATGGTGACAACGGCAACAACAAATGCGAAGACCAAAAAACACATGTGCAACAGCAACAATTTATGTACAACAACAACAACATTACAACAGAGGAAGCAACATTTTGTCGGCTTTTTAATGTTCGCTCTTCAAGAAGGCTGAATTGTGTAGATGTCTGCAAATCAGGGCTGGCATATTTTTTGTCCAGTCCAAAAAAAAAAACTCCATCCGGATTTTTTGGATTTTATCCACTTAAAAAAATCCGTTCTTTTTGAACTTTCTCAGCCATAGTTATAATTAAATTAATTATATTTTATAGCATTTAAAAAAAAAATGTTTTTGAAAGTTTTTTCTGAGTGCTGTTGTTTGCTATCGAAAAGTGTTAATTTTTGTCTATTTTAATTTGGAAGTAATGTTTAAAATTATCGGAGGTTGTATATCTATTGAAATACAAATGTGTTTGCAAATAATATAACATTGCTAAGTTCAAATTGCGATATTGGTTAAAGTGGGAAACCTTTTCTGGGGTAAAGTGGGAAACGTAATTTAAGCAATGTTTATTGTAATTTTAGTGAAAATATTGTATTAAATGAATTGTTTAATGTGTTTAACCAAGAAAAAACTTCAATCGTGGCCACTAACCAATGAAAGGCAGCATTTTGACTTCACCTGAGATAAGATCTAAATTGTAGAAGAAATCCGATTTTGAAAAGTTGTTCTGTTATAAAGAAGACATTCAAAATATATTTGATCATGAACTCAAGCCGTTTCATTTTCTCGACAATATAATCAATTCAGTCTATAGAGTAAAACGGCGTAAATACACCGAAAAAATAAATAAAAATAAAAATGTATTTAAAATAAATACATATGTCTTTGATTTACGTCCAAAAGCAAATGTATTTGTTTTTACTACATTGATGTAGTTATTTGGGAAAGTATGGGAAGTTGTATGGGAAATGACTACATAGTTTTACTGCATGTCTATACAAAAATTTAATACATTTTTATTAAAAATCATAAATTTTGTCTTTATTTATATGTTCTGAAATATGTAGAAAAATTACATATACCTTTAATTTTACTGTAAAATGTAGTTATTTTACTTTGTTGTGATAATTAATATTAAAACATATAGATTTTTATTTTATTAATAATACAATGTGTTGGTAAATTATTTTAAATGAATACAAATGTATTTAAAAACGATCTAATTATAGTAGAAATACATTTTAAATAAAACAAAGACATAAATGTAGTATAATTTACTACAGTAATTTTTTCGATGTATGAATATGAAAAACAGGCAAATATCATCCATATCTGAACTTCCAGATCCAAGATTTTTTTCGATTCGTTTGACTTACGATTTCCCAATTTCAGACGAAGGTAACTGGGGACGAAACATAATCACTCGATAATATAAAGATTAGGGAGGGATCTTTAAAAGCTCGATTCATAATAATCACATTTACGAATAATACAAAAACTCGATAAAATCGTATTTGTACCTACGAAAGTATGTTATAGTGACACGTAAACTTAAAATGTGCTGTTACTATTTTTCAATTTCTGTTAAATTCCCATACTAAACACTTTATCTGTATTGCTACTATTTTAATTTTACACTACACTTTGTGCCTCACAGAAAACGTCACGATCCATGTTCTACGGACCGACGAGATGACGTTGTTTAGCCAAACACAGAGACATTGAACATATTAAAGTCACCAAAAATAAATGTGATTCGAGTGTCGTTAAATTAGCAATAATTTGGTGAGTATTTGTGTGACTGAATGTGAATGAGAACCGTCACAATTTATGCGCCACAGCCGGCCGCCTGTGCTGCCACCGATCGCTGACGTTGTCAACCACCAACATTTACTGAAATATAATTTTCGAGTGGCACACATTTTGTGTGATTTTATTATTATATTAGCTGCTGGTTTTATACAGTCAACTGATCAAGAGTGAACGTGTCGCAGCAGCATCACAAATCCAAAGTCACAACAAATTAATTTAATTTATTTAATTTTATTTATATTTTTTTTGTCAACACTTGATCCCTGTGCCAAGATGGCGACATTTTTAATGACGTCGCGTACATTAAATTGATTTAGCACAAAATTATGAGCATTTCGTGAATTTATGCATTTGTGAGAATTTTTGTCACTCCCTATATTTATTCTTTTACTCGGCTGTCTTTCTGTCACTCCGCTATCAAAGGGTGTGACTTTTGGTGTTATGAAACTGATCTTCAAATATATTATATATATTTTATATACTAACAAATGTTATTATCTATATACATATAAAAAGTATTTAAAATCTGCCGGCTTTTATAGCAATTTCCATATGGTTTTTGTCAGCAAGTAGAAACGTGACTTTGTGTGAAATTGTCTTTTAATGTTGATCGTGTACAAAATGATGACTTGAAAAATTTGAGTACTCATTCTTGTTACTTGGGGTAATAACTTTAGTGAATTTCGAATAGTTTTCAACGTCGAAATGTACGTGATGAACGTGTTATTGTTTGTTGTTGCTGTTGTTAACACTTTGTGACTTGGGCTGATCACCAAAGTTTGTTGAACACGTAGTTATCAGAAGAAGATCGTCGAAAATATGAGAAATTGCTGTAGTTAGGTTTTTTAAAATTCAACGTATAAATTATTAATGATCTTTTCCACTAAAGCCATGAAATCATCATCATCATATTAAACCACAAGAGCCACAAAATATTTTGATGACGCACTGATCCCCGCCTTGCAGAAACTGACAGCTTAACCTTTTTTTAATACATAATACTTTTGTTTTTAAATTCGTTTTTTGTATTTACTTTTTCTTTTATCTGCCATATTAGTCACTCGAGTTTTATTTAAATATTTGCCAAAGTATTTCAAAATAAGTTGCATGTTTTTTTTTGTTGTTTGTACTCATTCCAAGTCATTTATTGTGTGAGTACTTGTTGTATAAGCAGCAAATGTTGCTGTATAAGTACGCTATAAGTAGTACATGCTGGTATTTAACCTATTTCTCAGTTATTCTGTTATATTCTTAAGCTATGCGTTGACATTGTTGCCTTCAGCATCCCAATGGCAACATATGCTTCGAGCAATTTCAATTTTTATTGTATTGTTCGTGTGAAGAAAACTATAACGTATACAGCATGGCATAAATTTCAAGTTAATAACTTGAAAATGTGGGTTGCGTGGAAGACACCAACTATTCTTTGTCTTTAACGAGTAACGAACGAGTAACTACTATGTGTTTTCCGTGCATAATGTGACAAAGAATTTTTTGGTGACGACGTGGCTGAAATATGGAGGGGCATCAGGGCATGTGGGAATTGAGTGTGAGATATAACCTCAATTGTCGTCTGCCAGTGACATCAATTTGCAGAAATGTCAATGTTTCGAAGTTAATGGTGGCATAATGACTGACATATATCAGTTGTAACTTAGGATTAATTTGAACTGTAGATTTTGGCTAGAGTGAAGAAACTCAAATATGAATAATAATTTATACAAAAAACAAAAATGCAAAGTATTCATAGATAAAGTTAAAATTTTTTGCACAAAACGTATTTTTGTTAGTTTTTTTTGATATTTTTTTAGACTATTTTTTGATTATTTTTAGCATTTAGGATCAAAAGATAAACAAAAAATGGATGCATGGTTATCCAAAGCATAGTTCAAAATAATTATCAAAATTATTAACTTTTTTCTATCTGTCTTACCTTGCCCCCATTTGTACTACAAGTCTTGACCAGAATTACGACAGAAAGTTTTTGGAAAACTATAAAACTAATCGATTGAAATTTTCATAATCGGAAAAAAACTGAATCCAAAACTGCTCCCACGAATTATATTATATTTAGTATACAGATTTCTGTAGGAAAAATAATGTTGATTTATGTAAGAAAAATTGTGTAAAAAAAATGTAGTGAAAAGTTTATTTTTTTAATCTTTTTTTTTTAAATTTAACTTCAGTGACATATGTAATTTATAAACTAAAATTTAAAATTAAGGTTATATTTTGAGGTATTTTCCATTTTGTAGCAATTATTTCTAATATAAAAGATATTCATTTTAAAATTAACATTTAGCGTATTCACAGTTCATCGTATTTTAGTATGGCATTCGTATTATGTAGTATATATACGATACAATAACACAGAAACATCAATTTGTTGTTGCATCCCTTATAAAAGTGAAATACCATAAGTGTTGTATTTTAGAATAGCCCTGAGGCATGTTTTTTGTATCGTATTTTGTGAAATGTAAGCCGCGGTAGCTCAGTGGTTAGTGCGTTGGACAGCGAGTCGAAAGGTTCCCGGTTCAAGCCTGGGCTGGGGCTAACAACATCTTTTCATAGAAACATTTTTCTATACCGCGCTACCTCTCGTCAGTAAATGGCAAACCTACGAGAGTAAAACCATTGCCTATGAAAAGCTCTCACCCGCCGTTCGGATTCGGCAATAAACTGTAGGTCCCACCACTTTGAGTACAAATATAACACGCACAGCTCAAAAATGGTAAGAGAGCTCGGCCGAAGTTCTGTACAGGACTGTAGCGCCAAACTATTATTATTATTATTTTGTGAAATGAAGGAAAATTGTGAAATTGAAGAGAAATAGTGCACATAAAATGTTAAATTATTTGTTTTCCTTTTCAAATCGAGAAATATTTATGATAATTTCAAAAAATCCTAATTATATTAGAATCAGCTGCATTTATATGACAAAATATATTAACAACCGGAAAAGTGGTGCTCACATTTCAGTTTGCCGTATTGTCGTATTCGTACAATGTCGTACCAATACCATGAAACTGTGAATAAGCTAATTAATTGTGGTACCAGACGAGAATCTCAATCGATCGAAACTCGAAATATTACTCGAATTACTCTATATTACTTTACAAATTCAAGACGAGATGCGAGATTTCGATCGATTGAGATTATCGTCTGGTACGGATCTTTTTTATTTCACAAATTCAAGACGAGATGCGAGATTTCGATCATTTTCGAGATTGAAAATCGAAAATTTAGCTCTTGTTCATTACGAATTAGCTGGATTCTCTATTTTGCAAAATTTTAAAACTCGACAATTTTAGTAACATTAAAGTGATCGTAGTAAACTTAAAAATTCTATATTTTTTTTAAGAATTTTGAAACAAACATAAAAAAATTGTAATTTTATTTTAAAAATAGTTTCAAGTATTACATTAAATTATGTTTAAAAACATGAAAACCGAAATAGTGATGTTTGAATTTTTTAAAGCGATTATGAAACCTTGTTCTTAATTGCAACAATCCACACAAAATACATGACAAACTTCAACACTTTACAATGCAAGCGTTGCCAATTCTCCGAATACCTTCAACAATAAAAATTTGCATTTGCCCAAAGAAAAATCGTGCATCAACAAATTATGAATTACTATGAAATTTAAATAATACCTACTTAAAACGCACTGCTTGCTACTACGTTTTCACCTTCAACTGTCAATCAGGCTGCAGACTTCAAAAACAACAACAAAAAAAAATGATGCTACTTTTATGATATAAGTGCTTCACACAATAAAATTCGTTAATTACTCAATTAATGCAATTTAATTGTAAAATATGAAAATCGTGGTCCAAGTAAATGTGATTCAAAATATGTGTGAGAAAACCTTGAATATTCGATTTATTGTTTTTTTTTTTGTTTTAGAAATCACAATGAAATAAATATTAATAAAAGAAATATTAAACAATGAGTTAAAATATACAAGTATAAATAAAAAGTAAAAAAGTATAATAAAGTGAATATAAAAAAATATACACAAAATAATGAAGATTTAGCGCTCACTCACGATTTCTGTGATTTAACACTTATACAATTTACGTGCAAGATACACACAAACACTCTTGAAAACTGTCAGACCAAAGAGTAGATACGAAAAATCACATTTTACTACTATCGTAGTAGATATAGTTACTACGTTTCAATTCAATACATACTACACTCATAAAAAAATTCCTTAAAAATTGGTCTCCTATTAGTTTTTAAATATTATTCAAAAACCAAAAATAAAGATTTGAATATACTTTAAACTCAAAAATATTTTAATAGCATTTTGTAGTATTTATGGTATTTACCATTTAAACGTAAAAGAATTGTATAAATCTGAATCTTATTTCAAACTAGATTAATTAACTTCCCGAACGAAAAGTCCCTTTTTAAGGGCCGGTTTTACAGTGATAGTTTAAACCTAGTTTAACCTTTGTTTAATTAAACGTCTCATAAATTTAAATGACGCGGGAACAAAAAAACAGATAGCATGGACGGACGGTTCAAAAAGTGTGCAACTTTTATTCTTGTGGATGGCATCTGTCAAATATATTAAGATTTTAAACGTAGTTTAAACGGCCAACGTAAGACGTTTAAACTGATTTTAAACAACGATTTAAAGTCACTGTAAAACTGAATTCTGAGATTAAACTACGTTTAACCCACAAATAAAGTTAAACTATCACTGTAAAACCGGCCCTAAGTAATTGGTTTTCGCATGGAAAAGAGAAAGTTTAAACAAATAATACAAACGTTAAACATTTCAAATGAAGTTGCATGAGGTTCTAAGAGATCATATTGTGTAACCAATTTTTTGGTTAAATTGCTCGAAAAAAAGAACACTTCAATAGAATCTTAATAATCCTCAATGATAATGCTAAGAACAGATATACCTGACCATGTAAGTTGATCAACACGCAATATAAAAATGATCTCAGCAACTATATTACGTTCTCTGCAATCATAGATGGTTGTCACAATCAAGGTATAGTATTTTAAATGTTATTTTAACAATAATATGGTCGCTATGTAGCCGCGGTAGCTCAGTGGTTAGTGCGTTGGACTGCGAGCCGAAAGGTCCCCGGTTCAAACCCGGACTGGGGCTAGCAACATCTTTTCATAGAAACATTTTTCTATACCGCGCTACCTCTCGGCAGTAAATGGCAAACCTACGAGAGTAAAATATTGCCTATGAAAAGCTCTCACCCGTCGTTCGGATTCGGCAATAAACTGTAGGTCCCATCACTTTGAGTACAAATATAACACGCACAGCTCAAAATGGTGACGGAGCTCGGCCTAAGTTCTTATAGGACTGTAGTGCCAAACTATTATTATTATTATTATTGTCGCTATTCTTAAATTTTCAAAAAATAAATCGTACTCTGAAAACCACAAATATATTTCTTATGTTATAATTAAAATGAAATCCAAAAACAAGTGGATAAAATACGGATGGATTTTATGGAATGGAGAAATAAACCAGTCCAGCTATAATCATATTTATTGTAGATATATTAATATAAAATGATTATCTCTTTGACAACCAAAATATGGTTATATTTTCGAAAAAGATTACCTTGATCAAAATATGATTAATATGGTTAACATAATATAATGATAATAACCATCAGTTAGTTCTTATATTACAGCGAAAACAAAATTATGGTTAATAAGAACCATGTAATGTTTACGATAGATAATAAGTTTAAATTTTATCATCAAATGGTTAGCAGGGAATATAAAATATTGAATATTACTATGAAAATGTAAAATATTAATACAAATTTTAAAAATTATAAACCTCTACTACATTTTACTAACTTTTCTACTACATTTTACAAAGTCACTACATTTTTACTACCTAATATAAAACCAGTTCTCAGCAAAAACTTCAAAGAAGACAAAGAAACAGTAGAGAAAAAAAAAATCAAACAAAAAAAAAGAGAAATTAACAACATTAACTAAAAGAGAGACTCTGATTACAGAGCTCGACTCACCTGTGCGCTCAAAATGATTAACAAGAAACCGAGCAGCAGATTTCTGTGTAGTTGTCGATGATGTAGTTGTTGTTGTTCTTGTAATTTTATCCGAAATCTCTTTTTACTGCATACTGTTGTTGTTGTTGTTGTTTTGGCAGACATCTTGTTGCTGCTCTCTAAAGCTGTCATCATCGTTGGTTTTACTGCGTTGTTTACTTTTGATTTTTTTTTCTTTTTTATTCTTTTCAATTTATTTGTTTATTTAAAAATTTTGCAATTTGTTGGGTTTTTTTGTTATTATTATAAAAAATGTTGGTCCAAAATGTTGTCATTTGTGCTGTTTTCCATTTTTTTTAGCTGATATGTTAAAACATGTTTGTGCTTAATTTTGTAAAAACTTGGCAGCAGTTAAAAACTACTTTGTCAGGTGAAAATGTACTTGTGAAGTGGGTGCTAAAAAGTGATCGTAATATAATGAAAATGTTGTAATTCCAGACGTAGAGCAAGAGTGAGAGAAAGAGAAAGAGCGCGCGCAATAATGAAAAAGAGAGGTTTCATAGGAGAACGTGTATTTTGTGGTGTTTTCTCTAAGCTCATTTCCTGTTTTATGGTTGGCTCGGAACCACGGTTCATAAAAGTAATACTTTTTTAACTCTACGTTAGTAGTTAAAATGGTACTTTTTGTTAATACAGCGAACAATTTGACTACTTTTAGAGGTTTTATTTTAAGTTTAATTTTATAGTTTCTCATAATATTTAATTTTTAATATAAAAAATGTAAAAAAAAAAAAAAAAAAAAAAAAAATTTATTAATATTTATAATTTTAATTTTTTAATATTTCGTTTCTTACCAAAACCCTTTTCAAACAAAAAAAAATATTAATTAAAAAAAAAAATTAAATATAACATATTTTGATATAAATCACGAAGATTATATTTTTCTTTTTTCCCTAGTCAAAATTTGTCCTATTATGGTAGATAGATTATGGCCAGCTCATGTTGAAAATGTTAGTAGTCGCTATCACATAACATTTTGACGAGAATTCCAATTGAAATTTCAAAATATTTGCAGACAAATTTATGAATTAAAAAATGTCTGAACATTTTGCAAATATTCAGATCTAAACTAAAAAAAAATGTATGTTAAAAAACATTTTTGAATTATTTATAGTTTTGTTTGTGAAAATTTGCAGACTTAACTAAATTGCTGGTAATGTAGTGCTTAACAACGTAAAATTTGCACCACACAATAAACACTGCATTACCCATAAATTTCAACAGTTTAGTTTAGTCTTCAAATTTAGACAAAAATGAAAATGGTTTATAGTAGTTACATTTTCAACTGAACAAAGTGGAAAATCATGTTTAATATTTTTCGTAAGAACTTCTTTTGTGAAGTTCTGACTAAAAAGAAATTGAAATTACGATTGTTATTTTCTACTAATTACCGATTATCGAATAGCAATTGAATGAAAACTCGACAATTTAGTTTAGTTTTCAAATTTAATGCAATTCAATAACATAGTTTTTCGCTATTTCAATATAAAATAGCGATTTTTAAATATAAAATAAACAGTTACCGTATTCACAGTTTCATGGTATTGGTACGACATTGTATGAATACGACCGTACGGCAATTAAACTGCCCCAGTAGAAATTTTGGTAGGGCCATGGTCATGAAGTGATCATGTCATTATTTGAGATAATTGGGATATGACAAGGCTCATAATGTCCTTGTAACGCAGTGTCCTGATCATGTACTGACCTCAGGCCATGATCATGTCCTGAAATGGGCAATTCTCCATTTTATTATTTACCCGACAATTGCCTTGTCAGAGCCCGAACATAATAGGGTTTCTCTCATTAAATCTCTATCATTGTCTGATGCTAATTTCGTTATGAGGAACAAATAATCTAGCTATGATCGGGAACATTGACTATTTAGATAATGTAATACCTGGTATGGTAAGCATGATAAGGGCATGCAAAGGCAATGATCATATTTTCTCTAATAGGGCTTAACCAACGAAAACCCGATCATTTCCCGAAGGCGTATCGGGCAAATTTCTACTAGGGTGTGAACACCTCTATTCAGCTTGTTCAAATATTTCGTCAAATATATGCAGCTGTTTCTTATAAATTTGGTATTTTTTCAAAATATCATAAATATTCCACGATTTGAAAAGAAAAACAAATAAATAAGCATTGTATGTGCACTTTTAATATTCAATTTTGCAATTTATCTTCCAATCACAAAATACGACAGCAAAAAACATGTCTCAGGACTGCTCTTAAATACAACACTTGTAGTATTTTACTTTTATAAGGGATGCCACAAAAAATTGACGTTTCTGTGTTATTGTCTTGTATATCTACTACATGGTACGAATACCATACTAAAATACGACGAACTGTGAATACGCTAAGTTACAATTAAAGCCGCTCTGTTGAACGATTTCAATATTAAATTTTAATTGAAAGTGAATTTACGAAAAAGCCCGAAATGCCGAACATTTTTTATACAAAAAAAAATAATAAAAAAATATTTTGTATAAACAATAATAATCTAAACTAGAAACATAATTTTAAAACCAGATTTCTAAAATATAATTTTATTGATTTATCTTTATTTTGTGAATAAATTAATTTAAGGTTATGCGTTTTAATAACGGAACTATTTAAACTATTTAAATAGTTGCCTTTTAAAAGTATTTTATATTTGAAATTATATATATGCTATATATTATATTTATGCTAATTTATGAATAATAAAACTGAAGGCTATCAACAAAAACTTGACATCTATCTGAAATCATCTAAATAAAAACACATGGTCTCAAATCGATAAATAATTCGCAATAAAATCAACTGTAATAAACTATAGAAATAATAAATATTTAAATTAGCACCTGTATTTTTAACAAATATGTGGCAACTTTGGACTGTCAGGGCTGTGCAGGGCATGCGAAGCTGTCAGACTCTTTGCTACTATTAGCGCTATGATTATTACTACTTATTACTACTAAAATGCAGTCAGACCACAAATCAAAAAAAAAAAAACCTGTTTATACGGTGTAATAAAAAGTAAAAACTATAAATAATAAAATAAACAAAATGTTTAAATTGGATTTTGTACTAGTTTTGCTAAATTAATAAAATATAAAAAATAAAAGAAATATATATATATAAAAAAACACTACAAAAAAGTAAAACTCAGCAAAACAAAGTTTAATAAAAAAAAAAAAAAATAAAACTTTAGTTTGTAATGGAGCTGAAGGCTAGCTGGTGGCGACTTTTATTAAAGCCAATTTATGGTTGATTGGCCAAAATATAGTGATCGCTGAGAATTTATCAAATGCGCAAAGTGAGATAGTCAGAGAGTGAGTGACTGAGTCAATGGGACAGCCAGTCACGGTGACAGATCGCCAGCGATTTTTGTTAGACAAAGTGTCGAATAAACAGACGAACAAGAGACATTGCAGAGTTCGCTGGATATACAGACTGACAGACAGAGAGACAGACACACGAGAGTTATACTGACTGACTGTTGTTCGGATAGACATTTAGCGTAGTTAGCGATACCAATAAACAGGAAAGTCAGCAATTGCGCAGAAAAAAGCAACTGAGCTGCGCGAAAACAAAAAACCCACAAAACACGTTTGGCTTGAATTTAGGACAAGACATTTTTGTTATTTAGTATATATATATATATATTTTTTGCAATTATTTAAATAATTATTTTACAGGTTTAGTTATTTGTTTATTAGTTTTATTTTTTATATATAAAGTTGAAGTATTTTTTTTTTTTTTCCATTTATTATGATTTTGTATAGATATATTGTATGTATTTTTATTATTATTGACGTTTTAGGAATTTTAATTTTTATTATTGTTTTTTATTCTTTTGTATTTATATGTTGTAGTGTGTGGTGTTTTAATGACTTTTTGTGTAATCCAATATAATCCGGTTTTGCTTGATATTTTGAACATTTGAAAATGACAAAATTAAGACGCATTTGACACTTTGTTTTATTTTAATTAAAAATTGAAAGAATTCTTATATTTTTTTTAAATATATTTTTTTTTATATTTTACTCATTTTATGCGCTAAAACTTTCAAATTTTTTAAATATTTTTATTTAATTTCACATTTCATTTAAACAACACGTCGCCACCACAATACGTTGCAAGCATATAAAATGTAAACAAAAAAAAAATCCGAATTAAACAACTCCATACAAAAGACGACGAAGCAGCAGGTAGATCAACAAATTTGGTGAAATTTCACTAACGTCGTTCGTCCAGCGACGGATTAATTGACGATCCAAAACAACAAAAAAAAAGAAAAAAACCAACCAAAATTTCACTGTCTGCATTCACTACGTTTTTTTTTTGTTTGTTTTTTGTTGTTGTTTTTAAATCCCCCCGCACACTGCACCGCAAAGTGTAACGTTACAATGGCAACCCTGCTCTAAACAGCAGCCAAATCATTGCACGCATTCAAACTCACTCACTCACGTTTTCTTTGTTGTTGTGATTGCATCTGACGTTATGTCAGTGCGTCGCGTCGTCGTCGACCGCCCGACGTTAATTAATTTTTGGCTCGTTTTCACTGCGACTGCTATTATTTTTCTTTCATTTTTTTTTTCAACACGACAGACAGACAGCAACAACAAATAATTTTTTGTATACACACACGCACTCAAACGCGACAACCCTGTTGAACGTACTAACGAAAACGAACAAACACACGGACCGCAAGCAACGTAACACGTCTTCACGCAAACACGGTTTTCACTCGAATGACAACAAGAGTAGAGCGCAGCTCGCTCAGTGTTGCTGTTTCTTCGGTTAGTATTGCAATTCAGGGTTTACACTTTTCGCTAATCTTAATTTAGTAGGTTTTGTAAATTTAGGTAGTAGTTGTGAGTAAAGGCAGTACTTATAGGTTTAACAATTATGCGAAGATTTTGCAAATGCAAGAATATAATGTTTTAAAATAGCAATTAATATGCGCTGCTAAAATATAGTACTGTTGAAAAAAAAGTTTTATAAAAAATTTTAAACACTTTTTTAATTGTCAAGACTTAATTAAATATACTAATGAATGCTAATATTAAAATTACCAATTTTTTTCTAATTGATATACTTTTTATAATATGCTCACAGGGAACTTTTATCTTTTATATAACCAATTTTCAATAAAAAAAAAATACTTATGCCTGTAATCTAGGGCTTCAAATCCCGGGATCCCGGAGAATATTTGTACCGAAAATCCCGAAATGAAATCCCGGGATTGCCAATCAAAAAAACGTGTAGAAAATATTAAAACTATTAAATTTTAAATTTGCAGTCGTTAGCATATTTTAATTATTTTTCAATAGAATTAATGCAAATGTTTGATTTCATGTAAGGATGCCGCTGCTAGTATTTTTCACAAAACTATATGTTTAATAGTGTGGATCGAAATCAAACTTATATTTTAATATCAAATTGTAATACGGCCTAAAAGTTACATACACATTTGATCGAAAAAAATGTTAAAAACAAATTTGTATTTTTGTTTTTTTTACCATGTAAATAAAATTGTTTTGTATCGGAATAGGCTCAAAAAATAGAGTTTGATTATATTAATATCCTCCTGAATAATATTCCGGTTTTATCAAATAAAATTACGATTTTTTTGGTGTTTTTTTGGGAGGACATTAATAGATTTAAACTCTAATTTTTGGAACCTATTCTGATACAAAATACATTTTTATTACCCTAAACATAAAATTATTTTTTAAAGTTATTTTTTTACCTTCAGTTGCAATGCGCGTACGCCAATAAATAATAAACAATATAATGTAATGAGTCAAAATTTAATTATTGGCAGACTTTAGGATTTTTTTCCTATACGTCACATAAATGGATCGTTAACATATTTGGATTCAGAACTATAAAGAATGTATAAACACAATTATATTTGTGACGGGTTTAACTTGAGAAAATGTAAAATTTTTGTTCTTTTAAACTTCAAAGACGATGCGCGAACATAAGACAATAATAGATTCAATCACTAATTTTTTAAGCCTACTTCGGTCCAAAACAGCTTTATTTAGATGATAAAATATTGATTTAAAGTGTTTTTAACTTCATCTGCAATACTCAAGCACAGGAAATTATTTTCCGACTCAAATTTTCTTGTGATAAACTTTAGCAGCACTATGTAAATTAATTATTTACTTAATTAAAATTTACTTATTTGATACGTATAATACAAATTTCAATCATTCGGGACATAATCCGGGATATATCCCGGGATTATTTTTCTAATCCCGAAAGTCCCGGGATTGCCAAAATGCTTCGGGATTGGAACCCCTACTGTAATCTGAAAAAATCATTAGTTCATACTTAAGATTCACGCACTAAGAAAACAAGATGTTTATGAAAGTCTCGCTGTAATTATCTGTTTAAATTTATACCTTGTAGCAAATATTCAAACATCCCATAAGTTTCAATAAAATTGCAGCAAAACTATTAATATTTTTAAATATGACAGATAGTTACGAAATGCTTGCCACATAAGCAATGAAAATTGAGATATTTAGAGTTGTCTGATAGCAAACATCCTGAGTTCTTAGACATTTGCAGCAAAACTATTGAGTTATTTTGACATTTGACTACTATAAAAAAGGAAAATGACGTATTTTTACCCTACGCTCCATTTATCCACAACAATTAAGTATATCCAATGGTGTAAAAAAATGTCATATTACATTTTAATGGTAAAAGTGAAAATAAAATTTCCTGAGATTGAAATTATCAACACGTGATGGAAAATTATTTCTTTTCAGAGTTTCATTTGATGACAGCATAGCCGGGCTAACTTGCTTTTACCGCGAAGAAGTCTCAAGTCGTTTTACAATTTTACCTTCGAAGGCGATGTACTATTCTATGTTAAAATAATGGATTCCTTTTATTTCAATTCAATAAAAATTACTCTGCGAATTCTAATGGAGTACCTTTTCCAAATATTCATCAACAATCGTCCTATTTGTAAGATGTTTAATTGATAGTTGCTATACGAAATCGTTAATTTAAAAGATGGTTGCTAGTAATATTTTTTCGTATTTGTCGGATGTTTGAGGGATGATTGTCTGAAAGGCGATCTAAATATTTTATAAATATCTTGATATTTAGGGCTGAGTGCGCTAAGAAAAAACTGCATGCATGCAACATATTGATGTTTGCAGTCATAAATATTCCAACTTTTATTGGCTGCTACTTCTTAAACAAAATTTTAAAAATTATTTTGGTTTTATTATATTATTATAAACATATTGACCAGTAACTATAAAATTAACCTGGAGCTTTTTTGACGGGTTTGCTATGATAACAAATGTCAAAAGGCTATACATTAAAATAAACTCCAGTTTAAAAATGACAATAGTTTAAATGTCCAAAAACTAAAAAAAAATGTAGCAAACATAATATATTGCCTGCAAAATTGATTTTTCCCTGTGTGCGCTTATTCATATTGTGTACTCAGGTTTTTCTATTGGGATCCGTACGAAATATCGAAAAAAAATTGTCGAAATTATAAAAGCCTTAGAACGCCGAAACAATATTTGGCCGAATCACAAAATGTCGAAAAATATTTTAAAGCTAGAAAATGTCGACAAATTTTTTAAACTATAAATACAAAAACATTTTTTTTAGGATCAAAAAATGTCGAAAATTAAAATGCCGAAATATCAAAATGTTGAAATACAAATTTCGAATCCTATGTAAGCAAGTCAACACCAAATCTCGTAGGATTTGCAACTCACTCTCTTCGATTTCAATGATATTTTGGCAACTGATAAAGAGTATCGGGATCTGCATTCACCATTTTTTTCCGACCTGTTTTTCCAGAGATGCAGTCCAAAGTTAAAAAAATGATAACTTTTGTATGGTGGTTCCTATTGAAATATCCCTTGATGCTAGAAACTTTAATAAGGTTTCGTTTTAAAACTAATAAAACAATCCTTAGGAAAATTCTTCCTTGAACTTCGAATTGCATGTCCTTAAAAAAAGTATTTTAAAAAAAAATCTAAATTTTTGTTGATTTTTTATAAGTGTTGAAGCTAAATTCCAAGATGGTATTTTGAAGGCAGCATATTTAAAAATCTCCGCATGAATCCTAGAGTAGCTAAAAATCAGAATTCGTTCTTTTTTTAATATTTTTAACTTCGAAATTTTCCATCATTTTTTCGGCAAAAAATGAATTCGTCATATTAAATTTCGACATTTTTAGTTTTCGACATTTTGTTTTTCAACATTTTGGTTTTCGACATTTTCAGGTTCCGGCATTTTTATTTTCTACATTTTTGTCTACGGTATTTTTTGTTTCGATATTTTAAATTTCGACTTATCGTACTAGACCCTTTTCTATTACGTAACCTTTCTGTCAAAAATTGCTATTTTTCAGTAATTTATATATAAAAATATAGAAAAGTTTTAAACTTTTATATATTTTAACAGTTTTTGACGAAAACTGTGTTGAAAGAGCATTTTTAAAAATGAGTACCGATGGAAAACAGTTAGTAATTTTGATCGTTAGTTTTAAATATGCTATACATAAGCATATCATTATATCCAAAACGTTTAAATAAAATATAGAAATTATCTAAATTTAAAAAAAAAGTTCTCGTTTTGTTGAGCAGTGTATATAATTTTTTTTAACGAAATGTTTTAACTTTTTGCGTAGACTTAACTTCGGAAGACGTGATTTTAGCAAATACAAACACCTTTAATAGCAAATACACATACTAAACACTCACCAAAACTGAGAGTATAAACTGATTTTATGTACGTAATAAAATATACCACCATTTAACGTAAAGCGAAACTAAATTCGTTTCGTCAAAAAACTTCAAAAATTCTAGACATATTTTTTTCAATTAAATAAATTATAAACGACAACACAATGAACAAAAAAAAAATCTGTTACTGGTATTTATGAATTTCGTTTCATTTTGCATTATATGGGGGACAATTTCTTCATATTAATAAAAATAAAATAATTAATACAAATTTAATAAGTGATATAATATAAAATAATAAAATGAACAGATATAACATAAAATTAATATGAAATTAAAAATAAACAAATTATTAAGTAATACCTCCCTAATGAGAGATTACAGCTTTTCGCTGCCTTGAATTCAGAAGTCTCCAAATGCGATATAGCAAAATCGAGTCAAGCCAGTACGTAAACCATAAAAACTGCTGGAATGCTTGTTGGTTGGGTTACACGATGTCTTGAATGTGGATAAATGTTTGAGAAGAGATTGTGGGAAGTGTTACATGTGGCGTGAAAGTTAAAATAAATAGGTATAACTATTGTATACAATAACATTACCAAAAACGATGTTTGCCATGGATAATACATCAATTCTGGTGCTGATTTTGACTACATACTCAAGAGCATAGTCCAAACTAGAGATGAGTAGATTTTAGCATGATTCATGTGAATCACATGTGATTATTAATGAACTTTAATTGACTCACATGATTGTGAGTGAGTATATGTAGAAAAAAAGGCCCGTGAGTAATTGTGTATTTAAACAATTTATGCGTGAGTGAGTGGGCGTGAGCCGAATATTTGGCAAAATTGAAATTAGATGGACAATGGAGTTTGTTGGCGCAACAAATTTTTATTCAGTGTGTAGGTAGTATAAATTATTATTTTTCAACATTTAACTGGTCTGGATGTGAGAAAACAATGATCAGAGGTATTTGTCGTTTCTGTTGAACATTTATTTTCAAACATACACTGAAAAAATTACTGTATTAAATTATTCAATAGTTATGTTATTGTTTTGAAAAATGTAGTTCTACTACATTTTATTAGTTTTTAAATATATTTGTATATATTTCAGTGTATATTTCGCGGTAGCTCAGTGGTTAGTGCGTTGGACTGCGAGGCGAAAGGTCCCCGGTTCAAGCCTGGACTGGGGCTGACAACATCTTTTCATAGAAACATTTTTCTATACCGCGCTACCTCTCGTCAGTAAATGGCAAACCTACGAGAGTAAAACCATTGCCTATGAAAAGCTCTCACCCGCCGTTCGGATTCGGCAATAAACTGTAGGTCCCACCACTTTGAGTACAAATATAACACGCACAGCTCAAAATGGTGAGAGAGCTCGGCCGAAGTTCTATACAGGACTGTAGCGCCATACTATTATTATTATTTCATTTACAGCCCTATTCTAGCGAGCAATAACAATTGTTTTCAATAACAATTGGTAAAAATAACAAAGGATTCAGACTTTTACGTCAATAAACATAGAAAATAAAATTGACAAAATACGAAACTGTGACAATTGTGACAAAGCGCACTATTGTAACCGTTTTGAATTTGTGACTCGATTTAGAATAGTTTTCTACATATTTCTGAAACTGAATTGTTCAAAAAGTTAGACTTAATTCAGCTATAACTTCTCTATAGGTCATCTTCCGAAGTTGTCGGTAGTAAAAGTGAATATTGTGTGAAAGGGTATTCATATTGCTATGTGTTAAAAACAATTTCAACGTAAACCATTTTGAAGGTTTTTGGTGGATAATGTTCAAATTCAAAAATATTGACTAAATTCAACTATAACGCCTCTAGCGGCAAGGGTCGAAACGTCCCGACGACAGTAAGAGTGGTCATAGGTTCAAAAGGGTATTTATTAAACTATAACATAAAATAAATTTTGGCCTAACTGATTTTAACTGGTAGAAGTTTTGAAATTTTGAAAAAATAGACTTTCTTATTTCTACCATAGCACCAGAAATAAAAAAAAAAAATTTTTATAACTTTATCGAAAATAATTATCGATAACATGAATTGTCATCTTTTGTTCAATTATTCATTCATTAATTATTCATTTCTATTGTAATACATATTTTAATAAACACTCGTTATAGAATACATTGTATTTTCAATTAAAACCAGAGCTGTACAGGTTGGATTACGATTACTTTTGATTACGATTATTAAGAATCGTAATCAAAAATTTTGATTGCGATTCCTAGTAGTCGTAATCAAAAATTTTGATTACTATTAGAAATAACCAAAAAGTAATTTGATTCTTAGTACATTTTTTTTTGATTATTTTCATGACTACTTTAAAATAATCAAAAACTAGTAATCCGACTATTTTTTTTTTGATTATTTGAAAATAATCAAAAAAAAGTAATCCGACTACTTTATTTGATTATTTCTATTTTTCTTGATTATTTTTTGATTATCAAATAATCGAAAATTAATCTAACAAAAATAGAAATAATCAAAAAAAAAAAGTAGTCGGATTACTAGTTTTTCATTATTTTAAAGAATTTGTGAAAATAATCAAAAAATGTACTAAAGCTAGAATCACACGATTGATGCAAAGCATCAACAATCAACACAAATTTGTTGAATATCAATAAATGAGGGGAAATTTCCTGTTGACGCAATTTTGTATCAATTTAAAATTTTTATTTTTGTGTCAATTTCAATACAAAAATTGAAAAAGCAACAACAAAATTGCGTCAATTTTTGTTGACGATTCGAGCATCAACAACATACATCAATTTTGGAATTTATGCAAACTGAAATTAATACAATTTAGTCAATCGTGTGATTCGAGCTTAAGAATCAAATTACTTTTTGATTATTTCTAATCGTAATCAAAATTTTTGATTAGAACTACTAAGAATCGTAATCAAAAATTTTGATTACGTCTACTAAGAATCGTAATTAAAATTTTTGATTGCGATCTTTAGTAATCGTAATCAAAAGTAGTCGTAATCCAACCTTTACAGCTCTGTTTAAAACATATCGATATCGAGTGCATGATTACATATAAAGTCACGACAGTATGAAAATCGTTTTTTTTTTGGAAAATATAGATAGAATATCCAGTATTTAAAAAAATGCAACCTGAACGCAATATCTTTAAAACTCGCGGAGATATTAGAACTCAATGTGATAAAACAATTTCACAAATTTTCCCATTTTTTTAATTTCCAGAGATTCAACATTTCAAATAAAAAAAAATATAAATATTTTTGAGTATTTAATATTATCAATCATACAAAATATTTATTATTAAGAAAAAACTTATTACAACAATTTTTTGTTTTTGTATATAATAAAATTGAAAAAGAATAAAAAGTTCAACTTTGTCTTATTATACAGCGGAATCTAATCGGAAGAATTTTATTTTTAGTATCTTAAAAACATAATATCATCAATTTCCAATCAAACAATAAAAAATGCATTCAAAAATATTCGCTACCCCAAGCAGACGGTAGCTCAGTGGTTAGTGCGTTGGACTGCGAGTCGAATGGTCCCCGGTTCAAGCCTGGACTGGGGCTAACAACACCTTTTCATAGAAACATTTTTCTATACCGCGCTACCTCTCGTTAGTAAATGGCAAACCTACGAGAGTAAAACCATTGCCTATGAAACGCTCTCACCCGCCGTTCGGATTCGGCAATAAACTGTAGGTCCCACCACTTTGAGTACAAATATAACACGCACAGCTCAAAATGGTGAGAAAGCTCGGCCGAAGTTCTGTACAGGACTGTAGCGCCAAACTATTATTATTATTAAGCAGAACCAAGCCTTTGACCGAATCCCGTTGATGGGAGAAGGCCAGTGATGCCAACTCATTGGGTTCCCGATGTATCTGGTTGGACACAGAGTAGAGATTTGTTGCGCCAACCATCTCTTTGCTCAACCAACTTATTCGCTTCTCGCAACCGCTTAGTCGGTTGTTATTGTCAAAATTAAAAGAGTTGTAGTTTGTACTGCCACTAATTTCGAACTGTTTTAGAACAATTTAGTACAGATTTAGAACCTTTAGGAGTGTGTATATGTCAAGTGTGGCAATATGGCAGTTCCACCAGCAAATTTTTAAACCATTCAATTTAACCGAATGGAGTTAGTTGGTACAACTAACTTTTTTTATTCTTCCAACCTCATGCCAAAAGATGATTTTTCTGTGTGTAGTTATATATTTTGGCAAACAGTTTTACAAAAATGACATAATTGCAATCTCATTTCGAACACATTTTTTTTTGTAAACTTTTAAAACTTATCGGACGATATGTTGTTAACACTTCGAACACGTACTCCTCAAATAAAACACAGCAATTGTAAAGCAACAAACACTGATTATAAAATTAAGTAATAAGAATGTCGGCAACATGTGCAAAAAGTTGTACCTGTTGCAACAACATTTACAATGCAGCGTGCAACAACATGACAGACAGTTTAATGATGGTTTTAAAAAATGTTGCCAACAATTTTGTTGTTGTTGTTGTTGCTGCTGCTGGAGCAGGTCGTGTGTTGTGTCTTTATTGCAATGCACATAAAAGTAAAATTAAATACACAAAAAAGGTGCAAAAAAAGGAGCAATAATAGTGCTAGGAGACAGCAAGCATGCCAGCCAGCAACACATCTAGAGTCAACAACAAAAGGCAGAAATACCAACAGCAGATCACGACAATTTACCAATTGCCAATTTGGAAGAAGGTGCTAACCAACAAGTTGTCAGCAACATGTACGGCGAAAAAAGTTAGCAGCCAACCCTTTAAGAGATGTTGCTCTGCACGAGCAACAGCTAAATGACAGACGATGACGAGCAATGTTGCTGCCGCTGCTGCTGCGAACAATGCACGCATTGCAATTGCTGCCAAGAACGAGACCGAAGATCGAGACTACCTTGGAACCGTTTTAATTAGTTCCTATTCGCATGACCATAATCTATGCGGCTTGTGCGCATCGTTGCTGCCATTAGTTGTTGTTGTTGCTGTTGATATTGCTGCCGATGCGTACTGTAAGTGCAACAGGTCCGTTGTGGCAGCCTAAAGAACCAACAACAATTTATCTTAGCAACTGTCCATCTAGTGTCCATTTGAGTGTCTGTTAGTTGCAGAGTCCACAGTTGAATGACTTGTGTTTTGCCAGCAACATTTGCACATATGTTGTTGTTGTTGCAGCTGATTATTGCACGCTGCCGAGCGAACTGCGTTCATCTTCAGTTTTGATTTGATTTGATGCAATCTCAGCTGAGCTCTTAGAGCCGCTCCGAGACGATCCGATCCGATCTGATCTCATCTCAACTCTGTTGATGCGCCAACTGTTGCTGCCTCGGCGCAAAATTGTCCAAAGCATAGAAGGCTAATTGCAATTGCAAAAATCAGAGTATGGGCAGCAACATCACCAAACAGCCAACAATTTATTGCAAATAAGGAAGACTCTTCAGCACGATCATCAACATCACACTGAAACCTAAACCGATCGCCCGATATGCATGTGAGAGTCGTCCAAAGAATTAGAAGAATTGTAAAATAATTAAGCTCAACAATTGAGGAAGAGAAACATAGATCCATTCATCATGGTCATGGCCAACAACAGCGACGATCGGGTCATCCATCAAGTCAAGTTCGATGAGGGTAAAAGTTCTAAGTGCGTATGTGGGGTTATGCGGAAGAATGTTTTATTTTTTTTTATTACTAAAGAAATCAAAATTAATTCTTTAAAAAATCAACCTCTTGCTAATTCTTAAAAATGATAAATATCACCATCTATTCATTCGATCTACACTCGAATGTACCTATAATTTCTATATTTTCACGAAGAATAGAAATAGAAAGCAAAAAAAAAAATACTTTGTTATGAGGTTGGAAGAACGTACAAGTTAGTTGTACCAACTAACTTTATTCGGTTAAATCGAATGGTTTACAAATTTGTTTGCGAAACTGCCATATTCGGTTGACGCTTGAAATAATATCCTATACACACTCCCAATGGTTCCAAATCTGTAATAAATTATTTTAAGACAATTCGAAATTGGTTATAATTCTTTTAGTTTTGACAATAACAATCGACTCAGCGGTTGAGAGAACCAAATAAGTTGGTTGGTCAAAGAGTTTGTTGGAGCAACAAATGTCCATTCAGTATATGTGAAAACAAAATAATCTCTTGCAGCATGAGGTTAGAATAACGAAAAAGTTGATGGAAAAAATTATTCAGTTAAAACAAAATTTCTATAAATTAGTTGATGGAACTATCATATTCGGATGCCGTTTAAAAAAGTCCTGCACTTAGAAAAATCTTGTATTTACCTTTTAGGGGAGAGTAATGCTATTTCTCTAGATATTTAAAAGGTCTTTGATCGAGTATGGCATGAAGCTGAAGTATCAAAGCAAACTGCATATGGTATCAGTAATTCTTTTATTCGATGGATATAGGGTTATATCAAAAGTCGTTCTATACGAGTTGCAATGGATGGTGTTCTTTCAGAAGAGCATTCCATCAATTCTGCACACAGAGAGATATGTTGCGACAACCAACTCTTTGCCCAACCAATTTTTGCGGTTCTCTCAACCACCTAGTCGGTTGTTATTGTCAAAATAAAAAGAGTTGTAGTTTGTACTGCAACCAATTTCGATCTGTTTTAGAACAATTTAGTACAGATTTTAAAAAATGTAGTACAGATTTAGAACAATTAGGAGTGTGTATAGGCTAATTTGGCAGTTCCGCCACCAAATTTGAAAACCATTCGATTTAACCGAATGAAGTTAGTTGGTACAACTAACTTATTCATTCTTCCAACCTCATGCCAAAAGAGGGTTTTTCTGTGTGAAGGGATGGGCTCGTTCGATGCCCTATTATAAAGAGAAAAGACACGACCTGGTAGAATCAGGCCATGTATTTCCATCGAACACCCTTCATTGTAATTTCTTTAAAACAGACTTACGGTTCTTCGATGCTGAAGAAAACCAATAATTGATGAAATATTGCGCAACAAATCTGTATTATGTGTTTTCGTAGTCCACTCGGTTTTGAACAGAACAACGCATTACAAACAATTTCATGCATCTGTTCTTCTCAACATTTTCGATATTGACAAACATAAACAGACATCGACATTTCATCTTTCCCCTTCCCTTTAACCATAAACCTTTCCCACGCTCAACTCAAGAATGTTTAACGATTAACGTAATATTTTAGGAATCAGGAATCATACAATAACCCAAGGTATATTTTTTGCAACCTCGTTTATTTTTTGTGAGGTATTTGGAACAATTTAAATTCAAAACGAGTTGGGAAAGTTAGGTCACATGGGTAAGTTCGGTCACATGGGGCGGATTTTTATAGTCGGTCGGGCCCGACTATGGAATACCCTACACCTTTGGTGGGGATATTAATGTGGGATATTTAATTGCATACCTTAATTTTAAAGTTTTTAATTATGCTGTACCTCCCCTCCCTCAGAATATTATTCATATATCAGAAATTTACGTCTTATAACCCTATAAATTAAAAACTGTATATAAAAGTATAAAAAAACTAAAAAAAAAATTTGAAAAATATAATTGGGCTGACCACGCCTATATTTAAAATTTTGAAAGGCTAATATTTCATAGATTTGATTTTAATAATTTACGGATCAAATTTCCACTACGAAAACCCGGAAAATAATGAAAAAAAAAAGTGGGCGTATCACGCCCATTTTTGGACCACATATTTTTAGGTGAATTCTAATGATACGTTTTAAATTTTAAAACTATACCTTGAATACTTTTCGAGTTATTAGTTCCGAAAGAGTTATATAAAAGTGACTTGTATGGGAGGTGGGCGTGTCCCTTGACCGATTTGGCTCATTTTCAAACTCAGTTCCTACTTTTGGCTAAAATATATTGAGACGAAATTTCATCGCATTCTGATTAGTATTTCTCAAGTTATTCTGTATTCGGACAGCAAGACAGCAAGACAGCAAGACGGACAGACAGACAGACAGACAGACGGACATGGCTAAACGGACTCGGGTTGTGATGCTGATCAAGAATATATATACTTTTCCATACCGGACACGCCTCCTAAGGGGCGTTACAATATATGCACAAAGTTAATATACCCTGTACCTCATAGGTGTAGGGTATAAAAAATTATGTCGGGAGTTCTTCAAAATTAAACTCTACCTTAGATTCGATTTTACTTGACAGGTCATGGTATCGAGAAACAATAAAATAATTTGGGGAGGTCTACTATATATCCTGATTTCGTGGGATATCTTTTTGAAATAAAAACTGAAAGTTAGATTCGATTCTATTTACTTGACAGGGCATGGTATCGTAAACGAAAAAATAATTTGGGGAGCTCATTTATATATTCTGATTTCGTGGCATACCTTCTTGGAACTTAGACTCAATCCTAGATTTGATTATTCTCGACAGGTCATGGTATTAGAGAACTCTTTGTTTTCTAAAAATTCAAATTTCATCGGATGTTACAACACCACCCCCTTAGATACAAGTATTTTTGACAATACTAAAAATACTAAAAACGAATATTATAAGAAATTATGATTCAGTGAAAAATTAATTTAGAAATACTTTTTTGTTGGTTAATTAAAGTTCAGACAAACAAATTTGAAAGCTTCTGAATTTGAATAAATTAAAACTAAATTATGTTCATATTATACATGATGTAAACTTTAACCCATATGTTTAGTAGTTATATGTTAAGTATGTAAATACTAAAAATATATTTTATTCATTCGAAAAGATAAGAATCGTTAATAAAATAAAACCGCCTATTAGTGTAAAACATATAAAACTCGATATTTAAATATTTGAATTTCTTTATATGGTTTAATGGCATTCATTTATTTTTATTTAGAAAATATATTTTGTTTTCTTTAAAGTTTATTTTTTTTTTTTATTAAAATAAATTATAATTTTAAATTGTTATATATTAAGTTTCTAATCTATAAAATAAAATGGAATTTTTTTTTGTGTTATAAATTAGCCAACAATTAAGGTTCAGTTCTACGTCAATGAATATATTGGCAACAGAACAGTGGCCCTTTGTTTCTACTTGAAACCTTAAAAAATCAATATATATACAGAACCGGTTTATTTATCTAAACGGTTCTAGTTTAAGTTTCAAATTCATATAATTAAAAATATGTTAATAAGCTGTATATTTTTTACACGACTAAATGAAAAAAAAAAATCAAATAATTTGTACTCCAATGTGGTCTCGAATTTATAAACCAATTTAAGACAAATGTTTGAATTATTTTTTCTATATTTTTTGATTCAAATCGAATAAATCTTAATTATAAAAAATTCAAATATATTTATTGATATTCCCCGCCCGGTGTATATCATTAATGTAACGCGTTCTTAATTACATCAAATTATCAGCTTCACTAATTTAGATTTATTATTTTGCTGCCTATCTGTTAATATACTTTGATTTATAATGTATTTAAAGAAACGAAAAAATAATATAATACATTAGAACCGAACCTCTTTTTAGAAAAGCCACTATTTAGTAGATTTTAATAAAATTCATATTATGCACCCACACAAGTCAAAGACCATTAAAAAACTTTTACGAGTCGGATCTTCGTGTCTGCGGTAAACAAGCAAAGCTGTTCTCAGCAACCAACTCCCCATAATTTGACTTAACATGAATTTGCAAAAATTAAAAAAAAGTAATAAAAAAGAAAATAGTATAAAATACTCCATCGCATAGTATATTAATTAATCAAATCAAAGATTCACACGAAATTCCACATGAAATTCCACGATTACGTCGAAGCCTATTTGCGGGTTTATTTGCACTCATGTTGGAGCATTTGTCAAATGCGATGCATGGGGCAGGTGGCCAGTACTATGGATGGTGCACTTTACAACAACACTATTGCATTGGACAACACCATAATCTTCTTCATCATAATCATGCTCAATGTATGGAATTACAAATTTAACGCGGCGAACACAAATTCTAGCACCAGGGCAGGGCAGGGCAGGCAGAGACGGCATACATGGTCGCACACGAGAGTGTTGCATGGATTAGATGCGCTAGTAGAAAAATAATAAAAAGGAGCAGATACTAAAGAAGACGATATGATGAAGATAAAGAAGAATAGAAGAAGATGGAGACGCAGTAGATGCTGCTTTATAGTTAAGAAGTAACCAAGGAAAAGCACAAAAAGAGATAACGCGAGAGAAGACCTACACAGTTAAATATTTTACGTTATTAATGTAACACTATTAATTGATACAGCAAATTATCTCAGACAAAATATTTGGCAGTAAAAAATTATTTGTTTAAGTTAGTTGATACAACTAACTTTTCATTCTTCCAACCTCATGCCAAAAGAAGATTTTTCTGTGTATATATGGCTCAAATAGTGGGACCTACATTTAAATGACGAATCTGAAGGCACCGAGATTATTTTACGGCAATGTTATTACCGTATAAGAGGTTTCCCAATGTCTCACGAGAGGTATATAAGCTGGAAAAGTACACACAGAAAAATCCTCTTTTGGCATGAGGTTGTAAGAATGATAATATTAGTTGTCCCTACTAACTACATTCGGTTAAATCGAATGGTTTACTAATTTGCTGGCGGATCTGCCATATTAGCCTATACACTTGAAATTTTAGTCTATACACACTCCTAATGGTTCTAAATCTGTACTAAATTGTTCTAAAATAGTTCGAAATTGGTTGCAGAACAAACTACAACACTTTTCATTTTGACAATAACAACCGACTGAGCGGTTGAGAGAACCGAATAAGTTGTTTAGGCATGGAGTTGGTTGGCATAACAAATCTCTATTCTGTGTGTACAATAAATTGTATATTTTACGAAATTTATATTTACGAAAAAGTATTTCGTTAATTGTCGCATTGAATATTTCGAGTGTATTGAACTGATTGGCCATATCCAACAGAGATGAGCGTCAGTCGTGGGCAACAATTTTGTAGTTAGGGACTTGGATATAACGAATTTTACAGTGAAAATACCAATATCATTTACGAATACTACATTCCAGAATAATTAAAATACACACAGAATATAGATGTTTTGCGTCAACCAACTCTTTGCCCAACCAACTTATTCGGTTCTCTCAACCGCTTAGTCGGTTGTTATTGTCAAAATTAAAGAGTTGTAGTTTGTACTCAAACCAATTTCGAACAATTTAGTACATATTTTAAACCATTAGGATTGTGTATATTCAACGGTATAGGCTAATAGGCAGTTCTGCCAACAAATTTGTAGACAATTCTATTTAACCGAGTGAAATTAGTTGGTACAACTAACTTTTTCATTCTTCCAATCAAATGCCAAAAGAGGAGTTTTCTGAATCTAATTAAAAGCACGGACTAAAATTATTGATAATATCGGTTCCGATTCTGGTTCCAACCAATTATACCAATTATATGGGTTTGATTATAATTGTACACATTTTTAATATCGATTCCGATTTCGCTTCCTTGCAGTCCCTGGATAAAAAAAAATGCTGCGATTGGGTACTACGTAAAGATAGCCCATAGCATAAATGGGAATTAGTAAAAAAAATAACCACGACATGGTAACAAAAACCAATGCTGAAACTCATGAATATTGAGATTTTTTAGCTGCTTAATCTGTAATAAGAAATTTCCATGTTACAGCTACCGTTGACTTGGTCCAGAATGAATTTTTAGCACAGTCCAGTTCAACAAAAAATTGGTTTAAGAGGTTGAAAATAGAAAAAAGAAGATTTGCAAAATTATAGAAATTTGTTTAAAATGACATCACTTTCGTCTAATAGTCATTCATTTTGAAATTCAAAAGGAGACACTTAGGGTGTGTGCGAATTTGACTAAAGTGCTGACTAAACTAAATTGAACGACTTTTAATCCGATCTCCATTCGGTAACCGGTAATTGTTAACTCCGTAATCAATTAATTATCATATGTCTGTTTGCTCTCGTCCAATTTAGTTCCATTTATAGCCCTATTCTGGTAGGAGTCACAAATTGGAATCGATCACAATAGTACGCTTTGTCACAATTGTCACAATTTCGTATTCGTTCAATTTTATTTTCTATGTTTATTGACGTTAAAGTCTGAATCAATTGCCATTTGTAACAATTGTTATTCATAATAATTGTTATGGCTCACCAGAATAGGGCTGTTAGCCCGAAAATTTGCTAAATTGAAAAGTCAACACTGCGTTGTTCGACAAAATTTAGTTAGCCAGCAATTTAGTCGAATTCGCACACACCCCAATATTTAATTCAATTTCTATTTTTTTTTCAGTGTATAGAAGACAAAAAAGTTTTATAATTCGCCTGACGATGACTCTGAGAAACCTTGAGGCTCCCTTGAATAATCAGCAACAACAACAACAACAATGGCAACGTTGCGCTTGCCTGCACCGCCACACCGCATTCAAGCAGCAATTGCTGTTGCTGGCGCTGCTGTTGGTGATGAAGACGACGACGACGACTCTATGCATTGCTGCGCAAGTCAATGCACTCGCGCAGCACTTGGACTTGGTCGTGGTTCTAGGCTGCATCATAGACTTGGTCTTCGTCGTCTTCAAGTCTTTGGTCTCCATCGTCATCCATTGTCGTGGCTTCTTTTGCTTGGTGAGTACTGCTGTTGCTTCAGCCGCTGCAGACTCATTGAAGCTGCTTGTAATGGTCGTGCAACACGCTACAAGGCAACCTAGCACAGCAACAACAACAGCAGCAGCAGCAACATGCAGAATTATTGCAATTGCCATCTGAAGTGTATGTTGCTCGTTTGTGGCGCAATCAGCACTCGTAGTAATTCTTGCATTTGGCATTGATCAAGTGCTGCTTGTGCGCATAAGAAAAAAAATAATAAAAAAATTAAATCTCATAAACAACATCGAGTGGTTGCTAATGAGGCAAAGGGTTTGCAACTGCAACAGGTTTAGGTCTTTATTAAGTAAGAGTTGTAAAGCAAAACAGGAAATTAGAGCAACAAATTTTGCAAGTTTGCAAATAGGTAGTTGAATAAAATGCTTAAAGTTGATACTCCTTTTGACTTTGTC
Source organism: Dryomyza anilis (assembly GCA_951804985.1). Taxonomy (NCBI): domain Eukaryota; kingdom Metazoa; phylum Arthropoda; class Insecta; order Diptera; family Dryomyzidae; genus Dryomyza; species Dryomyza anilis. Next base: position 107,148,166 of record OX638130.1, read on the forward strand.
AATTTTATAATATACCGGAATCGTTATTTTATACAATAAAGGGTTTTTCAATAAGAGCGCTACAAAAGTTTTTTTTAAAGGTTCAACAGGTTCAAAAGGTTCAACAGGGACGCTACAAAAGTAGAGCGACAGGGACAGCAAACGACGCCATTATTTCTTGCCGCTCTTTTGACATTTCTCTTCAGTAAGGTTTGCCATTTTATGATGGAAAGACATACGAGCCAACAACGAGTGGAAATTATTAAAATTTACTACCGAAATTCGAATTCGTATATCTTTCCATCATGAAATGGCAAACCTTTCTGAAGAGAAATGTCAAAAGAGCGGCAAGAAATATGGCGTCGTTTGTTGTCCCTGTCGCTCTACTTTTGTAGCGTCCCATTTGAAAAACTCTTTAATAGTATTTTTAATCCCGTTATTATTGTTGTAAAATATTCCATTTTCCTTATATTAAACATATTACATCATATACATGGTGTTTGGTTCATTGATATCAATAATTCAGGTGCACACAGAATACAGATTTGTTGCGCCAACCAACTCTTTGCCCAACCAATTTATGCGGTTCTCTCAACCGCTTAGTCGGTTGTTATTGTCAAAATAAAAAGAGTTGTAGTTTGTACTGCAACCAATTTCGAGCTGTTTTAGAAGAATTTAGTACAGATTTAGAACAATTAGGAGTGTGTATAGGCTAATTTGGCAGATCCGCCAGCAAATTTGTAAACCATTCGATTTAACCGAATGAAGTTAGTTGGTACAACTAAATTTTTTATTCTTCCAACCTCATGCCAAAAAAAAAAGGATTTTTCCGTGTGTGGGAAATCAAATTTTAAAGTTTGAAGTGCTTTAAAAATTAGTAAAAATTATTTTTTTATCATTTTTTTCAGTTATTTTGTTTTAATACACTTGAAATTTTAGTCTATACACACTCCTTATGGTTCTAAATCTGTACTAAATTGTTCTAAAACAGTTAGAAACTACAACTCTTTTTATTTTGACAATAACTACCGACTAAGCGGTTGAGAGAACCGAATAATATGTGCAGGCTATTTATAGTCGTCTCAGTCCGACTATAACTTTAACAATTCTTCCTAACACCAAATATCAAAATGTCCATACTCCAAATAAGCTGGTCAAAATTACCTGATTACGGCACACAGAAAATCAACCTTTGGCATGAGGTTGGAAGAACGAAAAAAGTTAGTTGTACTAACTAGATTCATTCGGTTAAATCGAATGGTTAAAAAATTTGCTGGCGGTACTGCCATATGAGACTATACTCATAATACATATCAGTCTATACACACTCCTAATGGTTCTAAATCTGTTCTAAATTGTTCTAAAACAGTTCGAAATTGGTTGCAGTACAAACTGCAACTCTTTCAGTTTTGACAATAACAGCCGACTGAGCGGTTGCGAGAACCGAATAAATTAGTTGGGCAGAGAGTTAGTTGACGCAACAAATCCCTACTCTGTGTGTGGTTAATGTTTCCTTGCGGCAATCTTAACTTTTGCCAAGTTTTTGTTAACATTTTTGTAGGCTTGGGAAAGTGTTAATTTACGCCGTCTGTGAGCGACCGCCTGCCGCCCTGCTGTTACACCTACTGCTGCTGCTGTTGTTGCTACCTTTGTTGTTGTTGCAGTTGTTGTAGTTGCTGCTGTTAGCTGACTGACTGACTGAGTGCATTTAATTGCATTTGTGGCTCCAAGTACTTGGCTTAATAAGAGTGGCAACTGCCTGTCAGTCGCTGTTGTTGCTGCAATTGTTGTTATCGAAGTTGTTGCTGCTATTGTTGTTGTTGCTGTCGCTATCGCTGTGTCTATGTGTGGAGCAGTAGGGCAGCGAGGCAACGAGTCACCAGCAGCAGCAACTTCAACAGCTAACGACAGCAACATGCAGACATGCGCCGGTTGTATGGCGGGCAGACAGACAGAAGGCTGCGAGACAGACTGCTTATGTGTTGGACAGACATTAAGTGGGCCAGCGCGACATTGAAGCGCAACGCGCCTCCATTTGCCGCAAATTGTACGATGCGTAGGCATGTTGCTGAAGCTGCAACAGCAGCAGCAGCAATTTTAGTTGTTGCCGCGAGCGCATGTGCAACTTCTTTAGTTGAGTGCACGTTGTTATTTTTGCTGCTGCTGCTATTATAGTTGTTGCTTTTGCTAATGTTGTTGTTGCTACTAATGTTGATGTTGCTACTTATGTTGTAGTTGTTCTTTAAAGACTCAGCAAATAAAATTTGTTTTTGCAAACAAATATATTGCACTAAAAATTTTGTTGGTTATCTTAATGAATTATAAAGTAGTTATAACAACTAATTGAAACAGACAACAGTTGTTTGCGACAACATACTGAAATGAACAAACTACATTTTTTGTGCTCTTACAACATTTAAGAAATATTTGTTTTTAATAGTTAGAAAAAAACAACCTGGTTTATGTAATAACACCATAATAGATCAAAAATTCGGTTGATGCAACTAAAATCTTTCAGTTTTCCACAACTACCACCTCCATCAACTGGACATAAGTCCATCATTTCAGGTTTATTTTAAATTGGCGGGGGCTTAACAACATCTTTTACTAGAAAACACTTTTCTATACTACGCTACCTCTCGGTAGTCCATGACAACCCTACGAGAGTAAAACATGGCATTAGGTCCCACCACTTTCAGCACAAATATAACACGCACATCTCAAATGGATTGTAGATTTGAGAATTGTGGTCGCTCTAATAAAGCAATTTTGATTGTTCACATAGCCACTGAAGCAAAAATATGCCTCTCCCGAGTATTTGCGTATTTACAACTGAGCCGGAACTTCGATAATATTTTTTAGTATTTGTATATACTTTCTACATATTAACCAACGCTCAGGGGATGCCCCTCTATTAATGCAATGCACAGTATTGACCGAGGAAAGGATTATAGGCTAATGGAGAGAGAAAAGATGGAGTAGTGTCGGTGGATGTCGGTGGAGTGTCGTTTGTGGAGCACGTTGGATTATCTACCATTACCACACAAGGAAATAAAATACTTGAAGTAGTCACTAAAAGAAATATTAAAATTTTGTGGCCATTCTTACATGAAATAGTCCGTATGTATCCACATATTAAGTGTCCTAAATATTGAGTTTAAGTTCGAATTCCTTCGCTAAGCCTTATACAGCACATAGAACTGGATTAAAAATAATTAAAAATTGTATCGTAACCAACGTTTTTCAAAAATGTAGTTACGATAATAGATGCTATTTCACAGAAAAATGTACATCATATTGATGAATTCCGTTCTTCAAACCATGATTCATTGTATTGAAGAATCATTCATAATATTAATGACTAACGACATCAATGTTATGAATGCGTTCATAAATATGATGAACACTTGGTAACTGTCGAAAAAGTGTTCTTCTATATGATAAATTGTATGTGAAGAATACTTTTCATCATATTAATGAACAAGAACATAAAATACAACATATTTTACTTCATATTGAAGAATGATGTTCATCAAACCAAATTTCAATCAAAATATTTATTTTTCGTCTATTTTTGCCGTAGTTCTCAAATCTCAAGATAACATTTTTACAACAACACTTTTCATATTCATAAATATTATGAACAAATACATAAATATGACGATTCAAATTCATTGTATTGAATATTGCGTTCTTCACTATGATGTTAATAATAATAAAAACGAATAATTTTATATATATAATGTCATTTAATGAACGGCGGTATCAATATGATGAATCTGGTAGTTGGTGAAAAAATACATAATATTTATGAATAAATTCATCATATTGATGGATTTTTTTTTCTGTGTTGGCTTTATACAGAGACATTCTACTCATAGAAAGATTTCCAACAAATCATTTAAGTCAAACCAAGTGGATTGAAGTCATTTAAAAAGCTAATTTTTGAACTGAGAAATTCAATTTATGATATTCGGATGAAACATGCCCGATTAAGTGATACATTTGTCGAAACATTTAAACCATTATGATATATATCAAGAAATATGCCAATGAAAATGCAATTATATTGAATATTCGGTTATCACAACTAAGATTTATTTTTTTTAACAGCAGACCAAAGAGAAGTTTTCCACGTGTACCAAAAATAATGATTTTTAATATTGTTGTTGCTTTTCAAATTGTTGTTGCTTTTAAAATAGTTGCTGCTTATAAAATTGTTGTTGCTTTTGAAATGGTTGTTGTTTTTAATATTGTTGTTGTTGTTGCCAATAATATTATTGTTGTTAAGTTACTATATCGGCCCGCCAGCAGCAATTTGGCTGCACTTAATGCCCAGTCGAAGCTTACGTCAGACGTTGTGCTGCCAACATGTTTCATGCTGGTGATGGCGGCGTCACTATGTTGCTGCCTCTGGCTGTTGCTGCTGCTGCATGCAGACAATTTATGTTCATCAAAAAGACGGCGGAGCAATTGGTGCGCTTGAGCACCCACATCATTAGATTGCAGTAACAACAACAATAGTAAAAATAAAAAAAAAACCACAACAACAAAAATAATATGTTGTTACTTCCACTTGTTGTAGTTTGGCCCGCGTTGTATTTATTAATTTTTGTTTTTGCTTTTGTTTGCGAATTTCAGCGAAATGCATTTTTTCCAGTCAACGCCACCGATAACTCCCGCAGTTGCTGTTGCTTTCATAGCTGTGTCTGTTGCTGTTGTGGAGTTGTTGTTGTTGTCGTTGTGGTTGTCGTTGTGGTTGTTGTTATTGATGGCATTCTTCGTGCGCGGTCCAAACCGGCAGCCAGTCATCAGCCAAAAGTAGTGATTTATTGGTTCCTTGGGTTGGTTGCTGGGTGTGACCAGCAGCAGCAACAGACAGCAAAAGATTTTGCTGATGTATTTTGCATTACTCCCTCTAAAATGCTGATATTGTATTAAAAATCAGCCAATTTGTAGTCATTTTTCCAAATTTCTGGTATCAATTATATCATTCTTCTATTCAAAAAATAAAACATATGCCTTACTATACTAAAATTCTACTCTCAGACTACCATAAAATGCGCACACTTTTAACACTCTAGGACGCTCCGTTTAAAAGTTATGAGCGTTTAAAGAAATCGTTGACAAATCGGCTGATATCTCGGAAACCGCTAGGGCCAATTAACTGATTTTCACAGAAAATAATGATGGAATTCTTATCTGGGGCCAATTAACTGATTTACTCAGTAAATAATTATGGAATTCTTATCTATAAAATGCGCCCACTTTGACCCCTCTAGGACGCTCCGTTTAAAAGTTATGAGCGTTTAAAGAAATCGTTGACAAATCGGCTGATTTCTCGGAAACCTCTGGGGCCAATTAACTGATTTTATCAGTAAATAATTATGGAATTCTTATCTATAAAATGCGCCCACTTTGACCCCTCTAGGACGCTCCGTTTAAAAGTTATGAGCGTTTAAAGAAATCGTTGACAAATCGGCTGATTTCTCGGAAACCTCTGGGGCCAATTAACTGATTTACTCAGTAAATAATTATGGAATTCTTATCTATAAAATGCGCCCACTTTGACCCCTCTAGGACGCTCCGTTTAAAAGTTATGAGCGTTTAAAGAAATCGTTGACAAATCGGCTGATTTCTCGGAAACCTCTAGGGCCAATTAACTGATTTTATCAGTAAATAATTATGGAATTCTTATCTATAAAATGCGCCCACTTTGACCCCTCTAGGACGCTCCGTTTAAAAGTTATGAGCGTTTAAAGAAATCGTTGACAAATCGGCTGATTTCTCGGAAACCTCTGGGGCCAATTAACTGATTTACTCAGTAAATAATTATGGAATTCTTATCTATAAAATGCGCCCACTTTGACCCCTCTAGGACGCTCCGTTTAAAAGTTATGAGCGTTTAAAGAAATCGTTGACAAATCGGCTGATTTCTCGGAAACCTCTGGGGCCAATTAACTGATTTTCTCAGTAAATAATTATGGAATTCTTATCTACAAAATGCGCCCACTTTGACCCCTCTAGGACGCTCCGTTTAAAAGTTATGAGCGTTTAAAGAAATCGTTGACAAATCGGCTGATTTCTCGGAAACCTCTGGGGCCAATTAACTGATTTTCTCAGTAAATAATTATGGAATTCTTATCTACAAAATGCGCCCACTTTGACCCCTCTAGGACGCTCCGTTTAAAAGTTATGAGCGTTTAAAGAAATCGTTGACAAATCAGCTGATTTCTCGGAAACCTCTGGGGCCAATTAACTGATTTTCTCAGTAAATAATTATGGAATTCTTATCTATAAAATGCGCCCACTTTGACCCCTCTAGGACGCTCCGTTTAAAAGTTATGAGCGTTTAAAGAAATCGTTGACAAATCAGCTGATTTCTCGGAAACCTCTGGGACCAATTAACTGATTTTCTCAGTAAATAATTATGGAATTTTTATCTATAAAATGCGCCCACTTTGACCCATCTAGGACGCTCCGTTTAAAAGTTATGAGCGCTTAAAGAAATCGTTGACAAATCGGCTGATTTCTCTGAAACCTCTGGGGCCAATTTTTTCAGTAAATAATTATGCAATTTTTATCTATCGTTGACAAATCGGCTGATTTCTCGGAAACCTCTGGGGCCAATTAACTGATTTTCTCAGTAAATAATTATGGAATTCTTATCTATAAAATGCGCCCACTTTGACCCCTCTTGGACGCTCCGTTTAAAAGTTATGAGCGTTTAAAGAAATCGTTGATTTCTCGAAAACCTCTGGGGCCAATGAACTAGAATTCTTATCTATAAAATGCGCCCAATTTGACCCCTCTAGGACGCTCCGTTTAAAAGTTATGAGCGTTTAAAGAAATCGTTGACAAATCGGCTGATTTCTCGGAAACCTCTGGGGCCAATGAACCAGAATTCTTATCCATAAAATGCGCCCACTTTGAACCCTTTAGGACGCTCCGTTTAAAAGTTATGAGCGTTTAAAGAAATCGTTGACAAATCGGCTGATTTATTGGAAACCGCTGGGGCCAATTAACTGATTTTCTCAGTAAATAATTATGGAATTCTTCTCTTTCTCAGTAAATGGAATATTTATCTATAAAATGCACTCACTTTGACCCCTCTAGGACGCTCCGTTTAAAAGTTATGAGCGTTTAAAGAAATCGTTGACAAATCGGCTGATTTCTCGGAAACCTCTGGGGCCAATTAACTGATTTTCTCAGTAAATAATTATGGAATTTTTATCTATAAAATGCGCCCACTTTGAACCCTCTAGGACGCTCCGTTTAAAAGTTATGAGCGTTTAAATAAATCGTTGACAAATCGGCTGATTTCTCTGAAACCTCTGGGGCCAATTTTCTCAGTAAATAATTATGGAATTTTTATCTATCGATGACAAATCGGCTGATTTCTCGGAAACCTCTGGGGCCAATTAACTGATTTTCTCAGTAAATAATTATGGAATTTTTATCTATAAAATGCGCCCACTTTGACCCCTCTAGGACGCTCCGTTTAAAAGTTATGAGCGTTTAAAGAAATCGTTGACAAATCGGCTGATTTCTCGGAAACCTCTGGGGCCAATTAACTTTTATCAGTAAATAATTATGGAATTCTTATCTATAAAATGCGCCCACTTTGACCCCTCTAGGCCGCTCCGTTTAAAAGTTATGAGCGTTTAAAGAAATCGTTGACAAATCGGCTGATTTCTCGGAAACCTCTGGGACCAATTAACTGATTTTCTCAGTAAATAATTATGGAATTTTTATCTATAAAATGCGCCCACTTTGACCCATCTAGGACGCTCCGTTTAAAAGTTATGAGCGTTTAAAGAAATCGTTGACAAATCGGCTGATTTCTCGGAAACCTCTGGGGCCAATTAACTGATTTTCTCAGTAAATAATTATGGAATTCTTATCTATAAAATGCGCCCAATTTGACCCCTCTTGGACGCTCCGTTTAAAAGTTATGAGCGTTTAAAGAAATCGTTGACAAATCGGCTGATTTCTCGGAAACCTCTGGGGCCAATTAACTGATTTTCTCAGTAAATAATTATGGAATTCTTATCTATAAAATGCGCCCACTTTGACCCCTCTAGGACGCTCCGTTTAGAAGTTATGAGCGTTTAAAGAAATCGTTGACAAATCGGCTGATTTCTCGGAAACCTCTGGGGCCAATGAACTAGAATTCGTATCTATAAAATGCGCCCACTTTGACCCATCTAGGACGCTCCGTTTAAAAGTTATGAGCGTTTAAAGAAATCGTTGACAAATCGGCTGATTTATTGGAAACCGCTGGGGCCAATTAACTGATTTTCTCAGTAAATAATTATGAAATTCTTATCTATAAAATGCGCCCACTTTGCCCCTCTTGGACGCTCCGTTTAAAAGTTATGAGCGTTTAAAGAAATCGTTGACAAATCGGCTGATTTCTCTGAAACCTCTGGGGCCAATTTTCTCAGTAAATAATTATGGAATTCTTATTTATAAAATGCGCTCACTTTGACCCATCTAGGACGCTCCGTTTAAAAGTTATGAGCGTTTAAAGAAATCGTTGACAAATCGGCTGATTTCTCGGAAACCTCTGGGGCCAATTAACTGATTTTCCCAGTAAATAATTATGGAATTCTTATCTATAAAATGCGCCCACTTTGACCCCTCTAGGACGCTCCGTTTAAAAGTTATGAGCGTTTAAAGAAATCGTTGACAAATCGGCTGATTTCTCGGAAACCTCTGGGGCCAATGAACTAGAATTTGTATCTATAAAATGCGCCCACTTTGACCCATCTAGGACGCTCCGTTTAAAAGTTATGAGCGTTTAAAGAAATCGTTGACAAATCGGCTGATTTATTGGAAACCGCTGGGGCCAATTAACTGATTTTCTCAGTAAATAATTATGAAATTCTTATCTATAAAATGCGCCCACTTTGCTCCTCTTGGACGCTCCGTTTAAAAGTTATGAGCGTTTAAAGAAATCGTTGACAAATCGGCTGATTTCTCTGAAACCTCTGGGGCCAATTTTCTCAGTAAATAATTATGGAATTCTTATTTATAAAATGCGCTCACTTTGACCCATCTAGGACGCTCCGTTTAAAAGTTATGAGCGTTTAAAGAAATCGTTGACAAATCGGCTGATTTCTCGGAAACCTCTGGGGCCAATTAACTGATTTTCCCAGTAAATAATTATGGAATTCTTATCTATAAAATGCGCCCACTTTGACCCATCTAGGACGCTCCGTTTAAAAGTTATGAGCGTTTAAAGAAATCGTTGACAAATCGGCTGATTTCTCTGAAACCTCTGGGGCCAATTTTCTCAGTAAATAATTATGGAATTTTTATCTATAAAATGCGCCCACTTTGACCCCTCTAGGACGCTCCGTTTAAAAGTTATGAGCGTTTAAAGAAATCGTTGACAAATCGGCTGATTTCTCGGAAACCTCTGGGGCCAATTAACTGATTAACTGAGCGTTTAAAGAAATCGTTGACAAATCGGCTGATTTCTCGGAAACCTCTGGGGCCAATTAACTGATTTTCCCAGTAAATAATTATGGAATTCTTATATATAAAATGCGCTCACTTTGACCCATCTAGGACGCTCCGTTTAAAAGTTATGAGCGTTTAAAGAAATCGTTGACAAATCGGCTGATTTCTCGGAAACCTCTGGGGCCAATTAACTGATTTTCTCAGTAAATAATTATGGAATTTTTATCTATAAAATGCGCCCACTTTGACCCCTCTAGGACGCTCCGTTTAAAAGTTATGAGCGTTTAAAGAAATCGTTGACAAATCGGCTGATTTCTCGGAAACCTCTGGGGCCAATTAACTGATTTTCCCAGTAAATAATTATGGAATTCTTATCTATAAAATGCGCTCACTTTGACCCATCTAGTACGCTCCGTTTAAAAGTTATGAGCGTTTAAAGAAATCGTTGACAAATCGGCTGATTTCTCGGAAACCTCTGGGGCCAATTAACTGATTTTCCCAGTAAATAATTATGGAATTCTTATCTATAAAATGCGCCCACTTTGACCCCTCTAGGACGCTCCGTTTAAAAGTTATGAGCGTTTAAAGAAATCGTTGACAAATCGGCTGATTTCTCGGAAACCTCTGGGGCCAATGAACTAGAATTTGTATCTATAAAATGCGCCCACTTTGACCCATCTAGGACGCTCCGTTTAAAAGTTATGAGCGTTTAAAGAAATCGTTGACAAATCGGCTGATTTATTGGAAACCGCTGGGGCCAATTAACTGATTTTCTCAGTAAATAATTATGAAATTCTTATCTATAAAATGCGCCCACTTTGCCCCTCTTGGACGCTCCGTTTAAAAGTTATGAGCGTTTAAAGAAATCGTTGACAAATCGGCTGATTTCTCTGAAACCTCTGGGGCCAATTTTCTCAGTAAATAATTATGGAATTCTTATTTATAAAATGCGCTCACTTTGACCCATCTAGGACGCTCCGTTTAAAAGTTATGAGCGTTTAAAGAAATCGTTGACAAATCGGCTGATTTCTCGGAAACCTCTGGGGCCAATTAACTGATTTTCCCAGTAAATAATTATGGAATTCTTATCTATAAAATGCGCCCACTTTGACCCATCTAGGACGCTCCGTTTAAAAGTTATGAGCGTTTAAAGAAATCGTTGACAAATCGGCTGATTTCTCTGAAACCTCTGGGGCCAATTTTCTCAGTAAATAATTATGGAATTTTTATCTATAAAATGCGCCCACTTTGACCCCTCTAGGACGCTCCGTTTAAAAGTTATGAGCGTTTAAAGAAATCGTTGACAAATCGGCTGATTTCTCGGAAACCTCTGGGGCCAATTAACTGATTAACTGAGCGTTTAAAGAAATCGTTGACAAATCGGCTGATTTCTCGGAAACCTCTGGGGCCAATTAACTGATTTTCCCAGTAAATAATTATGGAATTCTTATCTATAAAATGCGCTCACTTTGACCCATCTAGGACGCTCCGTTTAAAAGTTATGAGCGTTTAAAGAAATCGTTGACAAATCGGCTGATTTCTCGGAAACCTCTGGGGCCAATTAACTGATTTTCTCAGTAAATAATTATGGAATTTTTATCTATAAAATGCGCCCACTTTGACCCCTCTAGGACGCTCCGTTTAAAAGTTATGAGCGTTTAAAGAAATCGTTGACAAATCGGCTGATTTCTCGGAAACCTCTGGGGCCAATTAACTGATTTTCCCAGTAAATAATTATGGAATTCTTATCTATAAAATGCGCTCACTTTGACCCATCTAGGACGCTCCGTTTAAAAGTTATGAGCGTTTAAAGAAATCGTTGACAAATCGGCTGATTTCTCGGAAACCTCTGGGGCCAATTAACTGATTTTCCCAGTAAATAATTATGGAATTCTTATCTATAAAATGCGCTCACTTTGACCCATCTAGGACGCTCCGTTTAAAAGTTATGAGCGTTTAAAGAAATCGTTGACAAATCGGCTGATTTCTCGGAAACCTCTGGGGCCAATTAACTGATTTTCTCAGTAAATAATTATGGAATTTTTATCTATAAAATGCGCCCACTTTGACCCCTCTAGGACGCTCCGTTTAAAAGTTATGAGCGTTTAAAGAAATCGTTGACAAATCGGCTGATTTCTCGGAAACCTCTGGGGCCAATTAACTGATTTTCTCAGTAAATAATTATGGAATTTTTATCTATAAAATGAGCTCACTTTGACCCCTCTAGGACGCTCCGTTTAAAAGTTATGAGCGTTTAAAGAAATCGTTGACAAATCGGCTGATTTCTCGGAAACCTCTGGGGCCAATTAACTGATTTTCTCAGTAAATATTTATGGAATTTTTATCTATAAAATGCGCCCACTTTGACCCCTCTAGGACGCTCCGTTTAAAAGTTATGAGCGTTTAAAGAAATCGTTGACAAATCGGCTGATTTCTCTGGGGCCAATTAACTGATTTTCTCAGTAAATAATTATGGAATTTTTATCTATAAAATGAGCTCACTTTGACCCCTCTAGGACGCTCCGTTTAAAAGTTATGAGCGTTTAAAGAAATCGTTGACAAATCGGCTGATTTCTCGGAAACCTCTGGGGCCAATTAACTGATTTTCTCAGTAAATATTTATGGAATTTTTATCTATAAAATGCGCCCACTTTGACCCCTCTAGGACGCTCCGTTTAAAAGTTATGAGCGTTTAAAGAAATCGTTGACAAATCGGCTGATTTCTCTGGGGCCAATTAACTGATTTTCTCAGTAAATAATTATGGAATTTTTATCTATAAAATGAGCTCACTTTGACCCCTCTAGGACGCTCCGTTTAAAAGTTATGAGCGTTTAAAGAAATCGTTGACAAATCGGCTGATTTCTCGGAAACCTCTGGGGCCAATTAACTGATTTTCTCAGTAAATATTTATGGAATTTTTATCTATAAAATGCGCCCACTTTGACCCCTCTAGGACGCTCCGTTTAGAAGTTATGAGCGTTTAAAGAAATCGTTGACAAATCGGCTGATTTCTCGGAAACCTCTGGGGCCAATTAACTGATTTTCTCAGTAAATAATTATGGAATTCTTATCTATAAAATGCGCCCACTTTGACTCCTCTAGGACGCTCCGTTTAAAAGTTATGAGCGTTTAAAGAAAACGTTGACAAATCGGCTGATTTCTCGGAAACCTCTGGGACCAATTAACTGATTTTCTCAGTAAATAATTATGGAATTTTTATCTATAAAATGAGCCCACTTTGACCCCTCTAGGACGCTCCGTTTAAAAGTTATGAGCGTTTAAAGAAATCGTTGACAAATCGGCTGATTTCTCGGAAACCTCTGGGGCCAATTAACTGATTTTCTCAGTAAATAATTATGGAATTTTTATCTATAAAATGCGCCCACTTTGACCCATCTAGGACGCTCCGTTTAAAAGTTATGAGCGTTTAAAGAAATCGTTGACAAATCGGCTGATTTCTCTGAAACCTCTGGGGCCAATTTTCTCAGTAAATAATTATGGAATTTTTATCTATAAAATGCGCCCACTTTGACCCCTCTAGGACGCTCCGTTTAAAAGTTATGAGCGTTTAAAGAAATCGTTGACAAATCGGCTGATTTCTCCGAAACCTCTGGGGCCAATTAACTGATTTTCTCAGTAAATAATTATGGAATTTTTATCTATAAAATGCGCCCACTTTGACCCCTCTAGGACGCTCCGTTTAAAAGTTATAAGCGTTTAAAGAAATCGTTGACAAATCGGCTGATTTCTCGGAAACCTCTGGGGCCAATTAACTGATTTTCTCAGTAAATAATTATGGAATTTTTATCTATAAAATGAGCCCACTTTGACCCCTCTAGGACGCTCCGTTTAAAAGTTATGAGCGTTTAAAGAAATCGTTGACAAATCGGCTGATTTCTCGGAAACCTCTGGGGCCAATTAACTGATTTTCTCAGTAAATAATTATGGAATTTTTATCTATAAAATGAGCCCACTTTGACCCCTCTAGGACGCTCCGTTTAAAAGTTATGAGCGTTTAAAGAAATCGTTGACAAATCGGCTGATTTCTCGGAAACCTCTGGGGCCAATTAACTGATTTTCTCAGTAAATAATTATGGAATTTTTTTCTATAAAATGCGCCCACTTTGACCCCTCTAGGACGCTCCGTTTAAAAGTTATGAGCGTTTAAAGAAATCGTTGACAAATCGGCTGATTTCTCTGAAACCTCTGGGGCCAATTTTCTCAGTAAATAATTATGGAATTTTTATCTATAAAATGCGCCCACTTTGACCCCTCTAGGACGCTCCGTTTAAAAGTTATGAGCGTTTAAAGAAATCGTTGACAAATCGGCTGATTTCTCGGAAACCTCTGGGGCCAATTAACTGATTTTCTCAGTAAATAATTATGGAAGTTTTATCTATAAAATGCGCCCACTTTGACCCCTCTAGGACGCTCCGTTTAGGACGCTCCGATCTAGGACGCTCCGTTTAAAAGTTATGAGCGTTTAAAGAAATCGTTGACAAATCGGCTGATTTCTCGGAAACCTCTGGGGCCAATTAACTGATTTTCCCAGTAAATAATTATGGAATTCTTATCTATAAAATGCTCTCACTTTGACCCATCTAGGACGCTCCGTTTAAAAGTTATGAGCGTTTAAAGAAATCGTTGACAAATCGGCTGATTTCTCTGAAACCTCTGGGGCCAATTTTCTCAGTAAATAATTATGGAATTTTTATCTATAAAATGCGCCCACTTTGACCCCTCTAGGACGCTCCGTTTAAAAGTTATGAGAGTTTAAAGAAATCGTTGACAAATCGGCTGATTTCTCCGAAACCTCTGGGGCCAATTAACTGATTTTCTCAGTAAATAATTATGGAATTTTTATCTATAAAATGCGCCCACTTTGACCCCTCTAGGACGCTCCGTTTAAAAGTTATGAGCGTTTAAAGAAATCGTTGACAAATCGGCTGATTTCTCGGAAACCTCTGGGGCCAATTAACTGATTTTCCCAGTAAATAATTATGGAATTCTTATCTATAAAATGCGCCCACTTTGACCCCTCTAGGACGCTCCGTTTAAAAGTTATGAGCGTTTAAAGAAATCGTTGACAAATCGGCTGATTTCTCGGAAACCTCTGGGGCCAATTAACTGATTTTCCCAGTAAATAATTATGGAATTCTTATCTATAAAATGCGCTCACTTTGACCCATCTAGTACGCTCCGTTTAAAAGTTATGAGCGTTTAAAGAAATCGTTGACAAATCGGCTGATTTCTCGGAAACCTCTGGGGCCAATTAACTGATTTTCCCAGTAAATAATTATGGAATTCTTATCTATAAAATGCGCCCACTTTGACCCCTCTAGGACGCTCCGTTTAAAAGTTATGAGCGTTTAAAGAAATCGTTGACAAATCGGCTGATTTCTCGGAAACCTCTGGGGCCAATGAACTAGAATTTGTATCTATAAAATGCGCCCACTTTGACCCATCTAGGACGCTCCGTTTAAAAGTTATGAGCGTTTAAAGAAATCGTTGACAAATCGGCTGATTTCTCTGAAACCTCTGGGGCCAATTTTCTCAGTAAATATTTATGGAATTTTTATCTATAAAATGCGCCCACTTTGACCCCTCTAGGACGCTCCGTTTAAAAGTTATGAGCGTTTAAAGAAATCGTTGACAAATCGGCTGATTTCTCTGAAACCTCTGGGGCCAATTTTCTCAGTAAATATTTATGGAATTTTTATCTATAAAATGCGCCCACTTTGACCCCTCTAGGACGCTCCGTTTAAAAGTTATGAGCGTTTAAAGAAATCGTTGACAAATCGGCTGATTTCTCTGAAACCTCTGGGGCCAATTTTCTCAGTAAATATTTATGGAATTTTTATCTATAAAATGCGCCCACTTTGACCCCTCTAGGACGCTCCGTTTAGAAGTTATGAGCGTTTAAAGAAATCGTTGACAAATCGGCTGATTTCTCGGAAACCTCTGGGGCCAATTAACTGATTTTCTCAGTAAATAATTATGGAATTTTTATCTATAAAATGAGCCCACTTTGACCCCTCTAGGACGCTCCGTTTAAAAGTTATGAGCGTTTAAAGAAAACGTTGACAAATCGGCTGATTTCTCGGAAACCTCTAGGACCAATTAACTGATTTTCTCAGTAAATAATTATGGAATTTTTATCTATAAAATGAGCCCACTTTGACCCCTCTAGGACGCTCCGTTTAAAAGTTATAAGCGTTTAAAGAAATCGTTGACAAATCGGCTGATTTCTCGGAAACCTCTGGGGCCAATTAACTGATTTTCTCAGTAAATAATTATGGAATTTTTATCTATAAAATGAGCCCACTTTGACCCCTCTAGGACGCTCCGTTTAAAAGTTATGAGCGTTTAAAGAAATCGTTGACAAATCGGCTGATTTCTCGGAAACCTCTGGGGCCAATTAACTGATTTTCTCAGTAAATAATTATGGAATTTTTATCTATAAAATGCGCCCACTTTGACCCCTCTAGGACGCTCCGTTTAAAAGTTATGAGCGTTTAAAGAAATCGTTGACAAATCGGCTGATTTCTCGGAAACCTCTGGGGCCAATTAACTGATTTTCTCAGTAAATAATTATGGAATTTTTATCTATAAAATGAGCCCACTTTGACCCCTCTAGGACGCTCCGTTTAAAAGTTATGAGCGTTTAAAGAAATCGTTGACAAATCGGCTGATTTCTCGGAAACCTCTGGGGCCAATTAACTGATTTTCTCAGTAAATAATTATGGAATTTTTATCTATAAAATGCGCCCACTTTGACCCCTCTAGGACGCTCCGTTTAAAAGTTATAAGCGTTTAAAGAAATCGTTGACAAATCGGCTGATTTCTCGGAAACCTCTGGGGCCAATTAACTGATTTTCTCAGTAAATAATTATGGAATTTTTATCTATAAAATGCGCCCACTTTGACCCCTCTAGGACGCTCCGTTTAAAAGTTATAAGCGTTTAAAGAAATCGTTGACAAATCGGCTGATTTCTCGGAAACCTCTGGGGCCAATTAACTGATTTTCTCAGTAAATAATTATGGAATTTTTATCTATAAAATGAGCCCACTTTGACCCCTCTAGGACGCTCCGTTTAAAAGTTATGAGCGTTTAAAGAAATCGTTGACAAATCGGCTGATTTCTCCGAAACCTCTGGGGCCAATTAACTGATTTTCTCAGTAAATAATTATGGAATTTTTATCTATAAAATGCGCCCACTTTGACCCCTCTAGGACGCTCCGTTTAAAAGTTATAAGCGTTTAAAGAAATCGTTGACAAATCGGCTGATTTCTCGGAAACCTCTGGGGCCAATTAACTGATTTTCTCAGTAAATAATTATGGAATTTTTATCTATAAAATGAGCCCACTTTGACCCCTCTAGGACGCTCCGTTTAAAAGTTATGAGCGTTTAAAGAAATCGTTGACAAATTGGCTGATTTCTCGGAAACCTCTGGGGCCAATTAACTGATTTTCTCAGTAAATAATTATGGAATTTTTATCTATAAAATGCGCCCACTTTGACCCCTCTAGGACGCTCCGTTTAAAAGTTATGAGCGTTTAAAGAAATCGTTGACAAATCGGCTGATTTCTCGGAAACCTCTGGGGCCAATTAACTGATTTTCTCAGTAAATAATTATGGAATTTTTATCTATAAAATGAGCCCACTTTGACCCCTCTAGGACGCTCCGTTTAAAAGTTATGAGCGTTTAAAGAAATCGTTGACAAATCGGCTGATTTCTCGGAAACCTCTGGGGCCAATTAACTGATTTTCTCAGTAAATAATTATGGAATTTTTATCTATAAAATGCGCCCACTTTGACCCCTCTAGGACGCTCCGTTTAAAAGTTATGAGCGTTTAAAGAAATCGTTGACAAATCGGCTGATTTCTCTGAAACCTCTGGGGCCAATTTTCTCAGTAAATAATTATGGAATTTTTATCTATAAAATGCGCCCACTTTGACCCCTCTAGGACGCTCCGTTTAAAAGTTATGAGCGTTTAAAGAAATCGTTGACAAATCGGCTGATTTCTCGGAAACCTCTGGGGCCAATTAACTGATTTTCTCAGTAAATAATTATGGAAGTTTTATCTATAAAATGCGCCCACTTTGACCCCTCTAGGACGCTCCGTTTAGGACGCTCCGATCTAGGACGCTCCGTTTAAAAGTTATGAGCGTTTAAAGAAATCGTTGACAAATCGGCTGATTTCTCGGAAACCTCTGGGGCCAATTAACTGATTTTCCCAGTAAATAATTATGGAATTCTTATCTATAAAATGCGCCTACTTTGACCCCTCTAGGACGCTCCGTTTAAAAGTTATGAGCGTTTAAAGAAATCGTTGACAAATCGGCTGATTTCTCTGAAACCTCTGGGGCCAATTTTCTCAGTAAATATTTATGGAATTTTTATCTATAAAATGCGCCCACTTTGACCCCTCTAGGACGCTCCGTTTAAAAGTTATGAGCGTTTAAAGAAATCGTTGACAAATCGGCTGATTTCTCTGAAACCTCTGGGGCCAATTTTCTCAGTAAATATTTATGGAATTTTTATCTATAAAATGCGCCCACTTTGACCCCTCTAGGACGCTCCGTTTAGAAGTTATGAGCGTTTAAAGAAATCGTTGACAAATCGGCTGATTTCTCGGAAACCTCTGGGGCCAATTAACTGATTTTCTCAGTAAATAATTATGGAATTTTTATCTATAAAATGAGCCCACTTTGACCCCTCTAGGACGCTCCGTTTAAAAGTTATGAGCGTTTAAAGAAAACGTTGACAAATCGGCTGATTTCTCGGAAACCTCTAGGACCAATTAACTGATTTTCTCAGTAAATAATTATGGAATTTTTATCTATAAAATGAGCCCACTTTGACCCCTCTAGGACGCTCCGTTTAAAAGTTATGAGCGTTTAAAGAAATCGTTGACAAATCGGCTGATTTCTCGGAAACCTCTGGGGCCAATTAACTGATTTTCCCAGCAAATAATTATGGAATTCTTATCTATAAAATGCGCCCACTTTGACCCCTCTAGGACGCTCCGTTTAAAAGTTATGAGCGTTTAAAGAAATCGTTGACAAATCGGCTGTTTTTTCGAAAACCTGTGGGGCCAATTAACTGATTTTCTCAGTAAATAATTATGGAATTCTTATCTATAAAATACGCCCACTTTGACCCCTCTAGGACGCTCCGTTTAAAAGTTATGAGCGTTTAAAGAAATCGTTGACAAATCGGCTGATTTCTCGGAAACCTCTGGGGCCAATTAACTGATTTTCCCAGTAAATAATTATGGAATTCTTATCTATAAAATGCGCCCACTTTGACCCCTCTAGGACGCTCCGTTTAAAAGTTATGAGCGTTTAAAGAAATCGTTGACAAATCGGCTGATTTCTCGGAAACCTCTGGGGCCAATTTTCTCAGTAAATATTTATGGAATTTTTATCTATAAAATGCGCCCACTTTGACCCCTCTAGGACGCTCCGTTTAGAAGTTATGAGCGTTTAAAGAAATCGTTGACAAATCGGCTGATTTCTCGGAAACCTCTGGGGCCAATTAACTGATTTTCTCAGTAAATAATTATGGAATTTTTATCTATAAAATGAGCCCACTTTGACCCCTCTAGGACGCTCCGTTTAAAAGTTATGAGCGTTTAAAGAAAACGTTGACAAATCGGCTGATTTCTCGGAAACCTCTGGGACCAATTAACTGATTTTCTCAGTAAATAATTATGGAATTTTTATCTATAAAATGAGCCCACTTTGACCCCTCTAGGACGCTCCGTTTAAAAGTTATGAGCGTTTAAAGAAATCGTTGACAAATCGGCTGATTTCTCGGAAACCTCTGGGGCCAATTAACTGATTTTCCCAGCAAATAATTATGGAATTCTTATCTATAAAATGCGCCCACTTTGACCCCTCTAGGACGCTCCGTTTAAAAGTTATGAGCGTTTAAAGAAATCGTTGACAAATCGGCTGATTTCTCGGAAACCTCTGGGGCCAATTAACTGATTTTCCCAGTAAATAATTATGGAATTCTTATCTGTAAAATGCGCCCACTTTGACCCATCTAGGACGCTCCGTTTAAAAGTTATGAGCGTTTAAAGAAATCGTTGACAAATCGGCTGATTTCTCGGAAACCTGTGGGGCCAATTAACTGATTTTCTCAGTTAATAATTATGGAATTCTTATCTATTAAATGCGCCCACTTTGACCCCTCTAGGACGCTCCGTTTAAAAGTTATGAGCGTTTAAATAAATCGTTGACAAATCGGCTGATTTCTCGGAAACCTCTGGGGCCAATTAACTGATTTTCCCAGTAAATAATTATGGAATTCTTATCTGTAAAATGCGCCCACTTTGACCTATCTAAGACGCTCCGTTTAAAAGTTATGAGCGTTTAAAGAAATCGTTGACAAATCGGCTGATTTCTCGGAAACCTGTGGGGCCAATTAACTGATTTTCTCAGTAAATAATTATGGAATTCTTATCTATAAAATGCGCCCACTTTGACCCCTCTAGGACGCTCCGTTTAAAAGTTATGAGCGTTTAAAGAAATCGTTGACAAATCGGCTGATTTCTCGGAAACCTCTGGGGCCAATTAACTGATTTTCCCAGTAAATAATTATGGAATTCTTATCTATAAAATGCGCCCACTTTGACCCCTCTAGGACGCTCCGTTTAAAAGTTATGAGCGTTTAAAGAAATCGTTGACAAATCGGCTGATTTCTCGGAAACCTCTGGGGCCAATTTTCTCAGTAAATATTTATGGAATTTTTATCTATAAAATGCGCCCACTTTGACCCCTCTAGGACGCTCCGTTTAAAAGTTATGAGCGTTTAAAGAAATCGTTGACAAATCGGCTGATTTCTCTGAAACCTCTGGGGCCAATTTTCTCAGTAAATATTTATGGAATTTTTATCTATAAAATGCGCCCACTTTGACCCCTCTAGGACGCTCCGTTTAGAAGTTATGAGCGTTTAAAGAAATCGTTGACAAATCGGCTGATTTCTCGGAAACCTCTGGGGCCAATTAACTGATTTTCTCAGTAAATAATTATGGAATTTTTATCTATAAAATGAGCCCACTTTGACCCCTCTAGGACGCTCCGTTTAAAAGTTATGAGCGTTTAAAGAAAACGTTGACAAATCGGCTGATTTCTCGGAAACCTCTGGGACCAATTAACTGATTTTCTCAGTAAATAATTATGGAATTTTTATCTATAAAATGAGCCCACTTTGACCCCTCTAGGACGCTCCGTTTAAAAGTTATGAGCGTTTAAAGAAATCGTTGACAAATCGGCTGATTTCTCGGAAACCTCTGGGGCCAATTAACTGATTTTCCCAGCAAATAATTATGGAATTCTTATCTATAAAATGCGCCCACTTTGACCCCTCTAGGACGCTCCGTTTAAAAGTTATGAGCGTTTAAAGAAATCGTTGACAAATCGGCTGATTTCTCGGAAACCTCTGGGGCCAATTAACTGATTTTCCCAGTAAATAATTATGGAATTCTTATCTGTAAAATGCGCCCACTTTGACCCATCTAGGACGCTCCGTTTAAAAGTTATGAGCGTTTAAAGAAATCGTTGACAAATCGGCTGATTTCTCGGAAACCTGTGGGGCCAATTAACTGATTTTCTCAGTTAATAATTATGGAATTCTTATCTATAAAATGCGCCCACTTTGACCCCTCTAGGACGCTCCGTTTAAAAGTTATGAGCGTTTAAATAAATCGTTGACAAATCGGCTGATTTCTCGGAAACCTCTGGGGCCAATTAACTGATTTTCCCAGTAAATAATTATGGAATTCTTATCTGTAAAATGCGCCCACTTTGACCTATCTAAGACGCTCCGTTTAAAAGTTATGAGCGTTTAAAGAAATCGTTGACAAATCGGCTGATTTCTCGGAAACCTGTGGGGCCAATTAACTGATTTTCTCAGTAAATAATTATGGAATTCTTATCTATAAAATGCGCCCACTTTGACCCCTCTAGGACGCTCCGTTTAAAAGTTATGAGCGTTTAAAGAAATCGTTGACAAATCGGCTGATTTCTCCGAAACCTGTTGGGCCAATTAACTGATTTTCTCAGTAAATAATTATGGAATTCTTATCTATAAAATGCGCCCACTTTGACCCCTCTAGGACGCTCCGTTTAAAAGTTATGAGCGTTTAAAGAAATCGTTGACAAATCGGCTGATTTCTCGGAAACCTCTGGGGCCAATTAACTGATTTTCCCAGTAAATAATTATGGAATTCTTATCTATAAAATGCGCCCACTTTGACCCCTCTAGGACGCTCCGTTTAAAAGTTATGAGCGTTTAAAGAAATCGTTGACAAATCGGCTGATTTCTCGGAAACCTCTGGGGCCAATTTTCTCAGTAAATATTTATGGAATTTTTATCTATAAAATGCGCCCACTTTGACCCCTCTAGGACGCTCCGTTTAAAAGTTATGAGCGTTTAAAGAAATCGTTGACAAATCGGCTGATTTCTCTGAAACCTCTGGGGCCAATTTTCTCAGTAAATATTTATGGAATTTTTATCTATAAAATGCGCCCACTTTGACTCCTCTAGGACGCTCCGTTTAGAAGTTATGAGCGTTTAAAGAAATCGTTGACAAATCGGCTGATTTCTCGGAAACCTCTGGGGCCAATTAACTGATTTTCTCAGTAAATAATTATGGAATTTTTATCTATAAAATGAGCCCACTTTGACCCCTCTAGGACGCTCCGTTTACAAGTTATGAGCGTTTAAAGAAAACGTTGACAAATCGGCTGATTTCTCGGAAACCTCTGGGACCAATTAACTGATTTTCTCAGTAAATAATTATGGAATTTTTATCTATAAAATGAGCCCACTTTGACCCCTCTAGGACGCTCCGTTTAAAAGTTATGAGCGTTTAAAGAAATCGTTGACAAATCGGCTGATTTCTCGGAAACCTCTGGGGCCAATTAACTGATTTTCCCAGTAAATAATTATGGAATTTTTATCTATAAAATGCGCCCACTTTGACCCCTCTAGGACGCTCCGTTTAAAAGTTATGAGCGTTTAAAGAAATCGTTGACAAATCGGCTGATTTCTCGGAAACCTCTGGGGCCAATTAACTGATTTTCCCAGTAAATAATTATGGAATTCTTATCTATAAAATGCGCCCACTTTGACCCCTCTAGGACGCTCCGTTTAAAAGTTATGAGCGTTTAAAGAAATCGTTGACAAATCGGCTGATTTCTCGGAAACCTGTGGGGCCAATTAACTGATTTTCTCAGTAAATAATTATGGAATTCTTATCTATAAAATGCGCCCACTTTGACCCCTCTAGGACGCTCCGTTCAAAAGTTATGAGCGTTTAAAGAAATCGTTGACAAATCGGCTGATTTCTCGGAAACCTGTGGGGCCAATTAACTGATTTTCTCAGTTAATAATTATGGAACTCTTATCTATAAAATGCGCCCACTTTGACCCCTCTAGGACGCTCCGTTTAAAAGTTATGAGCGTTTAAAGAAATCGATGACAAATCGGCTGATTTCTCCGAAACCTGTGGGGCCAATTAACTGATTTTCTCAGTAAATAATTATGGAATTTTTATCTATAAAATGCGCCCACTTTGACCCCTCTAGGACGCTCCGTTTAAAAGTTATGAGCGTTTAAAGAAATCGTTGACAAATCGGCTGATTTCTCGGAAACCTCTGGGGCCAATTAACTGATTTTCTCAGTAAATAATTATGGAATTTTTATCTATAAAATGCGCCCACTTTGACCCCTCTAGGACGCTCCGTTTTAAAGTTATGAGCGTTTAAAGAAATCGTTGACAAATCGGCTGATTTCTCGGAAACCTCTGGGGCCAATTAACTGATTTTCTCAGTAAATAATTATGGAATTTTTATCTATAAAATGCGCCCACTTTGACCCCTCTAGGACGCTCCGTTTAAAAGTTATGAGCGTTTAAAGAAATCGTTGACAAATCGGCTGATCGGTAAATAATTATGGAATTTTTATCTATAAAATACGCCCACTTTGACCCCTCTAGGACGCTCCGTTTAAAAGTTATGAGCGTTTAAAGAAATCGTTGACAAATCGGCTGATTTCTCGGAAACCTCTGGGGCCAATTTACTGATTTTCCCAGTAAATAATTATGGAATTCTTATCTATAAAATGCGCCCACTTTGACCCCTCTAGGACCCTCCGTTTAAAAGTTATGAGCGTTTAAAGAAATCGTTGACAAATCGGCTGATTTCTCGGAAACCTCTGGGGCCAATTAACTGATTTTCTCAGTAAATAATTATGGAATTCTTATCTATAAAATGCGCCGACTTTGACCCCTCTTGGACGCTCCGTTTAAAAGTTATGAGCGTTTAAAGAAAACGTTGACAAATCGGCTGATTTCTCGGAAACCTCTGGGGCCAATTAACTGATTTTCCCAGCAAATAATTATGGAATTCTTATCTATAAAATGCGCCCACTTTGACCCATCTAGGACGCTCCGTTTAAAAGTTATGAGCGTTTAAAGAAATCGTTGACAAATCGGCTGATTTCTCTGAAACCTCTGGGGCCAATTAACTGATTTTCCCAGCAAATAATTATGGAATTCTTATCTATAAAATGCGCCCACTTTGACCCATCTAGGACGCTCCGTTTAAAAGTTATGAGCGTTTAAAGAAATCGTTGACAAATCGGCTGATTTCTCGGAAACCTGTGCGGGCAATTAACTGATTTTCTGAGTAAATAATTATGGAATTCTTATCTATAAAATGCGCCGACTTTGACCCCTCTAGGACGCTCCGTTTAAAAGTTATGAGCGTTTAAAGAAATCGTTGACAAATCGGCTGATTTCTCGGAAACCTCTGGGGCCAATTAACTGATTTTCCCAGTAAATAATTATGGAATTCTTATCTATAAAATGCGCCCACTTTGACCCCTCTAGGACGCTCCGTTTAAAAGTTATGAGCGTTTAAAGAAATCGTTGACAAATCGGCTGATTTCTCGGAAACCTCTGGGGCCAATTAACTGATTTTCCCAGTAAATAATTATGGAATTCTTATCTGTAAAATGCGCCCACTTTGACCCATCTAGGACGCTCCGTTTAAAAGTTATGAGCGTTTAAAGAAATCGTTGACAAATCGGCTGATTTCTCGGAAACCTGTGGGGCCAATTAACTGATTTTCTCAGTAAATAATTATGGAATTCTTATCTATAAAATGCGCCCACTTTGACCCCTCTTATGAGCGTTTAAAGAAATCGTTGACAAATCGGCTGATTTCACGGAAACCTCTGGGGCCAATGAACTAGAATTCTTATCTATAAAATGCGCCCACTTTGACCCATCTAGGACGCTCCGTTTAAAAGTTATGAGCGTTTAAAGAAATCGTTGACAAATCGGCTGATTTCTCTGAAACCTCTGGGGCCAATTAACTGATTTTCCCAGCAAATAATTATGGAATTCTTATCTATAAAATGCGCCCACTTTGACCCATCTAGGACGCTCCGTTTAAAAGTTATGAGCGTTTAAAGAAATCGTTGACAAATCGGCTGATTTCTCTGAAACCTCTGGGGCCAATTTTCTCAGTAAATAATTATGGAATTTTTATCTATAAAATGCGCCCACTTTGACCCCTCTAGGACGCTCCGTTTAAAAGTTATGAGCGTTTAAAGAAATCGTTGACAAATCGGCTGATTTCTCGGAAACCTGTGCGGGCAATTAACTGATTTTCTGAGTAAATAATTATGGAATTCTTATCTATAAAATGCGCCCACTTTGACCCCTCTAGGACGCTCCGTTTAAAAGTTATAAGCGTTTAAAGAAATCGTTGACAAATCGGCTGATTTCTCGGAAAACTCTGGGGCCAATTAACTGATTTTCTCAGTAAATAATTATGGAATTTTTATCTATAAAATGAGCCCACTTTGACCCCTCTAGGACGCTCCGTTTAAAAGTTATGAGCGTTTAAAGAAAACGTTGACAAATCGGCTGATTTCTCGGAAACCTCTGGGACCAATTAACTGATTTTCTCAGTAAATAATTATGGAATTTTTATCTATAAAATGAGCCCACTTTGACCCCTCTAGGACGCTCCGTTTAAAAGTTATGAGCGTTTAAAGAAATCGTTGACAAATCGGCTGATTTCTCGGAAACCTCTGGGGCCAATTAACTGATTTTCCCAGCAAATAATTATGGAATTCTTATCTATAAAATGCGCCCACTTTGACCCCTCTAGGACGCTCCGTTTAAAAGTTATGAGCGTTTAAAGAAATCGTTGACAAATCGGCTGATTTCTCGGAAACCTCTGGGGCCAATTAACTGATTTTCCCAGTAAATAATTATGGAATTCTTATCTGTAAAATGCGCCCACTTTGACCCATCTAGGACGCTCCGTTTAAAAGTTATGAGCGTTTAAAGAAATCGTTGACAAATCGGCTGATTTCTCGGAAACCTGTGGGGCCAATTAACTGATTTTCTCAGTTAATAATTATGGAATTCTTATCTATAAAATGCGCCCACTTTGACCCCTCTAGGACGCTCCGTTTAAAAGTTATGAGCGTTTAAATAAATCGTTGACAAATCGGCTGATTTCTCGGAAACCTCTGGGGCCAATTAACTGATTTTCCCAGTAAATAATTATGGAATTCTTATCTGTAAAATGCGCCCACTTTGACCTATCTAAGACGCTCCGTTTAAAAGTTATGAGCGTTTAAAGAAATCGTTGACAAATCGGCTGATTTCTCGGAAACCTGTGGGGCCAATTAACTGATTTTCTCAGTAAATAATTATGGAATTTTTATCTGTAAAATGCGCCCACTTTGACCCATCTAGGACGCTCCGTTTAAAAGTTATGAGCGTTTAAAGAAATCGTTGACAAATCGGCTGATTTCTCTGAAACCTCTGGGCCCAATTTTCTCAGTAAATAATTATGGAATTTTTATCTATAAAATGCGCCCACTTTGACCCCTCTAGGACGCTCCGTTTAAAAGTTATGAGCGTTTAAAGAAATCGTTGACAAATCGGCTGATTTCTCTGAAACCTCTGGGCCCAATTTTCTCAGTAAATAATTATGGAATTTTTATCTATAAAATGCGCCCACTTTGACCCCTCTAGGACGCTCCGTTTAAAAGTTATAAGCGTTTAAAGAAATCGTTGACAAATCGGCTGATTTCTCGGAAAACTCTGGGGCCAATTAACTGATTTTCTCAGTAAATAATTATGGAATTTTTATCTATAAAATGAGCCCACTTTGACCCCTATAGGACGCTCCGTTTAAAAGTTATGAGCGTTTAAAGAAATCGTTGACAAATCGGCTGAATTCTCGGAAACCTCTGGGGCCAATGAACTAGAATTCTTATCTATAAAATGCGCCCACTTTGACCTCTCTAGGACGCTCCGTTTAAAAGTTATGAGCGTTTAAAGAAATCGTTGACAAATCGGCTGATTTCTCGGAAACCTCTGGGGCCAATTAACTGACTTTCTCAGTAAATAATTATGGAATTCTTATCTATAAAATGCGCCCACTTTGACCTATCTAAGACGCTCCGTTTAAAAGTTATGAGCGTTTAAAGAAATCGTTGACAAATCGGCTGATTTCTCGGAAACCTGTAGGGCCAATTAACTGATTTTCTCAGTAAATAATTATGGCATTCTTATCTATAAAATGCGCCCACTTTGACCCCTCTAGGACGCTCCGTTTAAAAGTTATGAGCGTTTAAAGAAATCGTTGACAAATCGGCTGATTTCACGGAAACCTCTGGGGCCAATGAACTAGAATTCTTATCTATAAAATGCGCCCACTTTGACCTCTCTAGGACGGTCCGTTTAAAAGTTATGAGCGTTTAAAGAAATCGTTGACTAATCGGCTGATTTCTCGGAAACCTCTGGGGCCAATGAACTAGAATTCTTATCTATAAAATGCGCCCACTTTGACCTCTCTAGGACGCTCCGTTTAAAAGTTATGAGCGTTTATAGAAATCGTTGACAAATCGGCTGATTTCTCGGAAACCTCTGGGGCCAATTAACTGATTTTCCCAGTAAATAATTATGGAATTCTTATCTATAAAATGCGCCCACTTTGACCCATCTAGGACGCTCCGTTTAAAAGTTATGAGCGTTTAAAGAAATCGTTGACAAATCGGCTGATTTCTCTGAAACCTCTGGGCCCAATTTTCTCAGTAAATAATTATGGAATTTTTATCTATAAAATGCGCCCACTTTGACCCCTCTAGGACGCTCCGTTTAAAAGTTATGAGCGTTTAAAGAAATCGTTGACAAATCGGCTGATTTCTCCGAAACCTCTGGGGCCAATTAACTGATTTTCTCAGTAAATAATTATGGAATTTTTATCTATAAAATGCGCCCACTTTGACCCCTCTAGGACGCTCCGTTTAAAAGTTATAAGCGTTTAAAGAAATCGTTGACAAATCGGCTGATTTCTCGGAAAACTCTGGGGCCAATTAACTGATTTTCTCAGTAAATAATTATGGAATTTTTATCTATAAAATGAGCCCACTTTGACCCCTCTAGGACGCTCCGTTTAAAAGTTATGAGCGTTTAAAGAAATCGTTGACAAATCGGCTGAATTCTCGGAAACCTCTGGGGCCAATGAACTAGAATTCTTATCTATAAAATGCGCCCACTTTGACCTCTCTAGGACGCTCCGTTTAAAAGTTATGAGCGTTTAAAGAAATCGTTGACAAATCGGCTGATTTCTCGGAAACCTCTGGGGCCAATTAACTGACTTTCTCAGTAAATAATTATGGAATTCTTATCTATAAAATGCGCCCACTTTGACCTATCTAAGACGCTCCGTTTAAAAGTTATGAGCGTTTAAAGAAATCGTTGACAAATCGGCTGATTTCTCGGAAACCTGTGGGGCCAATTAACTGATTTTCTCAGTAAATAATTATGGAATTCTTATCTATAAAATGCGCCCACTTTGACCCCTCTAGGACGCTCCGTTTAAAAGTTATGAGCGTTTAAAGAAATCGTTGACAAATCGGCTGATTTCACGGAAACCTCTGGGGCCAATGAACTAGAATTCTTATCTATAAAATGCGCCCACTTTGACCTCTCTAGGACGCTCCGTTTAAAAGTTATGAGCGTTTAAAGAAATCGTTGACTAATCGGCTGATTTCTCGGAAACCTCTGGGGCCAATGAACTAGAATTCTTATCTATAAAATGCGCCCACTTTGACCTCTCTAGGACGCTCCGTTTAAAAGTTATGAGCGTTTATAGAAATCGTTGACAAATCGGCTGATTTCTCGGAAACCTCTGGGGCCAATTAACTGATTTTCCCAGTAAATAATTATGGAATTCTTATCTATAAAATGCGCCCACTTTGACCCATCTAGGACGCTCCGTTTAAAAGTTATGAGCGTTTAAAGAAATCGTTGACAAATCGTCTGATTTCTCGGAAACCTCTGGGGCCAATTAACTGATTTTCCCAGTAAATAATTATGGAATTCTTATCTATAAAATGCGCCCACTTTGACCCCTCTAGGACGCTCCGTTTAAAAGTTATGAGCGTTTAAAGAAATCGTTGACAAATCGGCTGATTTCTCGGAAACCTCTGGGGCCAATTAACTGATTTTCCCAGTAAATAATTATGGAATTCTTATCTATAAAATGCGCCCACTTTGACCCCTCTAGGACGCTCCGTTTAAAAGTTATGAGCGTTTAAAGAAATCGTTGACAAATCGGCTGATTTCACGGAAACCTCTGGGGCCAATGAACTAGAATTCTTATCTATAAAATGCGCACACTTTGACCTCTCTAGGACGCTCCGTTTAAAAGTTATGAGCGTTTAAAGAAATCGTTGACTAATCGGCTGATTTCTCGGAAACCTCTGGGGCCAATGAACTAGAATTCTTATCTATAAAATGCGCCCACTTTGACCTCTCTAAGACGCTCCGTTTAAAAGTTATGAGCGTTTAAAGAAATCGTTGACAAATCGGCTGATTTCTCGGAAACCTGTGGGGCCAATTAACTGATTTTCTCAGTAAATAATTATGGAATTCTTATCTATAAAATGCGCCCACTTTGACCCCTATAGGACGCTCCGTTTAGAAGATATGAGTATTTTATGATTTCGGCTTTTTAAAGTGCGATTTCTTTGGAACCGCTTATGCGATTTTAATTAAATTTTTAATGAATAATCTACTCTCAGACCACTGTAAATTATGTCACGCAATCTATTAATATTTGGATATTTTAAAGATTATAAAAATTTAACGTTTTAAGAATTAAATAAAACAACTTAATTAGGCCATGTTAAATTTCAAACCGTTGTTTAGAAACTTTAATTCCCACGCAAAAAAAAAAAATTTGGTTTTCTAAATAAATATGTTCTTCGTAGGCGTACCGCTGTGTTATCCTGTTTCGTATTTAAGTTCAACCATACAAAATCGATTAGAAATAAACCGCAAAAATATGAATTGCATGCGAACTAAATGGAAGAAATCGTTGAAAAAGAAAAACCGCAGCTACTGCACAATTCACACGCGTCTGAAGTGCATCCTTTCGTTCGTGTTATCCTTGTGCATAGCGGTAAATTATTAATGCATATAGCGTATTGTTACCCTTTCTCATGTCTATCAAAAATCTTTCTGCGACCGCGACACGTGAACTTACACTTCACATGCATGAGCTGTAAACGAGCAGGTAACATTTTGCGATTTTCAATTCGATTTCCTCAATCGATCATTCAGCTGTTTTCATATAGCGATTCACGCATGAATCTTGTTATTCTTTTAATACGAGCACCTTGTAGAAGTGCCACGCTAAGGGTCCTTTGCTATTTTTAACACCAAAATTGTGTTATTCCTTTTGCGTGGGAATCAAACACAGGTGTTGTTTCTGCATGGATGTGATCGAAATTCCGTGACGTATCCTGCGGCAGCACCCTGCGCCATTGTGAAATTTAATATTTTCTTTTTATTGAATTTCGCATCTTTTCTTATTGATTTTATTCAAAATTAAAACAATTCTCAATATAAGTTTTTTTCTTTACTGAGCTACACGATCGTTATCGCTATTTTTTTGAAGGACGTGCAATTTTGTCCTTTTTTTTTGTTGCTTATTTTCTTTTTGATATTTGTTCGCTCGCTTGCATCCTGAGGCATATGTGCTTCACACAATGTGTTCCTTGCCAATATTTACTTAATCCGATTTGAAATGATTTTTGTGCATCCTGATCTATTTTTACTCGCATGCACATCTATGATAATGGTGGATGTTATCGAAATTGAATATCTTTGCATATATAACTTTCTCATAACATTTTGATTTTATCTTTTCGGCAGAGTTTTTTGAATATGTGTTTGAAAACATGTACCCTAGTAGAAATTTGCCCGATGCGCCATCAGGAAATCAACGGGTTTTCGTTGGGTAAGCCCTATTAGAGAAAATATGATCATTGCCTTTGCATGCCCTTATCATGCTTACCATACCAGGGTTTGCATTATCTAAATAGTCAATGTTCCTGATCATAGCTACATGATTTGTTCCTCATAACGAAATGACATCAGACATTGATCGAGATTTAATGAGAGAAACCCTATTATGCTCGGGCTCAGACAAGGCAATTGTCAGGTAAATATTAAAATGGCGAATTGCCCGATCAGTACATGATCATGGCCTGAGGTCAATACATGATCAGGACACTGCGTTACAAGGACATTATGAGCCTCGTCATATCCCGATCATCTCAAATAATGACATGATCATTTCATGACCATGGCCCTACCAAAATTTCTACTAGGGTATGTGGGAACAAGAAAGGTTTGTGAATTTAAAATTAATTCAAATTCGAGAAATTATTAAATCAGCAGATAAATCTTTAAATTACGATTTTAATATTATCTGCAAAATGGTTCTGAAATGTATATTTCGTGATCAAAGATACCGCACTAATAACACTACCCAATACGTTTATGTCAAGGACATGCCATACATAAATTCTAGTAGTACTGTACCAAACCAACAACTTTAACAAGGGTGTTTGGTTCATCGATGTCAATAACTCAGGGGGTCATTATATGACTAAAAAAAAAAATAAGAAAATGTAAAATAAAAAATGTCTAATTCTGCATCCAGTTTAAGATAAAGTGTGTTTAAGAGTTGTATATTACTTTTTTAATCAATGTTTTAGAAAATTATATTTCCTTTCCAATGGTATACCACCCACATCCAAAGATGTGATTTCTTCCTGTTATAAAGGTACGTAAAGTTGAAATTTACAAAAATAAAAATATAAATACGAAACCTGAAAATACCCACAAACTTGCAATCGCTGAAGAATTTCCTTTCATTTGATACCCATATTTACAAATGGGTAGGTATACCGATTTTCGATTTTTTTTTTTGAAGAACCACAAGTCAGTTCACGGGAAAGCATTATTTTCAAATATTTGAGCATAAAGTCAAATATATTTGAACAAGAAAATTCACTTAAGACCGTATAAAGTAAAATTCCTCTGTAGATTTAAATTTTATATGAGTTATTTGAACATAAGTGGTCGGTTCTCAGTTCGCAATTGACCGATCATTCTAATTTTCTTATTCAGACAGCTTAGATATATAAGTAATCTAAATTAGGAGTTTCATTGATCTAGCTTTACTTTTCCATATCGGATATGCTTCCTTCTGGGTGTTACAAAGGGCGTACCAAACTGAATATACCCTTTTACTTTTAGTGTAGGGTATAAAAATGTTGCCCCTCTTACCTCTGGAACCACCCAAATATAAAGAAAGGGGTCAAAACAGGAATTTTGTGTAGTTCACAGATCAATGATAAAACAATTAATAAGCAATGCATTGTCAAGCAGACAATGGAGTATCATACTCAAATAAATAAACCCACAACAGTCCCCCCTTCCTCCCCTATAAATTAAAAAAACTTACTTTTTAGAATACCGTATTTTCAAAGTGTATATCAAAATATTTAAAAAATGGCATGTCTTGTTTTTCGATATAAATGGCAGAATGCAGCTGTGTGAAAAAATAATACCATCAGTATCCCAATGACCATCAATTTCAACAAAATCCATGCTGACGCCTTGCAACATCTTTTGAGTTGAAGAAGTTGTGAGTGGGCGGTATGCGGTCGGTTCGTAGGAATTAGATATATGTTCGAAAAGTGGGGTTAATGTCTTGCAACACCTTTCTGTGTGCAAGTAGAGGCGGGTGGTCGCTATTCTCATACTGTTTGTATTGGACTAAATCCCATTTAAGCAGTAATGTTGCTCCAGTGTATCCAAATAACGGTATCTGATTTTAATTTAAATCCGACCATTTTTGTGGACTCAGCACCGTTTTATTCAGATTTCGACGATTGCCGTTTTGTGAAATATCACTAAAAATCCTATACAAATTTCACTGATTTCTTACGCCACATTTATATAAATATTGTATTTTTTTTTTGATAACGAATGCCTATGGAGATCTCCTTCTATAGTTTAAGTCCAAACTGTATGTGATCGGACCCTTTTTAAGGGATAACTGTGGATTTGAGTACTTTTCACTAAACTGAATTTTTAAATATTTGGAGTTAGGGATTTTTCATTCTAAATAGGTTTGATAAGATGTAGGTATTCGAGAAATTTTTCAATGTAAAGATGAGTACGATCACATCGATATCACATCGATTTTGAAGCTATCTCGAACTTTGTTTTCTCTTCGATATCGTTCCGATTTCGAACAAATTTCTCATATCGCGAAAACTTCGATATAACGCATCGATATCTACCTACAATGTAGGTCCAATTTCAGGGCTTGATATCGTTGTGAGAATGGGTTCGATATCGTGTGATTTCTCCATCTACTCGCATTGATCTTATAACGTTATGAAAACAAATGGTATACTGATGTCTCTGAGAACTTTGATGCTTCGAAGCTTTCTCAAAAACTTCGATAAAAAAAGTTCAATCTCGTTGCATTATCGATTTTAATATTAACAATTTCTTGTACATTCAAATTCTTTGACAAGCTGCGATATTTAAACATTTCTCACATCGAATTTTGATTATTTTTTTCATCGTTTCAATTTCGAAAAATTGTTCGTATCGCGAAAACTCCGACAGAACGCATCGATAACTGCCTACTATGTAATTCCAATTTTCGCTCGATATCGCTACGAGTATGTATCCGAAATCGAGTAACGATATCACATACGCAGTCTGCCATTCGATTCGATATCGCTTCGAGACTGTTTCGAGATGTCGAGGAATACATTCGATCTCGATTTCGAATTCGTAATTATATTATACTACAATTCGTTTGAAGATATACGCAGATAACGTAACGAGATAATGAAGTTTATTGAAAATGAGAAAAAAAAACGATTTTGGTTCGATATCGCTTTGAATATCGAGATTGATACGAAAAACATTGCAATATCGATGTGATATATATTTAAATATCGTATCTTATCGTAACTTTTTCGAAGAGCTCCGAGATATGGCAGACTGGGAATTTCGAAAAATTGTTCGTATCTACTCCCATTGATCTCGTAACGATATCGGAACGAATGGCATACTGGGTACTCACTCTGCCATTCGATTTGATATCGCTTCGAGACAGTTTCGAGATGTCGAAGAATTCATTTGATCTCGATTTCGAATTCGTAACTATATTATACTACAATTTGTTCTAAGATGTACCTAGATATCGTAACGAGATAATGAAGTTTATTCGAAAAAAAAAACGATTTTGGATCGATATCGCATCGAATATCGAGATTGATACGAAAAACTTTGCAATATCGATGTGATATATATTTAAATATCGTCTCTTTTTCTTAAACTTTTTTATCGAACTTCAATGATCGAAGAGCTCCGATATAAGGCAGACTGGGAATTTCGAAAAATTGTTCGTATCGAGAAAACTCCGACAGAACGAATCGATATCTGGCTACTATGTAACTCCAATTTGAGGCTCGATTTCGCTCGATCCATTTACTGACATTGATATGGTAACATTGATATCGAAAAGAATGGCATACTGGGTATACATAGAATGGAGTTGGCTGGGTTAAGCATTTTTCGGCGGCGATTTTTCCCTGGAAGAATTGTTCGGATAAGAATTGTCTTGAGGAAGAATTGTCCCGGAATATATTGTCGATGAGGAATTGTGCAAAGAATAAAAATTAGATGTAGATAATTTTTTGTTATCTAAGGAAGGATTTAAAATATTCCAAATTTATTACCGTATAACTTTTAAAAGAAGAGAATCGAATATTTAAATTCACACATTAATTATTGAATTCAATTTTTATTAAAACGAATATAAAATTTTGAATATATAAAAATTAATTTATAGAATATACATTTAGGGATTAATGCAACGTCAAGGCACTGATTTGAGAATGTGGTATTTAAATCAAATATGATTTGAATTTAAAATCTTCTAATCAGTTATTCTAAGTAACATGTTAACATGTTGTTCGACTATTAAATAATCAGCGTCTAACGACGGCCACGTGCAGCGCAGAGATTGTGTCAACATTCTGTCAAAACAAAGACCAGCAACGAGACATGGGCAGACGGACATAAATAAATTCAGGCGCACTATGCGTAATTATTGTCTGTCTGTCTGACGAGGTGTGGCGTCATTTGATGACATAGAGACCGATAGACAGACAGACAGACAGACAGACAGACAGACAGACAGACAAACAAAGACACGCCAAGTGCACTTATTTTATTTAGCTGTTTTTGGATTTAAAAATTAATAAAAAGGAATCCCATGCAGCCATAGATGTGTTTTTGTTATTGTTTTATTTGTTTTGTTGGTGCAGGTAACCAAACAAATATTTTTCTTTTGCTTTTGTTTGTTTTCGTAATATTTTTGTGATGTTTTCTGGTCCAGCCCTTGAGTGACGGACGGTTCATTCGTCCGTCTGTCCAACTGTCCCTCTGTCATCTCGCCGTGTATTTGTTTGTCTGTTTGTCCATTCGTCTCTTGTTACATGCGACCTGCTGCTGCTGCCTCTGTGGGCGCTCCAAGCCACCACATGTGGTGTCGGTGCAACGTTGGCCCAGGCTCTCAGGTGCGGGTGTTTCCGCTGCTAATGGCTTTGCACAGTGCCTTCAGTATTTTGTTGTTGTGGGTTCTACTGTTAAGTAGGAGGATTTTGGCTGTTTGCTCATATGGCTGATGAAATATTGGAATTTCTTTTGGTTGTTTAGGTATGCAAATAATAGGCTGGAATTTTTGAAAAACATTCAGAATTACAAAATGTATAAAATACAAATGCTCTGGGATTTTTGATATTCTGTAATTTTTGATTTTTAGACAATTTAAATTAATTATTGAATTTCTAAACAGACCATGTTTTTAAATAAAAAAAAATTCAATTTAATTTTTAATTCTGTATGAGTTTGTTCTATATTGAAATAATTTAATTAAAAAAATATTTTTTAAATCTTTTTAGAACATTTAGCAACCAAACATACCAAAAATTAATTGCATTTTAAAAATATATAAAGAAAGCATATTAAAGAATTATTATTTAATAGAATAAAATAGTCTACCAAATAAAACACAAAAAATTGTACAGGAAAAAAATCGGTTACCGTAACAAAAATAACAATAAATGTTTCCACTCTTCTTCAAATAAGAAATAAAACCCTAAAAAAATTGGCCAAGCAAGATATTCATATATATATTTGAAAGATCAAAACCCAGTCTGCCATGTTTCGAAGCTCTTCGATGATCGAAGTTTCTCGTACTAACTGCGGTAGGTAAAAGTTCGATCTCGTTGCTTTATCACTACTATTTTTTAAATTTCTTCATAGAATAAAATTTTAGGTAAAATACGATACCCAATATGCCATTCGTTTCGAAATCGTTACGAGATCAATGCGAGAAAAAGAAGAAAACACACAATATCGGACACTTTCTCGTACCGATATCGAGCGTCAAATTGGACCTACATGGTAGGCAGATACCGATGCGTTTTGTCGGAGTTGTCTTGGTACGAGATATTTCTTTTTGAAATCGGAACGATATCAATGAAAACCAGCTGGGAAGGTTAGATCATATGGGAAATTTAAAAATAGGTGTTATTATGATAGTTAGGTTTATCAAAATTATAGTAGGTCTAAGCCGACTATAAATACCCCACACATATGTGTGGTTACCACTCAAAGTGGTATATAGGTCACCAGGGTATACGAATCCTGAAAATAACACCAAACTTTCAATCGCTTGTAGCCGCGGTAGCTCAGTGGTTAGTGCGTTGGACTGCGAGCCTAAGGTCCCCGGTTCAAGCCTG
Source organism: Dryomyza anilis (assembly GCA_951804985.1). NCBI lineage: Eukaryota > Metazoa > Arthropoda > Insecta > Diptera > Dryomyzidae > Dryomyza > Dryomyza anilis. The sequence continues at coordinate 107,184,858 of OX638130.1, forward strand.
GACTGGGGCTAACAACATCTTTCAATAGAAACATTTTTCTATACCACGCTACCTCTCGGCAATAAATGGCAAACCTACGAGAGTAAAACATTGCCTATGAAAAGCTCTCACCCGCCGTTCGGATTCGGCAATAAAGTGTAGGTCCCACCACTTTGAGTACAAATATAACACGCACAGCTCGAAATGGTGAGAGAGCTCGCCTAAGTTCTTATAAGACTGTAGTGCCAAACTATAATTATTTCAATCGCTGAAGAATTTCCATTCATTTAATACCCATTTTTACAAATTGGTAGGTGTACCGAATTTCGATTTTTTTTTTGGGAATCACAAGTCATTTCCGCGGAAAACATTATTTCCATGTATTTGATCATGATGCCAATATTTATTTGACTAAAATAGTTTACCTAAACACGTATACAGTAAAATTGATCTGTAGATGTAAATTTTATATGAGATATTTCACTCATCTAACTCTTCAATTTTTTAAGTAGTGGGGATTCACCAGACAAACGAATAGACAGACGGACAGACAGGCGCTAAATCGACTCAGGAGGTAATGCTGATCAAGAATATATATACTTTTCCATACCGGAGATGCTTCCTTCTGGGTGTTACAAACGGCGTACCAAACTGAATATACCCTTTCACTCTTAGTGTAGGGTATAAAAATGATCAAAGTTCGTTACTGCTTCGAAAAATATTACGATTTCGAAGCGATAAATTGTATCGTGCCAATGAATTTGAATGAACGAGAAATTACAGAAAATAGAACCGATAAAGCAACGAGATCGAACATTTTCTCGAAGTTATTCGATTCAAATTCGAGGCATCGGACTGGGTATTTAAATATGTATCACTGCAATGGTCTTCAATCACGATATTCGATGCGATATCGATCCAGAATCGTATTTTTCTCGTTTTGAATAAATTTCATTATCTCGTTAAGATATCTGCATACATCTTAGAATGAACTAGCTGGACCCGTGCACGACTCGTGCCAAGATTTAGTGAATGCAAGGATATGGAGTGATTTTATTAATATAAAGAACATATTTATTATTCATATCTTCCCCGTAAAATTCTTCCCCGTAGAACGCTTTCCCGTAAAATTCTTCGGGTAGAATTCTTTCCCGTAGAATTCTCCCCGTAGAGTTTTCCCAAGTAGAAGTTTTAGTGTGGCGAGTTTTAGTGTGGTGAATTTTAGAGTGGTGAATTTTAGTGTGGTGAGTTTTAGTGTAGTGAATTTTAGTGTGGTGAGTTTAGTGTTGTGAGTTTTAGTGTGGTGAATTTTGGTGTGGTAAGTTTTGTTTTGGTTAATTTTAGAGTGGTGAGTTTTAGTGTGGTGTGTTTTAGTGTGGTGAGTTTGAGTGTGGTGAATTTTAGAGTGGTGAGTTTTAGTTTGGTGAGTTTTAGTTTGGTGAATTTCGGTGTGGTGAGTTTAAAGAATTTGGGATGGTTGGTATACCCAGGTGTGAAATATCATAAGATCACTACAAAGATCACTATAATATCTGTTGAAATACACCATCTGGAAAATGTACCTTCTATGGGGGGTGCCACGCCCAGTGGTCTAATACCGCCCACATTCCGCGAGACCGTTTAGAATGGTTATATATAACGCTGACCAGAATTTCATTAAATTTGCTATGCTAATTGCTGACATAATGTGTTTTTAATTTTTGGGTTATATGGGAGGTGCCACGCCCAGTCCACCAATCTCACCGAGATATAGCCTATACTCTGCCCAGACCCAACATACATGTTGTGTCAAAATTTGATTCAATTCGGTTCAGCCGTTTTGACGCCTATTCGGAACATACAGACATACAGACATACATACTTACATTCGCAAATATATAGTAGATTGCAGTATAATAAAGATAGAAAATCGTTATCGAGATCGAATAAATTTCTCGACCTCTCGAAACAGTCTTGAAGCAATATCGAATCGAATGGCAGACTGAGAAGGTTAAACAATTAAAATGAAATTGTCAGTTACCCTGGTGGAATCTTTGATAGCATCATGATCGGGAACTGATAATTGTATTTATTTTACCTTGTTACAAGTTCAATATGGCCAAGCACATTTCTTCCTTAATACGGTAAATTTCGGGAATAGCAGAAAGAACATCATAAAAAAATACCCCACCAAAGTTACGATCTATTCTTCAAAAATTAAAAAAAAAATGGCTTTTTAGATACCTTTCTCAAAAAAGAATGGCGAAAAATTAAATGACAAAATGGGGAATTGAAAAATGCGAAATGCATTCTCCATATTTTGACTGATACAGTCTGACAAAAAATATGAACTTCGGTACATCAATGACTCTGCAAAAATCTAAATAAAAGTAAATCATATAAAAGAATAACTTATATTTTGTTTTATTTAAAAAAGCAATAAATTTTTTTTTTGTTCGGCGGCCAAAATACACTCTACTAAAAAGATCAATCTGTACTATCTAATTATCGGTCATACTCTGACTTTCGATCGAATTACAATCGAATTTCATATAAAATATGTGGACAAACTGTTTTGAATTAGATGTCCCAGTACAAATATTTGTCAATGAATTCAACCCGTTGCTTTGACTTTAACAATTTTAATTAGTTTGAAAAACACATTTTTTGTTTTGTGACATCGAGAATTCAAAATCATTTGTTTATAAATTTAATATGAAACTCGATCGGAATTTGATCGCAACCCGGAACATGGCCGTATATTTAATTTTCATATCGTCATTTACAAAATTACACGAAATTGAGATTTCTGATAATGAACTAAAATCGCGACAAACAATGTTTGGTAGGTTAGGTTTAAAGCATTTTAAAAGACAAGTTTATTTTTAAAGATTATCTGTCTGATTTTTTATATGCTCTTGCCGAAATTATGTCGTGAATTTCTTTCTGAATTTCCTAAAAACTTGTCTGAAATATGCTGAAAATTTATAAAAAAAAAATAGAAATAAAAAAATCGATGGTTTCGGAAATATGCTGGTATTTAAAAAAAAAAAAATAGAAATATAAAATAAATGGTAATATCGACTAGGGATAGGCCTAATTCTTATGCAGATTCAAGCACTATTTCATTTAAAATTTTCGTATGATATTATTTGATTTGAATTTATCATTTTTAGATAATAATACGAGATATACGAGCCAACAACGAGTCGAAATTATTAAAATTTACTACCAAAATTCGCAAACCTTACTGAAGAGAAATGTCAAAAGAGCTACAAGAAATATGGCGTCGTTTGCTGGCCCTGTCGCTCTACTTTTGTAGCGTCCCTGTTAAAAAACCCATTATATCTTATTCGAAAATTAAAGAAACATTTATATTATTGTCACATGAAGTATTCACAAAAACTCCAGAATTTGGTTCATGATCCTATTTATTTGTAATATTGTTATAGGATCAGAATATCTAAACAAAATGTGTCACAATCATGTCATAAATATATTTTGTCTTTGTATTGCATTGATTTGCAATATTTTGTTTTATATTAGTGGAAACAAACTTAATATTATAATATGTTTAATTATATTTAATACAATACTCACTTTGGCAAACTTTGGTATGATTTAGATAGGACATTACGAAAATTGTTTAGTGTTATGCCTGGAAATAAAATAGAAATAGATGTAGAATTTTGCATTTTTATACCCTATGAGGTACAGGGTATATTAACTTTGTGCATATATTGTAACGCCCCTTAGGAGGCGTGTCCGGTATGGAAAAGTATATATATTCTTGATCAGCATCACTACCCGAGTGCGTTTAGCCATGTCCGTCTGTCTGTCTGTCTGTCTGTCTGTCCGTCTTGCTGTCTTGCTGTCTTGCTGTCCGAATACAGAATAACTTGAGAAATACTGATCAGAATGCGATGAAATTTCGTCTCAATATAGTTTAGCCAAAAGTAGGAACTGAGTTTGAAAATGAGCAAAATCGGTCAACGGATACGCCCACCTCCCATACAAGTCACTTTTATATAACTTTTTCGAAACTAATAACTCGAAAAGTATTCAAGGTATAGTTATAAAATTTAAAAGGTATTGTTATAATTCACCTAAAAATATGTGGTCCAAAAATGGGCGTGATCCGCCCACTTTTTTTTTTCATTATTTCCCGGGTTTTCATAGTGGAAATTTGATCCGTAAATTATTAAAATCAAATCTATGAAATATTAGCCTTTCAATTGGGCGTGGTCCGCCCAATTATATTTTTCAATTTTTTTTTATTTTTTTTATTTTAAAAATTTTTTTAATTTATGGGGATATAAGACGTAAATTTCTGATATATGTATAATATTCTGAGGGATAATATCCCCACCAAAGGTGTAGGGTATTCCATAGTCGGGCCCGTACCGACTATAAAATTTCGCCCCATGTGACCGAACTTACCCATGTGACCTAACTTTCCCAACTCGTTTAAAATCTAATTGTCTAGAAATGGTGTATTATGCTGATAAATAATAAATCTGCTGAAAACAAATATTAAACAATATTTGGAAAAACATATTAACCATATTATACTAAAAATAAATATAAATTAACTTGGATTTAGGGAACTATTGTTTGAGAGGTCTGTAATTTGTACGTTATTAATTTGTAATTATTAAAAACAGTTTATTATAACAAATCAGTAGTCAAAAGCTATATAGTTGTAGTTTTCCAAACATATACTTGATTCCAGCATAGCTATTTTTAAAATGTATATAATTTTTTATTATAAATCATCATTTCCCTAGTGGAAATTTGCCCGATGCGACATCGGGAAATGATCGGGGTTTCGTCAGGTAACCCCTATTAGAGCAAATATGATCATTGCCTTGTCATGCCCTTATCATGCTCACCATAGCAGGGTTTACATATACTAATGGTCCCGATCAAAGCTACATTAGTTGTTCCTCTAAAGAAATTTTTATCGGGCAATGATCAGGTTTCAATGAGGTATGATATTTTATTTCATCGGGTATTTGTAGTGCTTTCGTATGCTCATGTTTTAACAAGGCAATGGTCAGATAAATAATGATATGGGGAATTACCCGATCAGTACATGATCATTGCCTGGGGTGAGTACATGATCAGGACACTGCGTTACAAGGACATCGTGGGCCTCGTCATATCCCGATCATCTCAACTAATGACATGATCAGTTCATGAGCATGGCCCTACCAAAATTTCTACTAGGGTTGTACTAACTGTAATATTAATGTTATAACTAAATCATTTTATTAATCTTTAAAACTGTGTGTAAACTAGTTGAAAAGAAAAGAATAACTTTTCAATAATTGTGTTTTTTTTTTGTTTTACGTTACTGCCAATAAATGATTATTTGCAGCAAATACAATTCGCTGACCGTTATTTAATAAGGAAATTTGTGCGCACTTTTGCGACGCGCATGCGTGCATCAAATGCACAAAAGACAAAAGGCGCCAGTTAAATACGTTTTTACGGGAAAATTTACACCACGAATGCATACAAAACTGCACAATATAATGCAACCGAAGAAAGTTCAACACTGAAAGTTTTAAATCAAATTTAAAAATATGAAATTCGATTAATTTTATTTTAAATTTAATAATAATAAATATATTAAATAATAAATTTTTATCAGTGAACTATTTTTATTAGATAATTAAATTAAGAATATATTTTTGGCGTCTTTCGGAATAATTTTTGGTATATTTCTCGCAAACACATATATAAATGGAAGATTGTGGAAAACGTAAAGCAATCCTCCCCAGTAGAAATTCATCCTATTGGGGAAGACGTGATGTTATTTAACTAGTCGGGTTATTATTGGGTTAAAATAAAATCATCAGTTCTCGATCGAAAATTTTCAACAAGGGCTAGACAAAATTTATGCATGGTTCAGACGGTTTAATACCGAGTATAGCCGCGGTAGCACAGTGGTTAGTGCGTTGAACTGCGAGCCGAAAGGTCCCTGGTTCAAGCCTGGACTGGGGCTAACAACATCTTTTCATAGAAACATTTTTCTATACCGCGCTACCTCTCGTCAGTAAATGGCAAACCTACGAGAGTAAAACATTGCCTATGAAAAGCTCTCACTCGCCGTACGGATTCGGCAATAAACTGTAGGTCCCACCACTTTGAGTACAAATATAACACGCACAGCTCAAAAATGGTGAGAGAGCTCGGCCTAAGTTCTTATAGGACTGTAGTGCCAAACTATATATAGGACACCGAAATACTGCATTAAAAATAATTAAAAATGTATTTAAAATATACATATTTGATTTACGTCTAAACGCATACGTATTTGATTTTACTAAACTTTTTTTGTATAGAAAGAAAAACTTTATAATTTGACAGATTTATATACAGAATTCCAATAAATCTGAATAAAAAAAACTTAAATTTTGTCTTTGTTTATACGTCCTGAAAAATAACAGAATGTATATGCCTTCAGTTTTACTATAATCTGTATTTATTTTACTTTGTTGTAAAAATTAATTAAAAAAAAAATATATATTTTTTATAATAATAACAATTCTTTATTGATTCGGAAAATTATATGAATAAATATTAATATAATATATTCTGATTATCAAAAATAAGATACAACAATTATAAATATGAACACTATCTACCCAAGCATCCACGGCTCGACAATTGCCACGAACTATTGTGGCATATGTGTACCTTTTAAGTTACCTCTGACACCAGTGTTGCAAACTAATAATATGTAGTCCCAAAGAGGTAACTAATAACATGTATAGAACATACGCAATAATATGTCGCAATGCTGTCATTCATTCTGATAATGGAACAATATAATAAAGGGAGTTAACTTTGTTGCTATTAGCTGACAAAAAGTGTCAAATTATTAAATGTATTATGTTCCATATATGTGGCATGTATAGAATGAGAACCTAATAGGAACATATTTAAAGGGTTTTTCAACAGGGACGCTACAAAAGTTGAGAGACAGGGACAGCACACGACGCCATATTTCTTGCCGCTCTTTTGACATTTCTCTTCAGTAAGGTTTGCCTAGATATACGAATTCGAAATTCGGTAGTAAATTTTAATAATGGTATGGCATGTATAGAATGAGAACATAATAGGAACATATTTAAAGGGTTTTTCAACAGGGACGCTACAAAAGTAGAGCGACAGGGACAGCAAACGACGCCATATTTCTTGCCGCTTTTTTGACATTTCTCTTCAGTAAGGTTTGCCTAGATATACGAATTCGAATTTCGGTAATAAATTTTAATAATTTCGACTCGTTGTTGGCTCGTATATCTTTCCATCATGAAATGGCAAACCTTACTGAAGAGAAATATCAAAAGAGCGGCAAGAAATATGGCGTCGTTTGCTGTCCCTGTCACTCTACTTTTGTAGCGTCCCTGTTGAAAAACCCTTAAAAAAACTTTTGTTGCGCTCTTATTGAAAAACTCTTTACAATGTAGCTAATTAACTTTAAAATTTAATAAATGTATATTATTATACACGACATATATATAACATCCACTACATATGTTTATGGAAAGTTGTGTTGCAAAAATATACATCCGCAAAAGCATAATTTAAAAAATAAAGAAAATCACAATTTTAATAAATTTTCACAAATTGCATTTTTTTGTGTGCGCGTAAAAATTAGAGGGGGTAGAATATAAGCTTTAACCCGAAAACTTGAACCGTTTGTTAAATTAGAGTTGTAGTTTGCCGAAAACTCGGTTCGTAAATATTTCTATTATTATGACATGCATATTTTATACCACTTAAGTTTTCACAAAGTGGTTACTTGGGTAGTTGTATAGTATATGTATATACAACTGAAGAGTGTTACGCACAACTTCATTTTTAAAACCACAAAGATTCAGCGAGAAACTCAATTAGTTGGCAGCACTAAGTCAAATAAAGACAACTGTATTTAAGAACCAACAAAATGTAGTAGACCTACATTTTTTCAAAACAAAGGCATACATTTTATATAATTTACTACAGTTGGTTTCTAATACAGACAAAAGCGATGTTACAATTATAATTTTAAATTATTTATGGTTTTTTTTAGAATTTCCAAAATATATAATATTTCTTTTTTGTTAAAGTGTAATAACCACATTCGTTACAGGTACTTTATAGCGCATATTGTTCGCACGCTTCTTCTTTAGATACCACTCTTCGATTGTTTCATCTTTTGGTGTTAGTCTTCAATTTCAATTAATTCTGAACGCATGTGCTCAGAATCGACGATATTATCGATAATTTTCCCAGCCAAAACGCATGTCACGACACCTGTCGGCCTGCAGCGGGCTGCACATAATCTTAAGGGGGGTTCTGAGAAAAATACGAACAATTTATTGGCAATAAAACTATTGGCTCATTCAATATTCACATTGAATTCAAATAGAAATGTATTAAATTAATTTATTTCCATTTCTTATGCGGCTTGATTGCGGCATTTTACTCTGAAAAAATCATTTATTTTTTGCATAATTCAATTAAAAAGTGATTTAGCTTATTTTTTGTATAACCATCACTTGTCGAACACATACTAAAGAATTTATTAAAGCTATATAATAAAAATAATCTGCAATTAGCTAATATTTATTGCAATATCACCTTAAATGTCATGGGAAAGATGATGCATGTGAGAATAACGTGTGAAAGTGTTTCGGGCAAACAATTATTTTTGCGGCAAGCATTTAGTTTTTTTTAATCAATTATAAATATGCGAATACAAATAGTATTTCTGTTAGGTTTTAGTCAAATTCCATAGAATTTAATGTATTGCTTCGCTAAATTGTGTGGAACAAGATATATTCAAAACATAGAAGTGTTATGTTTTACTAGAATGTGTAGGCGAAAGTGTTTCGGACAAACAATGATTTTTGCAACAATCATTAATTTATATTAATAAACTAGATATATGTGAATTGGAATAATATTTCTGTTAGAATTTAGCCGAATTCCATAGAATTTAGAACGCATCAAATAAATTAATTATTTTTCTTAATTATGAGAATTTTGTGGTACAAGAAACATTTAACCGAAACATATAAACATTTTGTTCTAATTATTTTTGTTTCTAGTTTTATTTATTAAAATGTCTAAGTGATAGTGTTATGGATAAACAATAATTTTTAAGCTATATTAATCAATTAGAAATTAAATTAATATTTCTATTAGAGTTTATCCGAATTCCATAGAATTTAAACCGAAACAAATAAATTCACTACTTGGCTTAATTGTGCGGTTATTGTGGGAAAAAAAACATTTAGCCAAAGCAAATAAATATTTTATTTTGATTACTTTTATTTTATTTATGTCGAATATGAATGTAAATTATAGTTTTAACATTTTAACATAAAAACTAATTTATCAAATAGAATATTTTCAGCATATAAATGATTTCATTTTTAATAAAGCACAGAACTTTTTTTTTTTTTAAAGTGTGTTATTTAAAGAAAATAATAGAAACATTATTATGCTTTAAATACCGCGTCTTTTTATGACTGCCATTCCCAGATCTTTGAATTATAATCAATAGGAATTGTTTCTTAGTTTTAATGCCACCACAAACAACTACTATGTGCTACGCGAATATAATCGGTCATTGATAAATTGCTGGTAGAATGGCAGAAATGACAAAAAATCCTATAACAACTAATAAAAAAGTGAAAGAATTAATTCAGTCGGCGAATTTTGATGAAGAAACCAATGAAGAAAAATCATAGCAAGTTTAAGAGAATAAAAGACAAATTAATAATAGGCAATTATAGCACTAAGCAAACATATATTTATCATGAAAATACACTGAAAAATTCTAATTTATAGAACAAACTGGCCAAAAAAGTTAAAATTTTTCAAATAATTTCATTTTTGTTTGTATATTCTTTAAATTTAATTTTTTCATCATAAAATAAACATTTTAATTGGTAATCATTTCGTAGTTCGGAATTTAAAGAGTTTAAAGAAAATATATTATAATAGATATGCGGGACTTTTTATCATTATCTGAAAATTATTGTTAATGATTTATGGGGAACAATTACAAAAAGTGTGTAAAAATCTAAAAAGTTTATAGCAGGAACTCTTGAGAGATATTTTAAATGATGATACCAAAAAAATGTTTTTTTTATTCATGCATAAAAATTATATATGTGTTTTGACCTTCTGGAGTTGTGCCAAAATCGACAATTTATACACAAAAGTACCGATCTATAAACGAGTTTTTTTTTTTTTTTTGATAATTTCGAAACAACAAAAATCGTTCTTTAATTTTGTCGATCAAATTTGTTGACTGCAAATTTGATCGACAAAATTAAAGAACGTCCCTACTGAAACGACTTATTAAATGAAATCAAGTATGGAGTCATACCATAGACACACTTTTTGGCACGGCCAATGCAGTTTATAAACAGATTTTCAGAAGATTTTATACAGGCAATAATTTGTTGGGGATCTTCCTGTAAAATTTTACAATATTTGATAACTGTTTACCGGAAATCCAAAATTTTCATAAAAATGACAGACATTTTTGTCTCGTGTACCCTGAACAAAATGCTTGGCTCAAGGCACTTTTTAAATAAGTTTTTTTTAAAGATTTTAGCATATAAATCTGGATAATATCGTTCGAAAACTGCATTTTAAATTCCACAAAACTTGATAACTGGTGGAAGTTTGTTGCCACAATCAATCTTACTGGCACTATTCTGGCATATTTTTCAGAAGATTTTATACAGGCAATAATTAGTGAATGCCCAAAGAAGAAAGAATAATTGAAAGAATAATCTGAATAAAACTTAGCTATGAAAGAATTGTCAGGAGAAGTCAGCGAAGAATTATTATTAACACATTTTACTCTTCGACAAAAGATTTTGAAAAGTACATAACAGGTTGTCGTATTTTGTGAAATATTTACGATATATTTTGGGTATGTTTAGAAAATCGGAAGCTTTTGATATTTGTACTTATCAGCTTTATGTCATAGGAAAAAATGTTTCTAAACCGCTTGTATCCTGTCAAATTTTGCCTATAAACTTTATAGAAGACAAGGGCATCAATGATGAATCAAGTACATTGTAGAATTTTGTCCTTCCAATATTTCATACGTACAGAATGACAAAACGACTACTAACATTCCTTATAAAGAGTTTTTCAACAGGGACGCTACAAAAGTAGTGCGACAGGGACAGCAAACGACGCCATATTTCTTGCCACTCTTTCGACATTTCTCTTCAGTAAGGTTTGGCATTTCATGATGGAAAGATATACGAATTCGAATTTTGGTAGTAAATTTTAATAATTTCGACTCGTTGTTGGATCGTATATCTTTCCATCATGAAATGGCAAACCTTACTGAAGAGAAATGTCAAAAGAGCGTCGTTTGCTGTCCCTGTCGCTCTACTTTTGTAGCATCCCTGTTGAAAAATCCTTGAAAAAAACTTTTGTAGCGCTCTTATTGAAAAACCCTTTAAGTAAGAAGGTTGTTACTCTTCGTGATACATTTCAGCGTATTGTAGGAAAGATCCAAAAAAGTTGTCATTTATAAATTTTAAGCAAATACTTAGTTTCTATTTAGATATAAAATAAAAATAAAACCAGTTGGGAAGGTTAGATCACATGGGAAATTTTAAAGTAGGTGTAATTATGATAGTTAGGATTATCAAAATTATAGTCGGTCTAAGCCGACTATAAATACCCTACACATATGTGTGGTTACCATTCAAAGTGATATATAGGTCACCAGGGTATACAAATCCTGAAAATAACTACACACTTTCAATCGCTAAAGAATTTCCATTCATTTGATACCCATATTTACAAATGGATAGGTGTACCGAATTTCGATTTTTTTTTGGGAACCACAAGTCGTTTCGCGGGAAAACATTATTTCCATGTATTTGAGAATGAAGTCAATATATATTTGACCAAAAAAGTTTACCTAAGCACTTATACAGTAAAACTGAACTAAATAAATTTTATATGAGTTATTTGAATATAAATGGTCAGATCACAGGTCACAATGGACCGATATGCCTAATTTTTTTGCACATACAGCGTAGGTGTATCAGTAATCTAAATTATGAGTTTCATTTATCTAACTCTTCAATTGTTTAAGTAGTAGGGATTTCAACAGACAGACGGAAAGACAGACAGACAGACAGACAGACAGACGGACAGACGGACATCGCTAAATCGACTCAGGAGGTCATCCTGAACAAGATATCGTCGTTGTAGAACGAAAACCAAATACATTTTTATGAAAAACTTAAATTTCGAGTTTATTGATTAATATTATAAAAAGTATATGATACATTTTAAAAGTTGAAATATCAATTGATAGATTTACATTTTATTAACATGTGGTAAAAAAATTGAAATTACTTAATAACAATTGACAGATATGTAAAGATTTTTGTTAATAAAAATTTGACATTTTGAAAATGAATTTGGTGACTTTTCGTTCTACAACGACGATATGTACTTTTCCATACCGGAGATACTTCCTTCTGGGTGTTACAAACGGCGTACCAAACCGAATATACCCTTTCACTTTTAGTGTAGGGTATAAAAAGATGCTTTACTATTTTCACACACTGCAGTATGGTATAGAAGCTTAGTCTAGCTCGAGAACTGCTGTATAACCTTTGGTTGAAACATAATTTGTGGAAAAAATTCACCGTCTTGGATCTGGAAGCCGTTTTCTTCCATATACTGAATTTGTCATATAGGCGAGAAAATGAAACAGTCTAAGTGCCTGATCAAATCTATCTTGAATGTCTTCTATGTATAAACAGGACAAATCTTCAGAACATAATAGATTTAATCAATGACTACCGCTTTAAAAGTGGCTTAGAATTCTCTTGAATTAAATACATAGTTTCGGAGACTATTTGGATCTGCATGGGCCTATTTTTTTATTGTTAGCTTCATCCAGCAGTGGTTCAAAAAATTGTTTTTTTCGATTTGGTGGTTTATCCAATTCTTAAATTTTCAAAAAATAAATCGTACTCTGAAAACCATAAATATATTGCATAAGTTATAATTCGAAAAAGGTACAAAAATCAATAAAATAAAAAAATTCCAAAAATCATGGATTTTTTAGGTGGATAAAATCCAAACAAATCCGGATGTATTTTTCTTAAGAGTGGAGAAATAAACCCAGCCCTGTATTTAATGTTATTATGTCACATTATTTTATTTTTATTAACAAAAAATCTAAAAGTTGTAAAGGGTTTTTCAATAAGAGCGCTACAAAAGTTTTTTCAAGGGTTTTTCAACAGGGACGCTACAAAAGTAGAGCGAATGAAGGGAGTAGAGTAGAATGACATGATGGAAAGATATACGAGTCGAAATTATTGAAATTTACTACCGAAATTCGAATTCGTATATCTTTCCATCATGAAATGGCAAACCTTACTGAAGAGAAATGTCAAAAGAGCAGCAAGAAATATGGCGTCGTTTGCTGTCTCTGTCGCTCTACTTTTGTAGCGTCCCTGTTGAAAAACCCTTTATTTGGTACGGGAAAATGTTAATAAACACAATTAGATTTTGTCCTGATAGAAAATGTTGCAAATCCACCGTGATTTAGAATTTAAAATTTTTAATACTTCATATTCCAACTTATTTTTTTCAGTGTTCGAACAATAACAATTGACACAACCGTTAAGTAAACAATACTTCAAAAAAAAAAAATGAAACAACAACTGTAGCATCTAATAGCAACAACTACAAATAATTTATAAGTATCAACCACAACTAAAGTTAAAGAATTAAGAGTCTGCTATTAAATGTGTCTGGTAAAAGAGGCGATCAGTGGTATGTGGTAGTTTATTAGCTGCAATTACGACAATACCAAACAATTGTTACAACAAAAACAACAAAAATTGATACAAGAAAATCGACCAGTTCTATAATCACAACAAAAAATACATCACAGATATAAATACAACAACTACAAACTACTTGAAGACATTGTGACACAAAGCTGATGAATACAAAAGAAAATCAAAATAATCATCAATCCGTGAAATGCTATTTTCCTGTCCATTGACCATCGACAGTAGCAGAGTAGTAGTAGTAACAACAGATGCCATCATCAATGTTGCTCTTCAGGTGGTTTGTCACGAGCTCGACTCGATTCCAACGGAAGCTTTACTGTGACATATTCGCAAAACAACAAAAAGAGTTGTAGGTATTTTAGTTGTTATTGCTGTTGTTGTTGTAATCTAACAAGCAATTGACAAATTGTTGGCAGAAAAACACATGTCTATTTCAGAGAGACCCTTTTGACTCCATCCAGTTCCATCTGGAACTCTTCGGACAAAGTTCTGCACGAATCGGCAGCATGTCACAAAAGTATAGGAAATACATGTATTGCTCAAAATTCGTGATTCAATCATTTGCATGTAGTCGGTTTGGTTGTAACAGGCAATAACTTTGACAAATATATTCTAAACTTAGCAAAATCTGCCAATTAGATTCTATTTACTAATTTTCTTTAAATATCTAAATTTATGTTATATTTTGTTTGGCTTAATCAAGATTTTGATCGAATTTAGACATTTTAAATTCAACGATTTTCATTTCTATTATTCATAATACAAGTTATATTCAAGTCAGGAAAAATAGTTTACATTTATTTGAAGAATTATTTTAATATTTTGTTTGTAATATTTCAGTTTTCGATTGATTTTGAATTCAAATAAATACGAAAAATGTTCAAGTCTAAGCAAACGGTTTCATTGATTTGGAAAACGATTAACAATGTTTCCCATGGACATCCCATACATAAGTTTTATATAATTCGCGGGTCCTGATTTTGACTGCATATCCTGTTTTTTTATTACGTAACGTTATTACGTTATCGAAACTGTAGACACTTTTGAGACAATTTACAATGTAGGAGAACGTGGTGTAAAATGGGACATGGGGTAATGTTTGGACATGTTTTTGCACTTACAAAAAAAAACCAGTTGGGAAGGTTAGATCACATGGGAAATTTTAAAGTAGGTGTAATTATGATAGTTAGGATTATCAAAATTATAGTCGGTCTAAGCCGACTATAAATACCCTACACATATGTGTGGTTACCATTCAAAGTGGTATATAGGTCACCAGGGTATACGAATCCTGAAAATAACTACAAACATTCAATCGCTGAAGAATTTCCATTCATTTGATACCCATATTTACAAATGGGTAGGTGTACCGAATTTCGATTTTTTTTTTTTGGTGAACCACATGTCTTTTCGCCGGAAAACATTATTATCATGTATTTGAGCATGATGTCAATATATATTTGACAAAAAAAGTTTACCTAAGCACGTATACATACAAATTGATCTTTATATGTACATTTTATATGAGGTATTTGAACATAAGTGGTCGGATCATAGGTCACATACAGCGTAGGTATATTAGTAATCTAAGTTATAAGTTTCATTTATCTAGCTCTTCAATTCTAAAAGTAGTAGGGATTTCAACAGACAGACAGACGTACAGACAGACGGACATCGCTACTCAGGAGGTCAGGAGGTCATGCTGATCAAGAATATATATACTTTTCCATACCGGAGATGCTTCCTTCTGGGTGTTACAAACGGCGTACCAAACTGAATATACCCTTTCACTCTTAGTGTAGGGTATAAAAACAATTGCGAAAAAATTCTTCTTAATATGGCATAGACTTTTTTATTCATGATTATAATAAAATTTCTACATGTTTATTGCATTTCGAAAACAAGTGAAAAAAATTTTTTGAAAGTTTTTTAGAGTGGTAATAAAAAGTGTAATTTTTTTGTCGTTTTTAATTAAGACTGTATATTTTAAATTGCTGCATTTTTTTTGCAAATAATTTAACTTCACTTAAATAGTGCCAAGTTATATTCAAATTGCGATATTGGGGTAAAGTAGGAAACACTTTTTGAGGTAAAGTGGGAAACATAATTTAAGCAATGTTTGTTGTAATTTTAGTGAAAATATTTTATTATATGAATAATTAAAAGAAAAAACTTCCATCTTGGCCACAAACCAATGAAAAGCAACATTTTAACCTCATCTGAGATAAGATACACCCAGAAAAAAATACTATATAAATAATAGTTTTTTACTATTAAAAATAGTCAATAGGATAAATTATTATTTTAATCGGAAAATACCATTAAATACTAGAAAATACTATGACATTGCCATTGAGTTTATATGAAAAGATTTATTTTTTGTATACTATTAAATCAATAATTGTCCTATTGACCAATTTTAATGGGATTTGATGGAATTTTTTTCTGGGTGTACGAATTGCAGCAGAACACCGAGAATCGAATCTTTAACAGCAGCAAAAAGAATACATCAGAATCATCAGAATAAGAAGAATTTTATACAATTTGCTTGAATTAAATTCCGAAGAATTTAAATTAAATTTTAACAATTCAGTGGACTGCCATATCTGCAAATGGTCTGTATACAGAAAAAAAATCTTCAATATGATGAATTTATTCATAAATAATATGAATTTTTCACCAACTACTAGATACATGATATTGATACCACCGTTCATTAAATGACATATTAATGAATGTATTCATTATATATATGAACAAATTATTCAATACAATGAATTTGAATTGTCATATTGATGAATTTGTTCATAATATTTAAAAAAAAAAAAAATGTATAAAATAATTCGAAAGAAAAGTTTTGTAATTTTTTTTTTAAATACCAGTAAAAAAAATGTAAAAAAAAATTATCGGAAAAAAAATTTTGGGACAAAAAAAACTTTGTTAAAAAAAAATTTCGAAAAAAAAAAATCGAAAAAAATTTGTTTAAAAAAAAATATGATAAAAAAAAAATTTCGAAAAAAAAATTTTTTTTCTTTCAAAAAAATATTTTTTATAAATATACGGAGATGTTTATGAATTGTAATTATTTTTTTCATGCATTACTAATCCTATATTATTACCTTATTGTTATGTTTTTTGTCCTTAATATATTTGTCTTTATGAAAGAGACAAAACATGAAATAGAAAAACAAAAATAGCATTTGGGTAAAAAATTTTGAAATTTCCCACTTTACCCCAAGATTTTTCAACAAGTCTGAAATTGAGCTGTTTGGAAAAAAAGCCATTAAAAGGCATATAAATGGTATTATGTTAATGCAAAAAGTTAGATCATGTATCAGTATATGCTATTGAAAAGAATTTAAAACAGTGTTGAAATGTACATTTTTGGAAGAATCTCAAAATGTGTCCTACTTTACCCCAGGCTCTCCTACCTTTAACCAAAAAAAAAAAAAAAACTAATCTGTCTTTGAATTATCAAATCAAAATATAATATACCAACAAATACTAATA
This sequence comes from Dryomyza anilis, assembly GCA_951804985.1. NCBI lineage: Eukaryota > Metazoa > Arthropoda > Insecta > Diptera > Dryomyzidae > Dryomyza > Dryomyza anilis. Next base: position 107,202,185 of record OX638130.1, read on the forward strand.
TTTCGATACTAGCTGGACCCGTGCACGACTCGTGCAAATATTTTGTAAATGCAAGGATACACCCAAAGAACGAATCAGTTGGGGCAACTGTCTTTTTTTGCCAACCGAAGTAATTAGTTCTGTCAACATTCGACTGATTCAGTTGTTGTAACACCGCGTATCAGTTCACACAACTAATGCATACAATTGACACAACCAATTTGATTAGTTGTGGTAGCCAATTTAGTTATAAGAAATCGGCTATTTTACCTAACCCTAGCACTCCAACGTGTTGCAAACCCGAAGTCAGCATCACAACAGCCCGAGATCGGTGATGGCCGACGAGTCGTTGTGCTGCTGACTTCGTGTTTGCAACACGTTGGAGCGCTAGGGCTGCATATATAAATACAACATATAGAAACACAATAGCAAGTACTCTGTAGAATAGTATGTCTCTTGTTGAAGAAAGTGTGTTTGGGTATGAAAAAACTGAACAAAAGTCTTAAAACAAGTCTTAAAACAATTCCAAATTTTGTTTTACACGTGGCACGCGCTGTCCGTAGCACACAAAGAAAAATAGTGAAAAATCTGAAGCGTGTGCGACTGATGTTGTCCTGCTTTGGCATTGCTTTTATACAAGACAACTGATTTCGCAATTGAATCAAATAAATATTGGTTGCTACAACCTAATATTAACTAACTATCTGTTAAGTCAACTAAATATTGGTTATGTCTCATTTTGAATTTAGTTGCCGTAGCAATGGAAATAAAAAAATTTAAAATGGATAAAAAGTTTGTTTCCCCAATCAATGTTGCAGTTGCTTTAATTAATAGGTGGTTACGCTTCACCATACGTTTTATCATAAATGAATTTCAGTTGTGGCTGACTACATTTGGTATATGCAAATGAATATTCGATGAAACAACTGAACGCCAAGCTAATATTTTTTTGTGTGCAATTTTATTAATATAAAAAATATTTTTATTATTTATATCAGGGACCCGTGCTTCGCTGTGGACGTTTTTTTTATTGGTTTTATAAATGTAGTAACCAAAACAAAACTAATTCTCCGGTAAAACAATTTTTCTCATAGACAATTCTTTCTCAGACTGTGCTTTCCCGTAAAATTCTTTCCCGTAGAGTTTTTCCCAGTAGAAGTATTGGAGTGGTGAGTTTCGTTGTGGTGAATTTAAGTGTGGTGAATTTTGGTGTGGTGAGTTTTAGTGTGAAGAGTTTTAGTGTGTTGAGTTTTAGTGTGGTGAATTTCAGTGTGGTGAATTTCAGTGTGGTGAATTAAATTGTGGTGAGTTAAAGTGTGGTGAATTTGAGTTTGGTGAATTTTAGTGTGGTGAATTTTAGTGTGGTGAGTTTTAGTGTGGTGAGTTTTAGTGTGGTGAATTTTAGTGGTGAGTTTTTGTGTGGTGAGTTGGTGAACTTTAGTGTGTTGAATTTTAGTGTGGTGAGTTTTAGTGTGGTGAGTTTTAGTGTGGTGAATTTTAGTGTGGAGAGTTTTAGTGTGGTGAGTTTTAGTGCGGTGAGTTTTAGTGTGGTGAGTTTTAGTGTGGTGAGATTTCGGATCTAATGATTTATGGTTATGCTAACTATCAATATACATAATTATACCCTACACCTATATTGCATATATTGTAACGCCCCTTAGGAGGCGTGTCCGGTATGGAAAAGTATATATATTCTTGATCAGCATCACTACCCGAGTCCGTTTAGCCATGTCCGTCTGTCTGTCTGTCTGTCTGTCTGTCTGTCTGTCTGTCTGTCCGTCTTGCTGTCTTGCTGTCTTGCTGCCGAATACAGAATAACTTGAGAAATACTGATCAGAATGCGATGAAATTTCTACTCAATATATTTTAGCCAAAAGTAGGAACTGAGTTTGAAAATGAGCCAAATCGGTCAACGGACACGCCCACCTCCCATACAAGACACTTTTATATAACTCTTTCGGAACTAATAACTCGAAAAGTATTCAAGGTATAGTTATAAAATTTAAAATGTATTGTTATAATTCACCTATAAATATGTGGTCCAAAAATGGGCGTGATCCGCCCACTTTTTTTTTTCATTAGTTCCCGGGTTTTCATAGTTGAAATTTGATCCGTAAATTATTAAAATCAAATCTATGACATATTAGCCTTTCAAAATTTTAAATATAGGCGTGGTCCGCCCAATTATATTTTTAATTTTTTTTTTTAGTTGTTATACTTTTATATACGTAAATTTCTGATTTATGAATAATATTCTGAGGGTGGGGAGGTTCAGCATAATTAAAAACTTTAAAATTAAGGTATGCAATGAAATATCCCACATTAATATCCCCACCAAAGGTGTAGGGTATTCCATAGTTGGGCCCGACCGACTATAAAAATCCGCCCCATGTGACCGAACTTACCCATGTGACCTAACTTTCCCAACTCGTTTTTATTTTTTTATAGACTATCTCTTTTAAATTATACGCTATAAAAGTTTTATATGTATATTTTACATATAAATTACTGAAAACAGCAGTTTTTGCACGAATTTATCTTAAAAAGGCTACGTAGTAGGAAAAACCTCAATTTACAATAAGATTAAGCACACTTTAGATATGAAGTAATGATATTTTGAAGCAATAATAATGCTTCGGGTTAATGCACTGCGACCTGAATTGATCCATAGTGCACCTCTTGATACCACACTCAGAAAAAATACATTAGAATCAATAGTTTTTTGCTATTAAAATTAGTCAATAGGATAAAATATTATTTGAATAGTTAAATACCATTAAATACCATTAAATACTAGAAAATATTCTTAAATGAAGGGTTTTTCAATAAGAGCGCTACAAAGTTTTTTTAAATAAAACGAAAACGGATTTGGATATCAATGAAATTCTTTATTCCTGTAAAAGTACGTTAGATGCCATTATGTATGGAACTTTCTTTTGCATGGTCACCACGGGCACGCTTGCAAAAGTCCTGAACCCAATTTTCGACGGTTTTCAGGCATAAATCGGCCGATACTACTGCAATTTCACGTTCGATATTCGTACGATGTTCATCAATCGTCGCTGGCTTGTTGGCATAAACCATAGACTTGACGTAGCCCCACAGGAAATAGTCTAACGGCGTCAAATCGCACGACCGAGGAAACCATTTCGTGAGATAATACGTTCTCCAAACTTGGTTTCCAATAAATTGATTGTGGCATTCGCTGTGTGGCTTGTGGCGCCGTCCTGCTGGAACCACATGTCCTCCAAGTCCATATCATCCAATTGGGGCCAAAAATATTTTTTATCATTGAACGGTAGCGATTCCCATTCACAGTAACATGCCGGTCTTGATCATCATGGAAGAAGTACGGCCCAATGACGCCGCCGGCCCATAAACCGCACCAAACCGTAATTTTTTCGGGATGCAATGATAACTCATGGAGTACGTGTGGATTGCTGTCTGACCAATAACGCATATTTTGTTTATTGACGAAGCCATTCAGCCAGAAATGAGCCTCATTGCTGAAGATGATATTTCGATGAAAATCAGAATCATTTTCAAGTTCCTAAATACCAATGAATTAAATAAATGGATTATATAAAGGGCATATTTAAAAAACCAGAATCATAAAAATGGCTAACGATTTCTAATGAAACTGTGAAACTGTGCCACTTAGCAATTTGTGAGCAAATCGATAAAAGTCTTAACAATGCCATTATGGCACGATTACGTTGTTAACGTGGGACAATACAAATTGGCAAAGGTAAAAAATAATAGAAAACCCAATACAAATCATGATCATATAAACGATAAAGTTATTGAACCCCAACGTGCGCCACACACGGTTGAGTAGACAGTACTGAGTAGACTTTAGAACCTACCACCAACATTTCTATTCACGAATATAGGCCCTTTCCTTCACTACGCATTATACAAAATTATAGACAGAAAAACTTAACGGGCAGCTGCCTGCATTGATTGTAGTTAAGCAAACGCATGCCACTGATTAACGTTTCTTGAGGTCTACAAAACTTAGAAGATTCTACGGGTAACGTCTTTAATTTATGTAGTATCTACTGCTTGAGCACGTGCCCTACTAAAAATAATTGGAACATAAACAACGTATTAAATTTAAGTACATTTATTAAGTAGTCGGCACATGTCTGACTATTTCTTGCAATTCTATGAAATCCAGAAGGTACATAGAATGAAGTTCTATGGAGCATATTTTGATTTTTAATGAATTGAAGACTAGTTAGTGCAGCTGCTGCTACTTACTGTATGTAGCTTGGTTCGTTCTGCTCCAGCTAGCAAAACGTCAATCGTGAAATTCTCGAGCAACGCCTTTAAGTAGCCCACAAAAAAATTCAGAAAAGTACCCGATGCCCGCCGATACTGCTGGCTGACTGATTTTCCACCAAACAATTGCTGAAAATTGTTTCATATATATCTATTTTTTTTTGTACATGGTTTTTCAGTTAATAAAGTACATGGTTGGCTTCTTTTTGTTTTTTTTGTCAGTAACCAGTTAAAGTTATGATGGTAACTTAACTATTCAATGAATTTATTATATTTTCATATTTCACTTTAATAACATAGTTGAAGTGTGGGTGGTAATAATACCAGGAAATGGATTTTTGGTGGTCTGTTGTTTTTCCAATAAAAAGAGGTTCTGCGTGTGTGTGGCCAGACTTCTAATTTAAACTTTATACAGAAGTTGTGAATTTTGACACTTGCAAGGTGTTGATTTGGAAAAATGTTGGTTTTTTTACTTATTTATGTATGACATTATGAAGGTAAGAGGAAGTTTTACTAAAATTTAAATATTTAATTGCTTATTATTTACTAAGAAAACTTTTAAACAAAACTTCGTTGTAGTGAAAACAAAACTTATAAATATTTAAAAAGATTTACAAATTAACAATTTCTAAATGACCAGGTCAATATCGACCTTTTGAATGACATTCGTATTTTTAGAATTTTACATATATTTTATGCTAATATACTATATTGAATTATTAGAAAAATTTGATAATATCATTTTGTTCTAATAATCCAATCTAATCTAATTGAATTCTTTGTTTAAATTTCAGTTAAAATAGTCCTAATAATATACTTTACAAATAATGGTGTGTGTGAATTCGACTAAACAAAATTTGACTAAAATGAACCAAATTGGATGACAGCAAACAGACATATTATAATCGATTGATTACGGACTTTAACAATTACCAGTTACCGAATTGAGATCGCATGAAACCCCGTTAAATTTAGTTCAGTCAGCCATTAAGTCGTATTAATAATAATAATAATAGTTTGGCGCTACAGTCCTGTATAGAACTTCGGCAGAGCTCTCTCACCATTTGAGCTGTGCGAGTTATATTTGTACTCAAATTGGTGGGACCTACAGTTTATTGCCGAATGCGAACGGCGGCTGAGAGTTTTTCATAGGTAATGTTTTACTTTCGTAGGTTTGCCATTTACTGTCGAGAGGTAGCGTCGCATAGAAAAATGTTTTCTATGAAAAAGATGTTGGTAGTCGCTTGTGATCGAACCGCGGACCTTTCGGCTCGTAGTCGAACGCACCAGCGACTTTACGCTTGTAGTCCAACGCACTAACCAGACGAGCTACCGACGCTACTCGTATTCGAACACAACTTTAATTTCGAAATACATTTGAGGCATCGTACGAATACTCCTCTCACAATTTCTGGCAAATGGTGGGATCTACAATTTTAATACCGAATTCCAAAGAAGTTGAGCGAATTTTTGAAGGCAATATTTACTCTCGTAGGTTTACCATTGTCGGTAGAGAAAACTTTTTTTATTTAATGATATTGACAGGGGCCTAAGATTTTCGACTCGTAGTCGAACGCACCAGCGACTTTTCGCTCGTAGTCCAACGCACTAACCAGACGAGCTACCGACGCTACTCGTATTCGCACACAACTTTAATTTCGAAATACATTTGAGGCATCGTACGAATACTCCTCTCACAATTTGTGGGAAATGGTGGGATCTACAATTTTAATACCGAATTCCAAAGAAGTTGAGCGAATTTTTGAAGGCAATATTTACTCTCGTAGGTTTACCATTGTCGGTAGAGAGAACTTTTTTTATTTAATGATATTGACAGGGGCCTAAGATTTTCGGCTCGTAGTTCAATACACTATTCGACGGTACATTAGCAGGTCAAAACATATCACGAAATGTTTGTATATAGATTCTTAAAATAAGGTTATTGTATTCTAAAAGATATAATAATGGTTTTGGCGCACCATCTATGAAGAACATAAGATAAGCTCTCTCATCATTTGAGTTGTGCGTTTTATACAGTTTTCAATGCCGAATCCGAACGGCGAGGTGAAAGTTTTAGTAGGAAACATTTTACTCTTCTAGGGTCGCGAATGACTGCCGAGAGGTAGCGCGGAAAAGATATTGAGTTCCAACTCACATTTAAACCTGATCTATGCGTTCTCCTGCGTGCCGAAAGGCCCTCGGTTCAAGCCTGTACTGGGGCTAACAACATCTTTTCATAGAAACATTTTTCTATACCGCGCTACCTCTCGGCAGTATATGGCAAACCAACGAGAGTTGGTTGCATTCAAAACTAAAATGATTGAAATTTATGTAAGACTTGGAGTTTTTGACGTCTCGTACACGTATGGGCACACTAGGCCGAGTCGGTCTTCATACAAAAAAATAAAAAAAAACCGCCCCTAAAACAAAAGCTTATTTCTGAAAAATGTTAGAAACAAAAAAAAAATGTTTTGGAGCCCGCCAAAAACTGCCAAAATTATTTTACTTGATAATTTACATTACTTTTATTCCACACAACAAGAACACGAAATAAAACCACTTACTTCAAAGTATTTAACTTTTTGTTCTTATCATAAAGGGTTTTTCAATAAGAGCGCTACAAAAGTTTTTTTCAAGGGTTTTTCAACAGGAACGCTACAAAAGTAGAGCGACAGGGACAGCAAACGACGCTATATTTTTTGCCGCTCTTTTGACATTTCTCTTCAGTAAGTTTTGCCATTTCATGATGGAAAGATAGATGAGCCAACAACGAGTCGAAATTATTAAAATTTACTACCGAAATTCGAATTCGTATATCTTTTCATCATGAAATGGCAAACCTTACTGAAGAGAAATGTCAAAAGAGCGGCGAGAAATATGGCGTCGTTTGCTGTCCCTGTCGCTCTACTTTTGTAGCGTCCCTGTTGAAAAACCCTTTACTTTAAAAAAGATTCTTATGCCAATTTGTTCTTCATATATAACTTAAATTCTCTATTAAAATATATTGGCATTTAGTTTTGTCTATAAATATCGCTTGCAAATCATCAAATTTTTAATACTTCGCAACGTTCAAAATTGAAGTTAGCAACTTTGAGGCAACAAAACAAGAAGCGAGTTGCCATCTCACATTCATAGTATTGTTAATTACTATATTCTATATTTTCGCTTTTATTAAAAAAAGAAGGATTTTATGCCAAAAATAGAGTTCTTCTAAACCAATGTGCTATGGGTGAAATATATTCGAGACCTTTCCAACGATCCATAAAACATGACGGACATCGAATAAAGAGCTATGAGAAAAATCTAATTTGAGAAAAATCTAATTTGAGGGTATTTGGGGGTTTTTTGGTGCCTTTTTTTTTTTTTTTGTTTCTGACACATTCACGAAACTTAATTTGAGGCGCGGACTTTCAAACATTTTTTCGACCCGGACTAATGGGCACGTCAATAGCTGATACGCACGAGCACGACGACTAAATGTACAGACATGTACGAAGACCAAGCATGAGGCATGATATATTGGGAAGGTTAGATCACATGGGAAATTTTAAAGTAGGTGTAATTATGATAGTTAGGATTATCAAAATTATAGTCGGTCTAAGCCGACTATAAATACCCTAGACATATGTGTGGTTACCATTCAAAGTGATATATAGGTCACCAGGGTATACGAATCCTGAAAATAACTACAAACATTCAATCGCTGAAGAATTTCCATTCATTTGATACCCATATTTACAAATGGGTAGGTGTACCGAATTTCGATTTTTTTTTTGTGAACCACAAGTCTTTTCGCCGGAAAACATTATTATCATGTATTTGAGCATGATGTCAATATATATTTGACCAACAAAGTTTACCTAAGCACGTATACATAAAAATTGATCTTTATATGTACATTTTATATGTGGTATTTGAACATAAGTGGTCGGATCATAGGTCACCATGGACCGATCGCACATACAGCGTAGGTATATTAGTAATCTAAGTTATAAGTTTCATTTATCTAGCTCTTCAATTTTAAAAGTCTTAGGGATTTCAACAGACAGACAGACGGACAGACAGACAGACAGACAGACAGACAGACGGACAGACAGACGGACAGACAGACGGACAGACAGACGGACAGACAGACGGACAGACGGACATCGCTAAATCGACTCAGGAGGTCATGCTGATCAAGAATATATATACTTTTCCATACCGGAGATGCTTTCTTCTGGGTGTTACAAACGGCGTACCAAACTGAATATACCCTTTCACTCTTAGTGTAGGGTATAAAAATACACGCAAAAATACGAACAAGCACGGCAAAGAACGTAAACGCACGGAAAACACACAAAAAATACAGTGCATAATTCGAAAATTAAGTTTGGTACTATTTTATTGATTTAAATCCATTAGTATAACTAAAAAAAATAATCTTTAATAGGCTTTCCGGATTTCGAAGGTACGGACACACTTACAACTAGCACGCACGTCAATGTGCACTCACGAACTCAAATTTTCAGGAGTGACACGGAAAAATCACGGAACAAACTGACATCAAACGTAAGTTTAACTTTTGATTTTCAGGATAAAATTGTTAAATTCTCAGTCATGCGAGAATTAATCATTGTATTTTTACCTTTTTAGAACCAAATCAGTTACATGACCAATGTGATCAGGCCATAATGATATTTTCCCTAATAGGATATTTTTTTTTATGGAAATACAATATACCTATAACAATAGTTCTTAAATTTGAATCAGGTTCCAATTCAAAGTGATCACAAACTACGGTATTATAAACTGTTATTTTTTAATATAAAAGTTAAAAATAATCATTTTTCCAGTGATGCTTAATTTCATTCATTAAAGATTTCAAAGCATAATATTTCATAAAAATATAAATATCACCTAAACAATACATCGCCCCATTGAATTTCCGGAATAAAGACATTATTAAAATACTTGACAATGAAAGAACTTGTGTCACAAAGAGTGGCATCTAAATGCAAATTGAAACACATCATTAAAACGATTTTCACACCTGAGGCAGCAACAACTGAACGCCAACACAAATCCACCGAATTATTTGGAATCTTCAATATACCAATTTTGATGAAATATAAATTATTCGTATTTTAAGTGAGACATTATTATTTACAGAACCCAAATCGACGCGGTGTTGGTGGGAAGTCGCCACAAAAACTGTATCCGGTCTGACAATGAATTTTGAAAAGGTTGCGCCTTTCAAAATGACACTAGACACAAAATACGCAGATACACAGCAGGTGTATTACTTGATCAATGAATAGATTGGTGCAGTTGAATGATGACGACCTTAATCAAAATTTAGTTAATTTAAAATTTACAACAATTATATGCAGAAATATTCTTTTTAAAGTATTGATAAATTATGAATAGATAAATTATGATTTCGTTGAAAAACTAGAATTGTCTCTAGCAGCAGGTGTAACTCTTAGATACGTAGAGTATCTTATGACAAATGTTTGTAAGAACCTTAACACAACCATTTGTCAAATTATGTAAATGAAATAATTTAAATGACAGTAAAAGTTCATAAAAAATATGTTCACGCTAGCTGTCGACCGATCTTTCATTTGTTGTCACAACTTAATTCTTTTGGAACTTCTTTTTTGTGAACTAAGGGATAAAAGTAACGCGTATCTTACGACTTGTATCTGACGACTGGTGCTCCGAACATATGTTGAGACAACAATACAATGTGCTGGAAGATTTCCATCTAATTCTAATTTATATGTGGCAGCACCTATAATTTACACAGTCTCTTGAATATAAATCTCTGTATCTAAAATATAAAATATGACGTTCACGCATCTTGCAGATACTTACCGTCATAATTTGTTTGTTTTCTTTAACACAATTCTATTAAATTGATTTGTTTGGCTTATTTATTGCTAATTTCAATACGAACAATGTGCTCGACATCAATGTGCCAACCATCAACAACGTTATTAAGTTGATTTAAATATCTGACAGATATTTTACTACTTTATGCATAATCAGCATTTTGCTTGTTGCTGATTCTTGTTTATTTTTTGTTTTTTTTTCCACCTAACAATACTGTCAACCTAAAAGACAATGGCTACTTTTAATCAGTGGCCCTGTGTAACGGTGTTTTAATTGTTTAACTGTATAATTTGCACGGGGTCTACGGCCGTTTAATATTCTAGTTTCTCGATACGCACTAATTTTTATTTTGTTCCAAGGATGTTATATCATGAAATTTATGTTGTTTTTTTTTGCTTTTTTGCTTTTTTACTGATACTTTTTTTTTTAAGTAGTTGGCATAAATAAAATACGAATATTATTGATTAGAATAGAAACAATATGTTGTTATGCATATTTGATTGACTGGTTTTAGTCGTCTGGTTATTGACCCGTTTCTGGCATAATTTGCAGAATATTAAATTTTGTAAATATTAGCAATTTTGATTGAAATCTGGTGACATTAGCAACAAAATTCATAAAAATTTTGTATCTATTAGACTGATTGCGATGACGTGTGGCTGCTGCTGCATAGCATGGGGTGCGGTATTTCAGTCAAACGAATATCATTATTTAATTTGGTTGTGGAAAAAAATGTCGATGATAGTTGTAGAATTTATTAGTAACACACACGTTTGCTACTATAAAATATTCAAATAATATTAATAGTATTAGGAAATCTATGTCTATGACTACACCCAAACAAAAAAAAAATAATATATAAAGAATAGTTTTCTACTATTAAAAATAGTCAATAGGATAAATCATTATTTTAATCGTAAAATACCATTAGAATACCATACTAGAAACTATAGGGTTTTTCAATAAGAGCGCTACAAAAGTTTTTTTCAGAGACGCTACAAAAGTAGAGCGACAGGGACAGCAAACGACGCCATATTTCTTGCCGCTCTTTTGACATTTCTCTTCAGTAAGGTTTACCATTTCATGTTAGAAAGATATATGAGCCAACAACGAGTCGAAATTATTAAAATTTACTACCGAAATTCGAATTCGTATATCTTTCCATATGTAACCGCGGTAGCTCAGTGGTTAGTGCGTTGGACTGCGAGCCGAAAGGTCCCCGGTTCAAGCCTGGACGGGGGCTAACAACATCTTTTCATAGAAACATTTTTCTACACCGCGCTACCTCTCGTCAGTAAATGGCAAACCTACGAGAGTAAAACCATTGCCTATGAAAAAGCTCTCACCCGCCGTTTGGATTCGGCAATAAACTGTAGGTCCCACCACTTTGAGTACAAATATAACACGCACAGCTCAAAATGGTGAGAGAGCTCGGCCGAAGTAGCGCTGAACTATTATTATTATTATATCTTTCCATTATGAAATGGCAAACATTACAAAAGAGCGGCAAGAAATATGGCGTCGTTTGCTCGTCGTTTTGTAGCGATCCTTTACCATGACATTGCCATTGAGTTTATATGAAAAGATTTATTTTTTTTATACTATTAAATTGGTCAATAGGACAATTATTGATGTCCTATTGACCAATTTTAATGGGAATTGAGAGAATTTTTTTCTGGGTGTAGTTTTAGTTTTTGATCAGAGTTTTTTTATTAAAAGATAGAACTCCCATTAATATTAATTTTTTAATTAGTGCGAACATTTTAAATGCTATGAAATATTTATTATTTTGTGTTGTAATAAAATTAAAATTTTTATGATTTTTTTAAAAGAAAGTTTTTAACATGTTTATGTGTTTTTATTAAATCAAAAATTTATAATATTTTAATATAGTTATTATTATAATTATCAATGTAGAAATTAATAGTTATAAAAATCAAACCAACTATGACGTCTTAAACGAGTATTTTATATTTTTAGATGATTTTTACTTTTTTTGTTTTAGATCTATTCATTTTTACATAATACGACAATGATGTAGAAACTAGAGATGGGCGCGTGACGTGCTTTTTTCGTGTCACGCCCGAAAATCTGAGTGTGCGTGCTAGTTGCTGTCGTGCCCGTGCGTGTCCGTGCCTCCAAAATCAGGCACGCGCCTATTAAAGTTTTTTTTTATAGTTTCTACCCTAATTAAAAAAAAACCCTTACTTTCTGCTTCAGAAAATAAAAATTTCGTGGTATTTTAACCTTTTCTCAAAATTCTGTTGTTTTAGTTTACTTATGGATTTAAAAGAATAAACTTAATTAAGAATTAAACTTAATTTTTGAATTATTTCTTACAGGGACTAAAACCTATAGCCGCGGTAGCTCAGTGGTTAGTGCGTTGGACTGCGAGCCGAAAGGTCCCCGGTTCAAGACAGGACTGGGGCTAACAACATCTTTTCATAGAAACATTTTTCTATACCGCGCTACCCCTCGTCAGTAAATGGCAAACCTACGAGAGTAAAACATTGCCTATGAAAAGCTCTCACCAGCCGTTCGGATTCGGCAATAAACTGTAGGTCCCACCACTTTGAGTACAAATATAACACGCACAGCTTAAAATGGTGAGAGAGCTCGACCGAAGTTCTATACAGGACTGTAGCGCCAAACTATTATTATTATTATTACTAAAACCTATTCCGATTCCAAGATTTTTAAAATTGTGGTTCCGGTTTCGATTCCGTTTCCATATATTTTTAATAACGGTTCCGATTCCGATTCTTTGCGTTCCCTGACAGGGACTATAATATCTGTTCCGGTTCTGGTTCCGATATTTTTAAAATAGCGTTACCGATTCCAACCAGAAAAAAATATATATGTTCCGATTCCAGTTCTGGTTCAACACATTTTTATTAACGATTCTGGTTCCAAAAATCTAAACGGTTCCGGTATTATTTTTCACGTTTCGCTTGCTTTTTCATGTTTTTCCGTGCTTTTTTTCGTGTTTTTCCTTGATTTTTTCGTGTTTTCCCGTGTTTTGTCGTTTTTTTCCGTGTTTCTTCGTGTCTTTTAAAATACCGTGTTTTATCGTATTATCTCGTACGTGCCTGTAAATTTACTCGTCGGGCTCGTGCGTGTCACCTATCGGCGTGCCCGTGCGTGTCCGTGCCATCAAAAACAGGCACGCGCCCATCTCTAGTAGAAACTTTGTTGGGAAGCACCTTTACTGAATTATTAGAATTCAAATTGTCATAAACTTATGCTGAAATTGGTGTCATATTTGTAAATTTGTTTTTTATATTCGTTTTTTGTGTTATTTAATAAAATATAATAGATGCTTTCTTGAAATTCTTTTAATGCTTTTAGCATATAGTGTCGCGTCGACTCATTTATTAAGAATCATTAAATTTTTATCACTTTTTTTTGTATAGAATTAATAAGGAATTTTGATCACTCCTTTTAATGATCGACCACAGGTGAAATTTTGAGCTATTAAAATTCATTTGATTCTTACTAAATATTGAAAATGGGTGCGATATTTAAAACAAATTGATTTGTATAATTCATTAATGGGTAGCTATAAAATTAAATGAGTTGTCTTAAAATTGGGAAACACTTAATATTGATAATCAACTTGTAAACTGTTTGACTAATTGGGCTATAATATTAGAAGACTATTAAGTATTATGTATAGAACGAATTTTTGTATAAAAATCTGATTTTAAAATTTTCAAGTAGAAATTTACCGGCTCCCTTACAGATAATGATCATGTAAAGGGTCGAGGTTTTTTTTATAAATTATATAGCATTAGATTTTAAACATAAAATGAAAAATATTGATTATTCAAATATATGAAAAACTATACAATTTTGAATCACATTACAAAAAATTCGTAGTTATATACTACAATTTATTTTTTTGTTTGTTTTAAGTGTTCCGTGTTTCATTTTAAAACCTAATACTAACGCACTATACAAGGTTATATTTATACAAATTTATTATCATAGTATTTAAAAAAATAGAAAAATATCATAATTTCATTCATTCATTCATATTTCGTAATGTCTAACTTCGAAATTTACAATTTAAGGAATCCTTTATTTGCAACAACTTATTTCTAATCACTGTCAACGTGGTCAAAATAAAAAATTATATAAAAAAATAAAAAAAAATTTAAAAAAATCATATAAAAAATTAAAACTACGACAATAGTACACGCAATAATACTCACAGAAAAATCCTCTTTTGGCATGAGGTTGGAATAATGAAAAGTTAGTTGTACCAACTGACTTCATTCAGTTAAATCGAATGGTTTACAAATTTGCTGACGGAACTGTCATATTAGCCTATATACATGAACTATTAGTTCATACACACACCTAATGGTTCTAAATCTGTACTAAATTGTTCTAAAACAGTTCGAAATTGGTTGCAGTACAAACTACAACTCTTTTCATTTTGACAATAACAACCGACTAACTGGTTAAGAGAACCGAATAAGTTGGTTGGGCAAAGAGTTGGTTGGCGCAACAAATCTCTATTCTGTGTGTAGTTTTTCTGTTAAATTCAATAGTTTTTCTAGTTTTTTTTGTACTATTGTATTATCAAAAAATACTCCATATTAAATCAATAGGACAACCTATTGATTTTATGGTATTTTTAATATGAATAATAAAGAATTGTACTATTAAATTTAATATTATATTCATATTGATTTTAAATAATGTATCTCATTGAACAGCCGCGGTAGCTCAGTGGTTAGTGCGTTGGACTGCGAGCCGAAAGGTCTCCGGTTCAAGCCTGGACTGGGGCTAACAACATCTTTTCATAGAAACATTTTTCTATACCGCGCTACCTCTCGGCAGTAAATGGCAAACCTACGAGAGTAAAACATTGCCTATGAAAAGCTCTCACCCGCCGTTCGGATTCGGCAATAAACTGTAGGTCCCACCACTTTGAGTACAAATGTAATACGCACAGCTCAAAATGGTGAGAGAGCTCGGCCTAAGTTCTTATAGGACTGTAGTGCCAAACTATTATTATTATCTGATTGAATATACTATTTAATTAATGTGACCAACATGTGTTTTACGTGTTTTAATTTTTATAATACTCACATACTTATTTCAGAGTTAAGTATAAAAAAAAATATAAAGTTTAACAAAAAAATTTTAAAATTTGGTGAAAACGGTTGTGAATGAAGAATAAAATAAAATAAAACAAAAAATATAGTGTGCAACTGGCAATAAAAGAAAACCGCGACGGTTTGAAATTCGCATATAATCTTGTAAACGAATAATTTTTTGAAAAAGATTTAATTTATATAAAAAGTGATATCATCGTTTTGGACCTAAGCGAATCACTCAAAAATATTGAGCAACCCACAATAGAACTTTATACTGCGTTGTACCAACTAACTTCATTCGAAAAAATCGAATGGTTTACAAATTTGCTGGCGGAACTGCCATATTAGCCTATACACATGAAATATTAGTCCAAATGGTTCTAAATCTATACTAAATTGTTCTAAAACAATTCGAAATTGGTTGCAGTACAAACTACAATTCTTTTCATTTTGACAATAACAACCGACTAAGCGCTTGACAGAACCGAATAAGTTGGTTGGGCAAAGAGTTGGTTGGCGCAACAAAGCTCTATTCTGTGTGTACAATCTCGTGTTTAATGACATTTTGTTGTGTGTACTGGGTATTTATACCCGCATTTCTACAAAGCATTTCATATTATGCATTACAATTAATGCGAAATTCGTCATTAAGTAAAAACAATGGATATTTTTACGTAAACTTATCTATTTTCAAAGGACAAACCAAGTAAAACTCTATTGTTTATTTTTATTTTCCACATAACTATAATCATCGCCTTTCAACTCTAATTGCTTTTACTTTCATTGAATTTATACTCAACAGATAATGCCGATCTACATGACAAAAAGGACCTCATGCAGGTCAGACAGCAAAGAGACCAATTAAAAACTGCTCTTGACCAAATCAGGGCTTTGAGTAGCAAAGTAAAAGTGAAGATTGGCACACTTGCACTTTTACAAAAATTATAAACAATGATAACATTGTTCAAGGATAATGACTACATAGTGTGTCAAACTGCGACAAGCTGCAGTTCTGATAACAAAAGCGATTTAGCAATAATAAGAATTTGATGATTATGATGAGGATAATGGTACCAATGGTCACAAAATAATTTTTCATCACTTTCGCTGTTGATAAAAACCAGACGAATGTTGTTAAATATATAGAAAAAAAAACAGCAGTTGGTCATGATAAGCAGGATAATGAGTTTAAAACGATTACTGCTCTAAGCAGCATCTTTATGCATTTATTTGAAGGTACAAAAATTAGTATTTGTCAATGATTTTGGATGCGTGTGCAAAATATACCTGTCAAAGATTATTTCCAGCGCAGAGATAAAATTGAAAACATTTTGTTTTCGTGCGCATTTGGCAAGGGTGTCCTTTTTGCATAGCATAGACTATAGACTAGGAAACTTGATAACAGGATGCTTAGAACACCACTGTCATGTGAGCAACGAGGATCAGCACGGCTTTTGTTCGGATTTTCATGCGTTTTATTTGTCGAAAAGAGGCTGCTACGTGTCGTTTGTACGCGAGGGTGTTTCACGCAGGATGTCGATCGTGGGAAACCGGATTAAGCGCAGGGGCGTTGATCGTCTTTTGTTACGCATTCGAGAACATGCTCAAGATCAAGGTGCGCTCACGCATTTCATGACAAGATTTCACAACGGAAAACTGTCTGTTTGTTGCTGTCTCTGCTGCTGATGTTGCTGCTGCTGTAAATGCGTCATTATTATGAGTTCTTATAATAAATTTAGAAATTCTTTGTCTTGATTTGCATCATTAGTATAATTTATGCCATAGAACGGAAATATTTATTTAGCATTTTATGCCAAATGATCGTGTGCGGCATGTCAATGTGGCCAGCAATGTTGCTGTGCGCTGTTGACACTTGGACATCATTATTTTCGAACGT
The DNA here is from genome assembly GCA_951804985.1 of Dryomyza anilis. NCBI lineage: Eukaryota > Metazoa > Arthropoda > Insecta > Diptera > Dryomyzidae > Dryomyza > Dryomyza anilis. The sequence goes on from OX638130.1 coordinate 107,219,330, forward strand.
AATGTCAGTCGACAGCGACTGGGTGGCTAGTAAGTAGTTGGTAACGTTCCTTCGTTAGTTAGTTTGTTCGTTCTTTCTTTCATTTATGGAAATTTCTTGCTTCCTCTGATTATCCAACATAGACAAACTATAGGTAGTTGTCTTGTTCTATTGGCCGCCATGCTATGGAATGTCTTTTAATTTTGCGGAAGCAGGAAACAGTTGTTTGATAGTGCAGAAATGCCGCCGATTATCGAACGTCACTTAAATCCTCATTCAGTTAATCGATGAGTAATAATATGTAGTAAATTGAACGACCCACAGTCACAGCAAACTTTTTTTTGTTTTTTATGTTATAACTTTTTATGAGCGCAAGATAAAATAGTAATGTAAAGGCATTAATTGTTTGCTTTTAAAGCACCTATCTATTGGCATCATTAATTAAAAATATTTTGTCAAACATTAATTTGGCATTTGTTATTTGCAGGAAAAAATGTTTGGCAAAATATTTTTAAATATTGATGCCAATAGATAGGTGCTTTAAAAACAAACAATTAATACCTTTACACCACTATTTTATCTTGCACCAATAAAAAATATAGCAAAAAAATGAAGAAATTGGAAAAATTGTCATGACAAAAGGGCGAATCTCTTCGTTTTTTGCTATAACTCTTGGGTATAAGATAAAATAGTGATGTAAAAGCATTTATTGTTTGTTTTCAAAGCAGCTATCGATATGCGTCATTAATTATAAATATTTTGCCACACATTTTTTTCCTGCAAATAACAAATGGCAAATTAATGTTTGACAAAATATTTTTAATTAATAATGCAGATCAATGGGTGCTTTGAAAACAAACAATAAATGCCTTAACACAACTATTTTATATTATATATATATAAAGTTATGGCGAAAAAACGAAAAGATTCGCCCTTTTGGCATTACAAGATTTTCAATTTATAAAATTCGCCCTTTTGGTTTTGTATTTTGTGACTTGAAATATCCAACAAAACGATACGCGATTTTGGCACAGTATACTTGAGGAAAAACTACATTCAAAAATGTAAACAAAAATGCAAATGTCAAAAATTGCACATTCTCCCGTTTGGCATGATAGTGACGATATATACAAAAAATATAGAAAATTGCCTCAGCTATGTTCTTAGATAATTCAAAAAAATACATTGTACGCAAAAAATATTTTTAGAAAAAAGAATCGTAGTGATAATTTTTATATGGAACTTTTTGTCCCGTTCGGAACTTTTCTGTGATTTATTATGAAAAACCTATAAACTTTAGGACTAAAGTGTAAATATACAAATAAAGCACATGATTTTAGCTATTTTCTAAAATAACTAAACATATATAATTTATACGCAAAATTTTCTGACTTTTTTGAAATTCGATATGAACATCAGCATGCACTTCTATTTTTTGTCACGTCCAGAACGAGCACTATTTTATTTATAACATTTGATATACCGTGTATAATTCTCTTGCAGATATTTAGTCCTATTTAAATACTACTTGCACAAGTAAATTTATAGATTTTCTTTTCGAGATATTAAAGTTTTAAGCGTATGAGTATCCCGTCCGGAACCCCAAGAAATGTCCATTAGACTGATAATGGAAAATCATGATTTCGAATCGAGAGGTCACCCCCTAGATAGGCACTATTGGAAGAGAAAATCGATGTGAAGTAATTTCAGCGAAATCCGAATACAGGAAATAGACCCGCCGGGACCTCAAAGTAGGCGTTTTCGTACCTAAATCAACAATTACAAAATTGAATTGAAATGATGTCTCTCAAACGCAATAAACTAAAAATGTGGGTACACATTTTGTTCGTTTTATATTTCCATCAGTCACGCCTAGCCTGAAACACTTTAAACTCAAAAGTTCGATTCCTATCTAAAATTTATTTTGAATATGTTTTGCTCTACCTCTATGGTAAGTTTGTCTCAAGTTGACATTGTTAAACATATTTAGTTTTCCAGTGCAAGTTTAAACCTAATTTTATTAATCTTCTTTTTAAGTTAATCGTTGTTTAATTTTGCTAACTGTTTTCAGTCACAGTTTAGTATTAAAACAGATCAAATCAATATATTGACTAATAATCAAATCAAGACCACTGACTAATGACAATTTGTAATTATTGACAAACTAAGTTTAAACGACAGTTGAGATTCACTAAAACAAAAGTTTAAACCATAAACTGAGTATTGAAATTTGATAGTATTGTATATGATTTGAATTTTGACACTCTGACTGTACCTATTTTATTTTTTTTTTTATTTTATTAATTAAAATAGTCATCGGTTAGCTGTCTGTAAACAGGCAATAGATAAATTCGATTAAAAAATATAATTCTTTCCTATATTTATAAAATGTTTAATGACAACTTAATATTTTACTATCCACCGTTTAGCCGCCTGTTTTCTTGTTCGCGTAACACTCACAATTAGCTGCATGTAAAAGGACTTTCATGCAAATTACACTGTATCGTATCTGCTGCACCACACCGACAAATGGCCACTTGCTGTGCCATCAATCAAGCATGAACCAGCTCAAATTTAAAGTGAACAAACAAGTTTTAACTATTTTTTTAATTAAGCGTTAATTTGTGACTGCCATCACGTGACTGTGTCACACTGACAGCCATATCTAACAAGATGTCTAAGTCATTCTACCCATTAATGGTTCTATTCCTTCCGTCGGGGACAGTGTTTTTTTTTGGGCTCTTTCTTGCTTCTGATGCTGATTATTATTTCTTTATGTTAGCTTTTAATACTGAGAGATAACGTTATTTGTCTTCTTGTTTTAGTTACCTAGACATTATTTTCATTCTTAACTTAGATTCCTCTTTATTTAATCATTATTCTTGTATGTGCTCATTATATTCATTGCCTTCTCCTTTTTCAGGTTAGGTTCTTTGTCGTTTTAACTTCTTCTGGCTTCCATTCAACTCATATTATTTCCATACACCTCCATATTTCTCACAGTACATCCTGTTGTAGGTTTGAGTTAACATCTTCGTCTCTATTTCTCTATCTATTTCATCCATATTTTGATCAGTCTTAAGTCTTTTATTAGAAAAACAAAAAAAAAAGTCCATCTTCTGCTCATTAATGTTGCTCTCATCCTGGCTGGGTGGCGCATGATGTTGCAAAAGAAGTTCGACTGACGTCTGGTGCGCTGCTAGTTGGTAGACATCCTTAGTTGACTTAAAGTGGTTTGCCTTCAAGTTTAGCATTTTATGCCACTTCATTCAAGACCATATTTTGTTGCTGTAAATGTTGCTTCTACTTCTGCTGCTGTTGCAGTTACTGTTGCTGCTGTTTGGTTGTTGTTGTTGCGATAAGCGCATTATTTGTTGTTTTGTAACTATTTTATAACGTAGCATGTTTCTAACGGTAAATGCATGTTAACATTGAAAAGTTATCAATCGTCAAAATATTGGAGGAATCACTTGGTATAGTTGGTAACTGTAAATGCTTTAAAAATGGCCAATTATGGTGGAAAATTTGCCTATACTAAATGTTAAATATTAGCATTTTAAAAACTTTAAAATTATAGATCAAAATATTGATTTATAAACAAAAAAAGGGGGATTAAAGTACATTTCTATATCAAAACCATCACGATATACCAATTCCATTTTGAAATGATTAATGCGAAATTTAACAGACAGGATTAGTCCAAATGGTTACCAGTAACGAACAAATATTAAAGTACTTTTGAAAGAGACATCGTTATAGTCATTATAATCCGACTAAAAATATCATACACATCCCTGCGGGAAAAAGTGTCAATTTCACTAAAATGACCTATCACGTGACTGTGGATAAGAGAACTTGTCACTGTTCTACACAGAAAAAAAATTGTTCATTCATGAATTTATTCATAAATATTATGAATTTTTTCACCAACTACCAGATTCATCATATTGATACCACCGTTCATTAAATGACATACTGATGTACATTATATATTATATATATGAAATTATTCATACTATCGAACAACATAGTGAAGAATGAAATATTGAATACATTGAATTTGAGACGTCATATTGATGAATTTGTTCATAATGTTTATGAATATAAATTTGTCTACGAATTTTTCAAAAAAAAAAAATTATAGCAAGCATTATATAAGAAATAACATACAAGAACTACTTGAGAACTGCAAAGTACGGCAAAAAATGAACTAAAAAAAAATATTTTGATTTAAATTTGGTTTGATGAACAGCAGTCTTCAATATAAAGTAAAATGTGTTTTATGTTCTTGTTCATTAATATGATGAAACATATTCTTCATATACCGTTCATCATATTGAAGAACACTTTTTCGACAGTTACTAAGCGTTCATTATATTTATGATCACATTCATAACATTGATGTCGTTAGTCATTAATATTATGAATGGCTCTTTAATACAATGAACCATGGTTTGAAGAACGGGATTCATCAATATGATGTTTTTTCTGTGAGTACCAGCGAATTATATAGAAATGATGTATGGCAAAAATCGTTTATCTCCGAGAAACTAGTAACATACCCAGGTCTAGTATCATTTCATTCTGTGTAAAATTTTGTATAAAAAAAAAAATATAAAATGCAAAATTTTACTAAACACAGAAAAAAAAATCTTCAATATTATCAATTTATTCATAAATATTAAGAATTTTTTCACCAACTACCAGATTCATTATATTGATACCACCGTTCATTAAATGACATATGAACAAAATATTCAATACAATGAATTTGAATTGTCATATTGATGAATTTGTTCATAATATTTTTTCAAAAAATTTTTTTTTTTAATAATTTGAAAAAAAGTGTAAAAATTTTATTTAAAAAATAACAGTAAAAAAATTTACAAAAAAATGATCCCAAAAAAATTTTTTGGACAGAAAAAATTGTTCTAAAAAAAAATGTAAAAAAAAAAGTTCGAAAAATTTTTTTTTTCGAAAAAAAAATTGTTACAATAAAAAAATTTTTTCGAAAAAAAAATTTGTTCAAAAAAAAAACATTCGAAAAAAAAAATATTGTTCGAAAAAAAATTTTTTTTTCAAAAATATATTTTTTATAAATATAACTTTTCATTAACAATAAGTTGTACTTATAATAAATATATTATAAAACATTTTACTAATTTATGCATGTCGAGCAAGCATTATATAAGAAATAACACACAAGAACTACTTGAGAATTGAGAAGTACGGCAAAACATGAACGAAAAAAATTACGTTGATAGAAATTTGGTTTAATGAACAGCATTCTTCAATATAAAGAACATATATGTTCTATTTTATATTTTGGTTCATTAATATGATGAAACGTATTCTTTACATACAGTTCATCATATTGAAAAACACTTTTTCGACAGTTACCAAGCGTTCTTCATATTTATGATAATGAATGCTATCATAAATATGAAGAGTGATGATGGCGTTAGTCATTAATATTATGAATGGCTCTTCAATATTATGAATCCTGGTTTGAAGAACGGAATTCAACAATATGATGTACATTTTTTTTTCTGTGAACATTGTATTTATTTATTTATTTATTTATTTATTTATTTATTTATTTATTTATTTATTTATATATTTTAAAGTTTTTTTCCCTTTAATAAAAAAACTTTGTTCAATTACTTATTATTTAGTTATTAAAAAATGAATATTATTTACTTTTAATTTATATTGATCTCCTAACTGAACTGAATTCTTTTGTATCATATCTTTGGCTAGTACCACTCAGACTATACCTGTGTTAAATACATTTTCACCTATTCCTTTACTGGTCTATTTTGTACTAATTCCAAGATAAGTACCTTCCAGACGATATCCGTGATAGGTTTATTTTTTCCATTCTCATTATTAGCCCTCCCAAAGACAATACTGTGACTGGTCCTCTGAGGACTGTTCGGTGACTAATCAACTAAGGGCAGTACGAAGACTGGTCCTATGCTATCTATGTGGTGTCAAATCTATGTCACATCCTATGACAAAACCATGTAACAGTTACAGGTATGTTTCTTATGATTGGTTAAAACTTGAACCAGTTACTGTCACCATTTCGGGCAGTCATGTGCTCAGTCACGTAGCAGTTTATTTCCCGTAGGTAACTTTTCTTACTTATATTATGTAGGTACACTCAGGGCCAGTTTTTCAGTGCTCGTTTAAACGTAGTTTAAACTCCGTTTAATTAATCTTTTCTTTAAATTAAACGTCGTTTAATTTTGTTAGCAGTTTTTCAGTGATAGTTTAAAATGAACACCTCCCAAGACAATACATATGGCACCACAGGCAAATGACAAATAATTCTCTCGATTTTGACTTCTGATAAATGTCATTCAAAATTAAATAAATAAAAAAATTGTTTCAGAAAAATAAAATTAATGTATTTTTCAATTTAAACAAAAGATCGAGCAACGAAAGTGCACGTGAGACTTTGTTTTAATGCGTAGTGTGCAAAAATACAAAAATTAGTAATAATTTGTGAAACAGCGCAGCAACAAAAAAAATAGTGAAAAGTGTTGTGAAAAAAAAACATGTCAAAAACTCTGAAAGTTTAAAATTAGTTTAAACCCTCAGCATCGGTCGTTTAAACTAAGTTTAAACGATGGTTGAAGTGCGCTGAAAAAATCGATTTTGATTTTAAACGAAGTTTAAACCACAAAAAAAGTTTAACTAGCACTGAAAAACTGGCCCTCAGAAGAAAGAAAATGTTCGCATGCTTTTATTGTAAACATTATTTAAACGTATCATTTATAAGAATTCAATTTATTTAATGTAAAAAACATTATATGTAACCTTTCTTATTTACTAAAGGAAATAAATTATACATCAAATCCCTCTTATGGCAACGGACTCAAGAACAAATACAGACTAAATTACAGGATTTTAATATATTTTATATAATATTGAAATATAAAATTTAATTCTATTATACCATAAAAATAAAAATACGCATCAATTAATAATAATAATAGGTCCTACTATCATATTTAATGGGCTCAAAATAGCACAAAAAAAATTAATAAAAACATACATAATTGGAAAAAAAAGTGAGTATACAGTCAAAATCACAACCCACAAATGATATATGGGATGATATATAGGATGATAGATGGGATGATATATGGGATGTCCATAGGTACAATCGTGTTGAGTAATGTTATTTGAGTGTTATGTTGCTATATTTTAAAATTATTTTTTTTTATGAGTACTTAAGAGATATAAATTACAGATAATTTATGAATGATGTACAATAATGGGGAGTTAAACGCGCAAAGCTAGTTTTTATGTACCATTAAATATGGTGAAAATGTGTGGTACTTATGCGAGAGAAGCACTTAACCGAAGTTGTAATGCGATTTCTGTGAATTTTAAAGCACTTAATCTTACTAACATTTAAATGCAAATATGTATATATTAAGAAATATTAAATTCATTTAAAATATTTACAAATGAACTTCCAACAATGATATCCTGCACAGAAAAAAATAATTGGCGTGGATATATATATTATATATATATATATATAAATATATATATATATATATATATAGCAACCGATATTAAATGAATTCATTAATAAATCCTGCTATGAAATTCAATGAAAACATTTGCTATTCTTCGTTAAATCAGCAATCCCGTTTGCCAATATAAATATTTGTAAGTCAATACAGCAAATTATTTAGTCGTCCCAGTTTTAGCAAATATAATTGCTGAAATTGTGCCGACTATTTAATTTGCTGCATTGACGTACAAATATTCATATTTGCAAAAGGAATTGTTGATATAACGTAAAGTAGCAAATATTTTCATAAAATTAGTGAATTATATTGCTGCATTGATTAATGAATGTAATTAATATCGGTTGCTATATTTACGTAACCACAAAACATTTTTTATGTACCGCGCTACCTCTCGGCAGTAAATGGCAAACCTACGAGAGTAAAACATTGCCTATGAAAAGCTCTCACCCGCCGTTCGGATTCGGCAATAAACTGTAGGTCCCACCACTTTGAGTACAAATATAACACGCACAGCTCAAAATGGTGAAAGAGCTCGGCCTAAGTTCTTATAGGACTGTAGTGCCAAACTATTATTATTATTATATTTACGTCGACTATTTTTTTTTCTGTGTATACAACATAATAAAAAATGTATGTATATAATTTATTTTTGAACGTAGAAATCAAAGTTTATCGTTTGTTAAATTTCTTTCAGTGAGTATTTGAATTTGAAATTTAGCAAATAATTTTCTTTGATTTGTGCTGCCAAATATTTCCGACAGGGGCCACTGTCACCAACATCGTTTGGTTGATGATGAATACCAGGCAGATGCTTCCTGTACGAAAACATTTTAAAGTTGTCACACTTGACAATTTTTAACGTAAATACTACCAACTGGAACTGTTGTGGCAGCAGTTCTTTGCTGTAGGCGAGGCTTTTACTATATGTTGCTGTTGATCGCGTGGAATTTGTTGCTGTCGCTGGTGTTGCTATCGTGGTTTGTTGTCTTACAGATGCCAACGATAATCGTATTGCATAACTTAAGCTGTTTAATGCATGGCTATTTGATTTTAGAATTTTTCTACTCAAAGTGGTTGATAATGTTGTTGTTGTTGCTGGATCCGGTCTGTTGCTGAGAGCATGGATCTGCTTTTGGAGAAATGATAGAAGAATCAACTACACTTTGTTTTTTTTTTGTTTTTATTGTTTTTGTGAAGTGAATGCATTCGTGGAGAATTCTCTATGGCACGCGATCGTGGTTGCTTTTAATAATTATTTGTTGTATTTAATATTGTTGTTGGTTGGTTGATCTATGTGCTGTTCTGTTGTTGTGCAACTAGTTGCATGTTTGCCCCAATGATTATTACGGTTATTTTTTCAGCTGTTTAAGTCTTTTGACTCGTCTGCTCATTTTTTTCCTTTTGTTATATTTATTATATATTTTTTTATTGTTGTTGTTATCTATATTTTTATTGTAATTGACAAAAAAGGCTTTAAGCCAACATCTGGCAGCGATTTGTGCTCCAACTGCCAGCACTTGTCGCAGTCCTCGTAATATCTTCATCTGCTCCTGGTGTTGAGCGTCGATTGTAGTTCGTTCGGAATGTTGATTGAATGCATTTTAATGTATGTGGTTTTTGTGGTCATCATTGCTGGTTTTTTTTTTGTGATTATGGTTTCAAAGTGGTTCTAAATCACAATGGAATTTAAGAATTCATGTTTTTGCTGGACGTGAGAGATGAACATGACATTTTACAATGTAAGTAGTCAATTACATAATAAAATAAAATATGTTTCGTTTTTGTTGATATATTTGATCTGGTAATATATCTGACTCCACTGAACTATGCAACAGAAAGACTTGTTTGTTTAGATTGCAGTAACAAATTTATCTTGTTTTTATCTAAAAGTGTCCAGTCGACTTATCATGTTTTATCATTTATCATTTCTGGTTTCTGTAAATCTTAATTATTTCTTGTTAAAACTTAATGCCGATCTGTTCATTCTATTATAGTTTTTAATCAAAAATGCACTGAATTTTTGATCTTTTTCGATTGATTTTCTCCTGATCTTTGTTTATATTCAGCCTTCTCTTTTTTTAGACTCTGAAGAACTTGGAAATAGTTGGATGACTACCACAACTAAAAAGGCTCGCAAAATCACGAGGCCAACTATTAATATTTTTGTTGATTTTTGGTACCTCTTACCATTCTTCAGTCGCACGATACGTTTCTGGAACAATCTTACTGCACTTGTTTTTTCCAACATTTCTTATATTGGCAAAATTTAAAGCAAACATCCACCGATACTACTCCATATTTCATCACTCCTTTAATAATCCTTTCCTTGATCAACAAACTGCAAAAGTCGAATTCGTCTGACTTGTTTTCAACTATATCTTCCAATCCAAGTGTCTTCAAAATAATTGAACAGCTCCGTTGATTCATCAGGAAATAGTTATATTCACGCAAAAAAATAATCGACGTAAATATCGCACCAGATATTAATTGCATTCATTAATCAATTTTTCGCAAACGGAATTGCTGATTATTTTCTGTTCGAATTTTCTACGGCAACGTATTCCAATATTTGTATAAGGAAAAAATTGTCCGATGATAATTTGTTGATGAACTGCACAGAAAAAAAAATAACCGACGTAAATACAGCAAAAAAAAAAAATTAATTGCACACCATTCATTGGTCTAGCAATGACATTTTGCCATCATCATTCGCTAAAAATGTTATTTGCGTCCAAAAATATACCAATTAACGATTTTTCTTTAGTAGCAAATTATTTAATTGGTATGGTCGACGTTTTAAAAATATTTTTTTCATTTTCACAGTACATTTATAATACTGTTTTAGTTTATTACAAAAGATTATTATAAATTCTTGTGTAAGTATATAACAAATATAGTTTTCTGATGATGAAGCATTATTAAATAACTATTGCCATTATCATTTTTAACGACACCAATAGAGTATGTTCAAACTCTAGAAGTGTTTCGTTTGACATGAATCAAATGTGAACTGATATGCGCGTCAACTAATAATTCTAATTCAAAGCCAATACTGTACAATACTGCTGTAAGCGAATACACACACACACCACGTAGTGCTATGCACTGCTATAACATCAAAGCGGTATGCGAATACACATAACTGTTGCCGGAAAAAACGATTGCTAATATGAAGAATGTGTACGCTAAAGTAATTAATAATTTAGTCAACGCTGTTTTAGCAAACATTTAATTGTGTTGATATATCGCAGAAAAAATAATGTACATCATATTGATGAATTCCGTTCTTCAAACCATGATTCATTGTATTGAAGATCCATTCATAATATTAATGACTAACTCCATCATCACTCTTCATATTTATGATAGCATTCATTATCATAAATATAAAGAACGCTTGGTAACTGGTAACGCTAGGTAAATTTTTTTTTTTTTGATATTTTTTAACTTTTGATACTCAAAGTTCTGGACCTGACTGAATTCAATTAGCTGTTGGAAATGTTCTTGAATTTATAGAAACTCGATGTTTACATATTTCAAAATGCCGAAGAAATTCTGGTTTAGAAACAGAGGATTCAGCTCTTTAAAAAATGTTGTTAATTTAACTCTTAAATGCCCACTGGTTCCGCCAGGAACCAACGGATGAAAATCAAAACTTTGCTCAACGAATTTTATTAAACCTTCCCGCTTCGACTTTTAAAATGTTTATTGATCCAGGCGTCACCCGTTTGAAACAGACTTCATTTGCCGGCTGTATGTCAAGTAAGGGCAACTAGCCTCAAGAAAATTAACTTTTGTAAAATTGCGTACTTTCAAAAAAATATTATTGTGGTGAATTTGTCGAAATCGAAGCTGAACAAAAATATTGTTGTGATCGCTGTGGTATCTAGTGTTTGAAATAAATGTAATTTTTTATTTTAATGGATTTTTGGTTGGTTCTATGTGGAACCATCCGGGAGTTCAAAATTGAGCATATGTGAAACTCTATAGACAAGGTTTTTTTATGTTTTTTTTTTAAGTTTCTTGTTTACAAACAACAGAATTCCTGATTTTCGAACAGAATAAGATGGCCGGAGTGAATCGATAAAAAAAGAACTGTTTCATCAAAACAAACCACAAATATTCAAACTTTTATACTTTTTTTATATTTTCCACGATTTTTCAGAATAAAATTTCTTGACTTTTGCTTTAAAAATTCTTAAGTACACGGATAGAAAAGATTTGTTTGAATATGTTTGAATGTAATTAAAAAGTAATACGAAATTAAAATACATGTATTAGGAATGAAGTGTAATTAAATTATAATCGAAATTGAATTTATTTTTGCTCACGTGTAAATATTATTATATTGTCCAGCAGAATCTGTCAAATTTACCATAAATATGTTACAAGGCCAACATAAAATTGCATTTTAATAAACTGTTTCTTGGCAATTTACTTGGTTAAAACTATGTTTCGAAACACAGAAAATGCTAATCACATCTAAATACAACGTATGTTCGCAACGCTCGTCTTAATTCGATAATTTATCGACTGACGAAGTTGGCAACGTTGTGCAGCATTTTCTATATACGCCATCTTTTGCCAGCGTTTAAACATATTGATGTTTAAAAACAAACAAAAAAGAAATTGTATTTAAATAAGTGTATTCTTGCAACATTCTTCTTGTATACAAAATTGGCACTCGTTGAGCAGAATGTTCTACCTATGTCTCGTTTGTCGTCGTTTGAAATATGTATAGGGTCATTTTAAACATACTGATGTTTGAAAACAAACAAAAAATAAATTCTTGTATATAAAGTTGTCACTCGTTGATCGGCATTTTCTGCGTACGTGTTTTTTGTTGTTCATTGAGAAAACGTGTTCGCGTCGGTAATAATTTTGTTATTTGTAAATTAAATAAATATACAAATTGTGTTACAAAAAGTACAAATAGTAACAGAGTATAATATACAATTTAATAGTGCAGTATATACTTTCTGAAACTAATGTGAAAAAACCACAAATAAAAATCAGTGTTTCGATTTTCAAACAGAATTCGGCATGTTTTTTTACAAAGGCCTCCGTGAATTCCTTGCCTACGCTATGTGCTGTACTGAGACCAACTGTAACAGTACCAAATATAAAGCGAGCCTGCATGGTGCGCTTGTGCATTCATTGATGCTGTCACTTGTACTTGCAGTTTTAAACGAATTATTTATTTATGCATTTAAAAATTTGTATATGAATTCTATTATTATAATTTTCCACTATGCATGTTTAAAGATTTTTAATAAAAATAAATAAAAAAAAAACATTTTATTTTATTTTCAGGATTTTTTTTTTCAAAAATATTTAAATATGTTTCTATGCAAGACTACTTTTTGTACTGAAACAACTGATATGTTTCACTGCAAACATAATTATATTCAGGTCGTTCAAAATCATGTTTTAATTTGAACATATTTATGTTTCGGTTCAAATATTTATTTTGTTTGGATGTAGTAAGTATTATGGTTCCATTAGAATATACACCATTTTAAGGGGCAACATTAAAATGTTTCCGTGATATTATAATGTAAGTCAGAGCTCATTACAACACGGTTCATGCCTCAATACAACCCTGTTTACAAATGATTTATCAGTCAATTATATATTATGTTTACCTAAAATTCTAAACATACATGTTAATGCCTGCAAAATTATGTTTGGAAGAGCCCTTTTTTTTGCAGCGTGTACAAAATGCAATTTTTCAATTTTGATGTCCGTGGTTCCGCAAGGAATCAACGAGTAATTTTTGATCTGGTTCAAATAAGTAACACCTATGAGCAAAGTCGTAGAACAAACGTTGTCTAGAAGCGCGAGTTCTGTAACATACATTTTCTTCAGCTCAAAAAAAAGTCAGGCTTTTAAGGGTTAATATGATAATAAATGTATCTTTTTGGTTCCGTACGTGGCAATACAAAAATCAAAATTTGTGCCTTATTTTAATTTCAAACCTTATTTTTAAGCTTTAAAAATATTAATTAAGGTTGTCAGAAAAAACAGAAAATAATATTTTGTATCTGTATGTATTTCAAATTATTTAATTTAGTTACTCAAAGTACATGCAAAATTTGGATATTTACAAGTTGTATAGTAACGTAACTTTATGAGTATTTTTTTAAACGTTATCATTACGAAATATAATTTTATTTAAAGATATTTAGATTCACATATATAAGATTCCAAATCCATCGTTATTTCAAAGATTTGAGCATTTTGAATTTTTCGGTCGTGGTTGACGATTTTCTGGAAAAGCCCATGTGCCACATTATTTCGAAAAAAAAACTTAGTGAATACGCTCTAATCTGATGCAAAACCATAACAATGAATATATTTTCGAATCGAACGAATTGAAGAATATCTTTTTGTTCCTGGAATATATGGTCTCGTACCATTGTCAGCCAATACAAAGAGATGATCAAAATGAAACCGCCATTGAAACGTGTCATACGCTAAATTAAAATAACATTAAAAGAAAATAATAAATATAAAAAATAAAATGAATCTCAAAAATCACTGACAAGATCAGCAAAAAGCGCCCAAAACGGTTTAAGACTACAACAACCTTCAGGCGATTCAACGCCGTTCTGTGGACTCGGTGAATCTTGTCAAGTGTTTTAAATCTGATGCAATTCAGATGCAGCCGATTAACAATGAGCCAATAAATCAATCAAGCTCGCAGTCACTTAAACTAATGACACTCGGTGAAAAAAAACAAAAAAAAATCATAAAAATATGCAACACAATCCCTACAAATTATGTGCTGTTTGTTGTAATTTAACTTATTTTTTTTTATTATATTCTTTACATTTTAATTTGTCAACGAATCAACGAATCGCATTGAAATGTTGTAAATCTTGGTTTTTGTTGCAGTCCGCTTTTGGCAACCTAACAACGGCAACAACAACAGCAACATCGACTTCGACGACCACGATGACAATGACAACGACGACGGACGACAACGTTGAACCCCGTCCAAAGGCGACGTTTAAAGTAGGTCAACTAAACAACAATAACAAATCGCCAACATTCCTGGCGATTGTTTGGAATACACCACAAAACCAACAACAACCACATGTGATCGAGCACAAAATTCTATAACAACGAACACTACGAAAACGAAGACGACGACGACAACGTTGGGTTGAGGGCCGTACGTCGCATACTAATCAGGGGACGAACCCATTTTACGCACTCGACTGCAGACCAGAACAATATCATCATCATCTTCATGATCATCATCATCATAAAAAACAACAAAATCATGTGACGCCGCAATCACTAAGGTTCCAAACTTATGCGGACGTGATCCATGTACATGGTCAATATATATTTATTTATATTTTAAATCTTAAAAAAATATATATATAATCATTATGTTTATATAACAAATATGCTATAAAGGTTCTTTTTAATGTTATTTAATAATTATTGCTTTTGTAGAATTTCGCTTCCAAATAGTGGTTGATTTTTCTTTTTTCGTCTGTGAATATTTAACAAGCCACGCAATATATAATCGATACCAATTTCTTCCTAAAGAATGCTATGGGGGAATTCAGAATTTTATCCTAGTTTCCTTTTCTAAGTGACCTATATTTTATTGGATATAGAGTCGGGTTAATAGTCCCTGGTTCAATCCCAGGGACTATTAACCCTTAAATGCATGAGGCCAGCCCCCAGTATGGAGACCAAGCTACCCTAATGTTAAATCGCTCTCTAAACACGAATTGGGCAATTTTCCCGGGAAAGCGGAAAAAGTACGATTTTTGATGTGTACCATATATGGTACAATATGCATTCTGTACATATTTGGAAAACACTTTTCTATGCAACGCTACCTCCCGGCAATCAATGGAAAGGCTACGAGAGTAAAATATTGCCTACGAAAATCTCTTACCCTGCTGTTTGGATTCGGCAATAAATTGGATAGGCAATAGATTGGATTCTCACACCTCAAATGGTGAGAGAGCTCGACCGTGCACACAGAATAAAAATTCCTTAAATCCCATTAAAATTGGTCAATAGGTCAAAAGGACAATAGAATTTAATAGTATACAAAAAAATAAATATTTTCATATAAACTCAATGGCATTGTCATGGCATTTTCTAATATTTAATGGTATTTTCCGATTAAAATAATAATTTATCCTATTGACTATTTTAGATAGTAAAAAACTATTATTTATATAGTATTTTTTTGTGGGTGTGGTTCTTCAAAAATGTTGCGCCAACTATTACTAATACAATGCAATTGACAATAGTTTATTAATTCGGTAAAATAATAAAAAAAAGATTTTCAAGAATTTTCTAAAAAAAAAAAAATAAATGCATTTTTGTTTATCGATATCGACTTTTTATGGACTTTTTCGATATAAAATCTATATTTTTATTCACAAAAATAGCAATCTATTCTTTCGTTAGGTACGTTTTTTCGAAAACCCTATCATCTTTGTATCAATATATATTTTCGAATACAACAATTTTGCCTATAAATGATATTACATGGATGTGAAATAAAAAAAATATATATACAACAAACCAAACGATAGCTTAACATCGTTACGATAATCTATAATGATTCGAATATAATAGGGTTTTCTATCATTCCCAACCTATCTAGAACGATGTTGCTATTTTAGTCGATGTAGATACGTTATTGATGTAAAAAAACGTTTTATTTTACATAATTTATAAAATAGATGTTTTTGACAAATGCTTCGTTTTCAATACGTCATTTTGTGTCAGTTTCGTGTTCAAAAATGTCTTAAATTTGTTGTATTTTAAATCTTTGCTATGTCGAAACATGACAAAGATTTAAAAAATGCCAACATGTTGGCATTTTTATTTCGTTTGGCATGGATAATGAAAATTTTAATTTTGAACAGTTTCTGCGTCGCAATCACAATGTAAAGAAAACAAATATGACACAAAATGGCATAGTGAAAACCATGGAGTTTTATATCGTAAAATTAACAATATTTGATAGAATACAAAAACTATTGTTAAATATTTTGTAGGGCAATCAAAAAAAAAATTAATAATAATTATAGAAATAATTCTATTAAATTGAGATGTATTTTATTTAATTTGGGATCAAGTGTCATAAACCTCAATTACCCCATTGGTTGCAACAGTACTTTAAATAAATATCGCGTTAAATTAATAATGTGAACGTTGAAAAATTATTCTGTAAATCAACGCAAGTGTTAAGACGTGAGTGAATTTTTGAATTTGCATTTTAAACCAAAAAAAGAATATTAATCAAGTTATCTTGAAAAAAAGTCCTTTACCTTGTACATTTTGTTGTAAAGTCACGTTGTGAAATACAGTATGACGATTTTTTGTTGTTGTTGAATTTTTAATTTAAAAATTATTAAAATATAAAAATAGTACTTTTCAATATCAATCTTTATTGCTTTTTGTATTAAAAATAAAAACACGAAGAATATATTCCTAATATTTGAAACTGTGTAAAAATCTTCTAGTTCTATGCACATTTGGTTCTACTATGGTATACTATTATATAAATATATAATACAATCTCTATTATAAAATATTTGGTTACAATTTAAAAATAGTTTAAATATTACAGATCAGGTTATTACTTTGTAGTAAAGGGTTTTTCAATAAGAGCGCTACAAAAGTTTTTTCAAGGGTTTTTCAACAGGGATGCTACAAAAGTAGAGCGACAGGGACAGTAAACGACGCCATTTTTCTTGCCGCTCTTTTGATATTTCTCTTTAGTAAGGTTTGCCATTTCATGATGAAAAGATATAGGAGCCAACAAGGAGTCGAAATTATTAAAATTTACTACCGAATTTCGAATTCCATCATGAAATGGCAAACCTTACTGAAGAGAAATGTCAAAAGAGCGGCAAGAAATATGGCGTCGTTTGCTGTCCCTGTCGCTCTACTTTTGTAGCGTCCCTGTTAAAAAACCCTTTACTTTGAGTACAATGTACTAAACTTTGTACTAAAACGGTTTTAAACTAATTTACATATAATTCCTTACGAATTAATTGAGATATTACAATGTGCTCGATATTTCAGTCGTAAATAGCGAACAAAACAATCTAGAATTTGTATTCAAATCACGTTCCATGACTCTTTCGTGCATACTTATAGATATTCTAATGCAAAGTTGCAAAATTGTAGCATACAGTATAAACATAAGAAAAAAACAATTTAAATAGACATAAACATATAAAAAAAAATATTATTGAATTTAATAAATAAAAGAATTCGCATATTTCAGTTATATATTTTTGAAATAACTTAGTTTTCGAGATCTACATATTTTGTAGCGTTGCACAATGGTCTGAGATTAGCATCTGACGGTCAAAAATCTGTAACTTTTGATGGGATTGAGCTATTAATATAGACATTTTAGTTTCTGAAAGAAGATGAATGAATACAAATATATAATAAAAAAATACCTTACGTCATTTTAAACCTTTTTAATTTTGAGTTTGAAAAAGAGAAAACCACGATATTAAATTTTCCATAACCATTTTTTCTTTTAAGAAAAAATTGTATTACACGTGTATTTTTTTAAACGACAAATTTAATGAGAATAAAAAAAAAAATTTTTTGATGCGACTTCAACGCATGGTTCGTAGATATTTTGTTTTTCTCATCGCTTCATTTATATCCCTCACTAAAGATGAGAATTTTTTGCTCACTACTGATAAATATCTTTATTCATTATTGATGAAAATAAATATATCGCTTAATGTTGGAAATAATTTTCATCTTCAAAAGTATTCATCACAGACAGATGAAAATAATTCTTATCTTCAATTTTATTCATCATTGAATGATGAGAAAAAAGCAGAACGTAGCGAATTCTTATCATTTGAAAATGAGAAAAAAGATGATACTAGGTAAAAAAAATGATGAGAAAAATGATGAGAAAAATGATGAGAAAAATGATGAGAAAAATGATGAGAAAAATGATGAGAAAAATGATGAGAAAAATGTGAGACAAATTATGATAAAAATTATTAGAAAACCAGTTGGGAAGGTTAGATCACATGGGAAATTTTAAAGTAGGTGTTAGTATGATAGTTAGGATTATCAAAATTACAATCGGTCTAAGCCGACTATAAATACCCTACACATATGTGTGGTTACCATTAAAAGTGGTATATAGATCACCAGGGTATACAAATCCTGAAAATAACTACAAACTTTCAATCGCTGAAGAATTTACATTCATTTGATACCCATATTTACAAATGGATAGGTGTACCGAATTTCGATTTTTTTTTTTTTGGAACCACATGTCGTTTCGCCGGAAACCATTATTTTCATGTATTTGTTTTCCTAAGCACGTATACTGTAAAATTGATCTGTACATATAAATTTTATATGAGGTATTTGAACATAAGTGGTCGGTTCTCAGGTCACAAACAAACGGCGTACCAAACTGAATATACCCTTTCACTCTTAGTGTAGGGTATAAATATGAGAACAAATGTCGCGTGGACTTGGCGGATATAGTTTATAAGAGTATTTATTTGAAATAATTTGAAGTTTCAAAAACAGAAATTGGCCCTTAAAAGTTATACCCTATCAAAGTCAACATTTTATATTGAAATGCTGCAACAAACTGAAATACCTGAAGTAAATTTTTCAATTTCAAATAAATCGGTTCCGGCGAGTCGTAGCGGGTATGGTTTATAGAGAGTATTTATACCCTACACCTATGAGGTACAGGGTATATTAACTTTGTGCAAATATTGTAACGCCCCTTAGGAGGCGTGTCCGGTATGGAAAAGTATATATATTCTTGATCAGCATCACTACCCGAGTCCGTTTAGCCATGTCCGTCTGTCTGTCTGTCTGTCCGTCTTGCTGTCTTGCTGTCTTGCTGTCTTGCTGTCTTGCTGTCCGAATACAGAATAACTTGAGATATACTGATCAGAATGCGATGAAATTTCGGCTCAATATATTTTAGCCAAAAGTAGGAACTGAGTTTGAAAATGAGCCAAATCGGTCAACGGACACGCCCACCTCCCATACAAGTCACTTTTATATAACTCTTTCGGAACTAATAACTCGAAAAGTATTCAAGGTATAGTTATGAAATTTAAAAGGTATTGTTATAATTTACATATAAATATGTGGTTCAAAAATGGGCGTGATCCGCCCACTTTTTTTTCATTATTTCCCGGGTTTTCATAGTGGAAATTTGATCCGAAAATTATTAAAATCAAAACTATAAAATATTAGCCTTTAAAAATTTTAAATATAGGCGTGGTCCGCCCAATTATATTTTTCAATTTTTTTTTTAGTTGTTTATACTTTTGTATAATTTTTTTAATTTATGGGGATATAAGACGTAAATTTCTGATTTTTGAATAATATTCTGAGGGTGGGGAGGTTCAGCATAATTAAAAACTTTAAAATTAAGGTATGCAATTAAATATCCCACATTAATATCCCCATCATAGGTGTAGGGTATTCCATAGTCGGGCCCGACCGACTATAAAAATCCGCCCCATGTGACCGAACTTACCCATGTGACCTAACTTTCCCAACTCGTTTTTTGAAATTTTTGTTTTTTTTTTTTTTACAAATTAAACAACGCTCAGGGGATGCCCCCTATTCATGCAATGCACAGTGTTGATCGTAAGAAGGGATGATAGGTTAAATGGAGGGGGGAAAGATAGAGTAGTGTCGGTGAATGTTTGTTTTGAACTTGCCAATATCAAAAATGTCGGGAAAAACAGACGCAGGGAGATTGTTCCACACACGTATCGTGCGACTGAAGAACGAATTCTCTCGGTAATGCGTGGTTCTATTGAGAGCCGAGTGAACTACGAAGGGGTGGGCTTGGTTCGATGCCCGAGTAGAACGAGAGGACACACGACCTGGTGGAAGCAGGCCATGTATCTCCCTCGAACACTTACCATTGTAATACCTATAAAACAGGCTTACACACCCAACGGTCCTTCGGTGCTCAAGAGAACCAATAGACGATGAAATATTTTCATCCCCTATTAAATATATTGCACGTTGTTGGATTCAATCCAGGAACTCCAAAGAAGATTTTGAAGCCCCTGCCCATATGTGCGATTTGTATTCCATCTTAGGACGAATATAGGTGGTGTAGACAGTGCGCAAGTCAGCAGGAGTGAAGTATGTCTTACACCGTTTTAAAAAACCGAGGCACTTGGCCGCCTCTTTCGACACATCAAATATGTGATCATTCCAACGGAGATCACATTGAATTGATATGCCCAGAACGTCAAGAGCAGCTGACTCTGCAATATCCACAGCACCCATATTAAGGGGAGATAGGGTTGAATCCATTCTTTTGTGAGATAACAGACAACATTGGGTCTTGCGTGCATTAAAATCAACTCTATTTGCAAGACCCCACTCGGAGATTGTTTTAATGTCATTATTGAGTGTGTCATTCATAGTGCGTCTTTTACTCTCAATCTCCAAATAGGTTGGGCGCTTTTTGAACGAGTATGAATGACAAATGTTGATATCATCTGCATTGAAGAAAAAAATGTTCCGGCGGGTCGTGGGGGTATTGTTAATAGAGAGTATTTATTTAAAATGATTTGAAGTTTCTGATACTGAAAAAATTAGACATTAAAATTAGACATAGAAAAAAAAAATAAAAAAAATTGATAAGTTACAGTGACAGTTTTATTTTTATAATATTAAAAACTCTAAAATGCAAATAAAAAAGTTTATATAAATCTTTGGGTCATTCCACACCAAATCGACCAAAAAAAGTCAAATTTGAGATTTTACCTTTTCGATTTAAATGAAATTTTGGCAACTGATAAAGGGTATCGAGACATGCACTACCCATTACTGTAGAAAAAAAAATTTTTTTCTATACAAAAAATAAATAAAAATTTAGAAAATTATTTTTTAAAATATGATGTCATCAAAATACCATCTTGAAATTTTGCATGAACATTTATAATAAATTGACGAAAATTTAGGATTTTTTTCAGAATTTTAAAAAGGGTCCTTTTTAAGGACATCAATTTTGAATTGCAAGGTTAATGACCACGGGCGCCAGATGTTCACGTTTAGAAGTTACAACTTAATTTTTCTAAAAGCTTGTTTTATTAGCTTTAAAACGAGCCATAAATGAAATTTCTAGCATTTCTAGTTCAAGAGATATTTAAATATGACCAACCATACAAAAGAGATTTTTAGCCCTTTTTCCAATTTTGAGCCACTGTATCTCTGGAAGTAGTGATCGGAAAAAATATAAAAAAATTGGTTAGTGCATGTCTCAATATCCTTTATCAAATCCCAAAATTTCATTGAAATCGAAGAAGGTGAGTTCCAATCGATTTGGTGTGGAATGGCCCCTATAACATACAATGAGATACCATACTTTGAACATATGTGAAATACAAGAAAAATCTACTTTTCTCCAAATAAAAAAAAACTCTGTGTTTAGCCATCTCAATCCTATTAATTTTTTTTTTTTAGGTTCCTGACAATTATCAACAAAATTGAGTTTTTCCATTTTAAAATCGGTGCGATCGATTTTTTTAATTTTTGACCGCGGCAGCAATCTTTCAGACCACTGTGCGTCGGTGACATGTTTAGTTATTGTGAAGGACTACAAACCGAAAGGGACACTAAACCGGATCGACCTGCCAAGATAACCGAGTCAAAATGTGTGCAATATTTTCGGAATATTTCGGTCTATTTACGGCAAAAACACAAATAAATGGAAGTTTATGGGAAGTGTCCAAAAAATGAGTAGCTTAAAAAGTCATTCGAAAAAGTTTTCTAAACTGCGTTGAACCTGCCAAAAAAAAAATGTGAACTAAAAGTGGAGCACACCAAAAGTAACCTATACTAAACTTATAAAATAGTACGAATTCCTAAAACTAGATATAAAGATAATGGCATATATAGAAGAATTTCCCCGTAATACATTGATATTGTAAGAATTTTAATACTTTGTGAATAAATACTTCATTTATAGGCATAGAACCGTATTTTAAACGACGACTTTAAATGGTTCATGTACCTTAAATGGCACCGTGCTGTCTGATATGAAATCTCGACTCAACTGGTCCTTAGAGAACCACTGAACCGGTCAACATTATTAATTGGTTTAATTGCTCTTACGAAAAAAACTAATAATCGTCACGGCTCTTCATCATCACTACTTGTCGCCGCCGCCGCCGCCAAGAGTTTTCGTTGGCATTAACGCAAACTTCGCAGCGTTACTACCACCGCCTTTGCCAACAGCTTATCCACCATCTTATCCATCGCTACTTCCAACGCCTCCTTGACTGCCACTCCCTTCCCCCGACCAGAGAATGATTTGTAATCAACGCGTGCACTCAGTTGTGCCGACAGCGTCATCTTTGTGTGAATTCTTGCATCGAGCGTGTGCTCGCGATTAAATTTAATTAATGTTTAAAACACACATCTAACGGATCGCTATATGGCTTGTTATAAGAAAAACTTGCTCTTATATTGTAGTCGTTGTTCTTGGTGGGTTTAATTGTTCGTTTTTAATTTTTAATTTTTTTTTTGTGTGGCCTCTGTTGGCTTTCATGTTGAATTTATTTATGCAATTAATTTTTGCAATTCATATTTAGTTCGATGTAAAATTAATTGATTTCAATTTCGATGAAATATTGCTGCTTTAATGGCGATCTTGCTACATGTTATTGTTGTTTGGCATTAGTTATTCTACACATTTCAAAATGTGGCTTCAACTAAGACAATCAGTCAGTCATTCCATGACTGATTTACGGTCAGTTAACCTCTATGTGCAGCTCTTAAAAAAATATATTTTTTGATGTTCTTTCTTGAAATTAAGTTAACCTATTCTTTGTGACAGACAGTTTTTGAAGTCAAAGAAATGAATACAACCTATATTAGGCGCATTTATAAATTAACCGCTCAGACCATGGATTTTATTCAACATATTATTTATTTTATAATTTTTTTAATAAATCTTAGAAAGTTAATGTTATGTATTTCTCAGTTCGAAACACTTCACATATTTTTTAATTAAGATTTAGAATATGTTGAATAGAAAAACTTTTAGATAAAACATATATTAGTTTTCGGTATTATCAAACCGCGATTTTTAGACAGGTTAAGTATTTGTGTATAACAAAAACATGATAATCTTGATTACGAGCCACTGAAATGAATTTTTAATTAATGCAACGCATTTAAATTATATTAATGGATTTTTAATTTAGAGCGGCTTTTTAAATCTATTAAGAAAAAAAAAATAAGCAAGTGATAATTGTGATGGTTTAATGGGAAAGTTCAACAAAATTATGCGTTGTTGAATCAGTTTGAAATTTTAATAAAGGTAGGCGGCGCTTAAAAACTAAAAGGCCGATATTACCGAGAATTTCATAAGACTAATTAAAAATGCAAATATGTTTAGATATACTAATACTCGATAACTGCGTTGACTTTCTAAAACTAGAGCAAAATTAAAATTAAAATTTTGAAAAAATTATCAAAAATTCAATTAAAATTTAAATGTTCATTAAATACTTAAACTTTCATTTAAACTTAAATTTTATTTTTAAACTTTAAATTTTCATTTAAAATTTAAATTTATACTTTTTGGTGTAGTTTTTATGAAGAAAATGTCTATTGGCTGAAGAAAATATTGTTACGAAAAAAGGTAATTTGATCCACTGTGCAAGAGTAAATGAGACGCAAGACAATTCAGCGCACTACGCAAAGAGACGGAAGATCATTCAGCGCACTGAGGCAATGTTCGAAAGAGAGAAAGAAGATCAGCGTATTGAAACACATGAGTGCGAATGAGATACAAATACCATGTAGTATTCACAAGAAGAGTAGAAGGTTCTCGAAAAAACTAAAAGGCCGATATTACCGAGAATTTCACATGACTAATTAAAAATGTAATTTTGTTAAGATATATTGATACCCGAAACTGCGTTGATTTTCTAAAACTAGAACATGGTTTAAAATCAAAATTTTGAATGAAAGTTCAAAAATTCACTTAAAATTTCATTAAAATTCCATTAAAAACATAAATTTTCATTTAAAATTTAAATTTTCATTTACATTTTCATTTAAAATTTAAATTTTCACTTTTTTGTGTAGTTTTTATGAAGAAAATTTCGATTGACTAAAGATAATATTGTTACGAAAAGAATTAATTTGCTATACTGTGCAAGAATAAATGAGTCGCAAGACAATTGCGCACTAAGCAAAGAGACGGATGATCATTCAGCGCACTGAGGCTATGTGCGAAAAAGAGATAGAAGATCAGCGCATCAAAACTCATGAGTGCGAAGGAAATGCAAATACCATGTAGCATTCACGCGAAAAGTAGAAGGTTCCGATGTCGAAGCGTGTCGAAACATGTCGAACTGATGCATCTGAGGCATAGCACTTCAGTAGTGATTGGAAAGTGGTCGAGTACGTCACGTGTGAGAACAATGTCAAGTTAAATTGTGGATATGCAGCAGTTGTTAGAATTTGTTTAGTTAAAGTGTATTAAAAAAGTTAATTGTTATAATTTAAACCAAACATAAGAGTTTTTTTTATTTTGTACACAATCCAGAGATACGAACTTGTTGGACTGTTTTCCGTAGACTGAATTTTCGTAATAATATTAAAATTTGAGCAAAATTTTAAATTGAAATACTTTTCGACATGTTTTTAAGCTGTAGTCTTTTTAATATTCTATATAAATCATTAAAATCTGTTCAAGCATTTCTGAGAAATCATTTTTCCAATGGAAAATTTAAAGTTCTGAAAATTATTCTTCTCCAACTAAAAATTCAACTTATTAATACCACTTCATTAATATGTGTCGTAGGGGTCCCTCTGCAGGGATTGCCAGAAAATTTGGAATATATCGTCACTATTATGTCAAAGGGACGAATGTGTAATTTTTGACATTTGCGTTTTTTTACATTTTTGAATATAGTTTTTCCTCAACTATGTTGTGCCAAAATCTTGTGTGGTTTTGTTGGATATTTCTTGCAACAAAAGAAAAAACCAAAAGGGCGAATTCGTAAAATTGAAAATGTTCTCATGACAAAAGAACGTTTTTTTGCCATAACTTTTAATTGGTATAAGATACAATATGGATGTAAAGGCATTAATTGTTTGTTTTTAAAGCACCTACCGATAATCATCATTATTTTAAAATATTTTTTTAAAATTTTTATCATTTGCAAAAAAAATTTTTGGCAAATTATTTTTAAATAATGATGCCAATCGATAGGTTCATTAAAATCAAATAATTAATACCTCTATATAACTATTTTATCGTGTACTAATAAAAAGTTATAGCAAAAAAACGAAAAGATTCTAATAAACCAAAATACCGAAAAAAATATCAAAAATAACGTTTACTAATTTTTAAAGCACTTCAAACTTTAAAATATGATTTCCCAACATTTTCAAAAATGCGCATTCGCCCGTTTGCCATGACAGTGACGATATATCCTACTGATGCAGGAGAAGGTCATTATATATATATTTCATTACCCACATCCACTTTTATGCACATTTTTATTTTGGGGGGTAAGTTTTAGATTCACAGCAAAATCGTTGAATGTTTTTTTTTTAATTTGCGTTACTGTATATCCAATATCCAAAAATTAAAACGCTATATTTAAGCACCAAGATGTCTATTTTGTACGCCAATGCAGCAAATTATTTAGTTGGCGCAATTTTAGCAAATATAATTTAGGAAACTGCGCCGTCTAAATAATTTGCTGCATTGACGTACAAATATTCATATTAGCAAACACAATTGTTGATTTAACAACGAATAACAAATGTTTTCATTAAATTACTGAATTTCATTTCAAGAATTATTAATGCATGCAATTAATATCGGTTGCTATATTTACGTCGATTATTTTTGTTCTATGTACAGGTCATTTAAATAGTTCTGCAATAAACGAAAAATGTCCAAATCTGATGTCACATCGTATTCAAAACCTTGCTAACCATTTAAATAGTTTAAAAGACCGCGAATGCATTTTAAATTATTAGGTGCCATGCAGTCTCGGTAAAACTCAACGTTTTCATTATACCCTATACACAAATCAATGTTTTAAATAATAACAACAACTTAATTAAGTTATCAAGTCAATGCAATTTCAATGTCAACTACGCGCTGGCAACTATAAATTAAAGCAACAACAACAGTCGACAATACGCAGAAAGCAGCCAGTATTAACAAGAGTAACAAGAAATGCAACAACTACATCTACAACTACAACTACAACATCACCAACAGCAAAGACCAAATGCATTTTCATAGATTATAATCTAAATAAACAACCAGACAACAAAAGGAGTAGAAGGAGGCGGAGGAGAAGGTGGCTGATGTTTCTGCAAAATGTAAACTAGCAAATAAATCTATTAGCAACATGTGGCAGAGCAACGTGCAAAAGTAACAACAAATACAATAGCAACAACAAACAAAAAAAAAAGAATATTGATTGACTAGAGCGATTTGACTCACACTTTGGCACCGACTTGATGAATAAGTTGTTGCTGTTGCTGCTGCTGTTGATAATAATAATGTTGCTGCCGCAGCTGAAGCTGTTGTCTTAATAACAATCTTCAAAGCAATTTAATCAATTTGAGTGGGTGTAAAATTGCAGCAACTGCAACAGCAGCATCAGCCTCCACAGTGTCTGCAACAATCCGACAGGTTGTGGTTTGGTTTAAGCTTTTAAGCAACAACAAGTTGATGATATTGCTGTTGCAGTTAATATTATTGTTGTATGGTGACTTGCAATTTAAGTGTAATGATCATTAGAAGAAAATAACACTTAAGCGTAGTTTTTTGGATGTGGGTGCATGGGATGTACTGAACTGACTGGGTAGATGGATGGATGGATGGATGCATAAAGGAGGATACCTTGATGAATAGTAATTTAAATGCATTTTCTGGCTAAAATCGTTTTTTTTTTTATTCATGGAAGATTCTATAGTCGTGGTACTCGTTTATACTATCATGACTATTATCAAGAGTGTGATCAACATTAAAGTTGCTCCAGTTATTTGCTTCAGAGTTGTTAGGTAATTTCTTTGATATTTCAGTATTTTAAGAACTTTGAGAAGTTTTAACTTAACCTCTAATTCACAATAAAATGCATCTATTTCAAACTATCTACACGAATAGAAAAGAATTGATTGAATGTAATTATAAAGTAATTCGAATTCACCTTATAAATATTTGGAGTAAAATCTAATTACATTATAATTGAATTGTATAATTATACTGTTCAGATTGCTATATTATTTTATGATATTTTAACATACATTCGCTAAATCGCGGATTTATATGAATATTCTTTTTTTAATGTTTCTGTAGAAATAGATAGTTCAAACATAAATATGTTTGCAAGAACGTCTAAAATTAATCATTCTGAACAAAAATATGTTTGAACGAAAACAAAAATATGTTTGGCTATCATTACATTAATGTTTTGCAATACAATAATACTTTTGTTTGCATATAGCTCCAAAGATATATGTAATGCCAGCAAAATTATGATTGAAAGAGCCCTTTTTTTGCAGCGTTTTAAATTAAGAGCAATAAAAACGTTTCTGTCAATGTTTCATTTTAATTAAGCGAAAATTTATAAAAAAAAATGTAACAATATATTCGTCGTTTATGATATTTGCGTTTTTTTACATTTTTGAATGTAGTTTTTTTTTTCAAGTGTACTGTGCCAAAATCGTGTGTAGTTTTCTTTTATATTTCTAGCCACAAAAGACAAAACCAAAAGGGCGAATTTGACAACTTTAAAATCTTGTCCTGCCAAAAGGGCGAGTTATTTCGTCATTTGCCCCAAAATATGTTTGAAAAATTATTTTTTTAAAATTATGCCAATCGATAGGTACGTTAAAAATGAACAATTAATATTTGTACATAACTATTTTATCTTGCGCAAATTAAGAGTTGTAGCAAAAAAAGGAAAAACAAACAAATGTGGCCACAAATTGCGTATTTATATTTCAGTACATTGTCCAAATCTAAAGATATTTTATACATGCTATGCTAATTGATGATTAAACCAAAATAAAAATAAAAACAAAATATGAAAAAAAAATATCCAATTTTCTTCATTTTTAAAGCACATTAAACTTTATTATTTTATTTCCAACATTTAAAAAAAATGCACCTTTGGCATGTCAGTGACTATACGATTATTTTAAAATCCATATAAAATACGTTAGCCTTTAGGAGAACATTAAGCAGATATTTCAACGCAACTTATTACAAAATACCGCAAACTCAAATAAATTCGTTCGAAGATAGGTTTATCTTAAAAGATATTTTTGTTTTTAAAATTAATATTTTACTTAAAACTCACTATAAAATAATGAGTCAAGTTTTAGTCATCTTGGATGTTTGATTACGATTAACAGTTCTGTAAAAAAAAAAATAATAGACATTTTTGCAAAGAAATGCAGTAAAACTATGTAGTTATTTCCCATACAAAAACAACTACATCAATGTAGTAAAAACAAATACATTTGCTTTTGGACGTAAATCAAAGACATATATATTTATTTTAAATATATTTTTATTACAGTAATTTTATCGGAGTAGAATTAACACGATATCGAATAATTTCTAGTTGCAATATCGAGAGTCATATTGCACCTACATAATTGGTATTGATTTGAAACTCACTTCAAGACATTAATTTTATTTCAAAACATTTATTATCGCCGAGTCTATGCTTGAAAATCAAATAAATGTGTTGCTCACAATAACAAAGCACAACAAGTAGTGTCAACACAAAACACAAACAAGATATAGTTGTAGTGAAGAGGTCTATAATGATGTGCGTTATAAATTCTAATACAGAAATGCTTATGACACTGAGTACTCGGTACATTTATCATTTTTACTCTTATCATTCTTACTCATTAATATTGAAATATATCGACCAATACATTGTTCTTATGGTACACATTTTTATACCCTACACTAAGAGTGAAAGGGTATATTCAGTTTGGTACGCCGTTTGTAACAACCAGAAGGAAGCATCTCCGGTATGGAAAAGTATATATATTTTTGATCAGCATGATCTCCTGAGTCGATTTAGCGATGTCCGTCTGTCTGTCCGTCTGTCCTTCTGTCTGTCTGTTCAAATCACGAAGAGCTAGAGCAATGAAACTTTAGATTTAGATTACTTATATATCTAAGGTGTCTGAACAAGAAAATTGGCATGATCAGTCTATTGTGACCTGAGAACCGACCACTTATGTTGAAATACCTCATATAAAATTTACATCTACAGATCAATATTACTGTATACGTGCTTAGGAAAACTTTTTTTGGTCAAATATATATTGACATCATGCTCTAATACATGAAAATGATGTTTTTCGGCGAAACGACTTGTGGTTTCCAAAAAAAAAAATCGAAATTCGGTACATCTACCCATTTGTAAATATGGGTATCAAATGAAAGGAAATTCTTCAGCGATAGAAAGTTTGTAGTTATCTTCAGGATTCGTATACCCTGGTGACCTATATACCACTTTGAATGGTAACCACACATATGTGTAGGGTATTAATAGTCGGCTTAGACCGACTATAATTTTGATAATACTAACTATCATAATAACACCTACTTTAAAATTTCCCATGTGATCTAACCTTCCCAACTGTTTTTTTTTTTTTTTGTTGAAAAAATATAGTTTTTTGAATTTTTAACACATAAATACCGAAAACAACATCACTACCGTCGAACGCCGAGCAGAAGATTTTTTGTTGTTTTCAATGTTCGTCTACTCACTCGTTACTCGTTGCGCTTACTCACTGCACTCACTGTTTTCGTTGCATGTTTAGCGACAGTAGTATCACTTGTTTTTGTTTTTCAAAACATTGAATGTTTTGAAAAACAATGTCTTGACACTGCCTGACACCAATGAAGCAATTACTACAGTGAAGTGTAGTCGCTGGAGAGACTTCACTGTAATACCGTCGACTGTCAATCCAAAAAGCACTCAATACTGTAGAGTGTAGTAGTGCATATTTTGTAGAGGGAACTTCAAATATATTTGCGCAGATGTCTAGTAGGTATCCACTCGTTCTGTTGGAGTTTATTTTTTAGGTGCGAATCATTTTACAAAATAAAATCTATATCGAAAGGAATAATAATTAAATTTCAATATATGAGTAATAAATGTTTAAATATCGTATCATGTCATTAAATTATAATGTACAAACAAATTAGAATGAAGGATTTTTTTTTTGGAATTTAACAACGAAGGTTTGGCAGTAGTCTGCAAATGTCTCCGTTATTATAATATTATTTTATACATAAATATATATTAATATTATTTTTCAAACTCTAGCAATTATAGTAATGCATATATTGTTTCTAACAACATAACTCTTACCGTCTGAGCAATAGTAAATTTGATAAAATGCACTTCACCGCTGTGACCATGTGAACACTTTATGGAATAACTACAAACTAGCCGAGTGCAACGTGACAGGGCCTGCAGCACCACATGACCACCGTGACACTACTAATGGCACTCCGCACCATAATTATTGTCTGTTCAACACGCATAGCGTATACATTTTTTACAACCATATTTCTCAAGCATCCTTGGCGGTACGAATTGATGTTCGTAGTACCCATATTAAAAATTACAATTTAGTATCTACGATCCGTCGATCGATCGGCATAAACGAAACAATGAGTTTGGACAGACCCAGCATTTAATTCAATTCGTCAACAAACCAACTAACCAAACGAAAGACTTTCCTTTGGGCGTAAGAATTATGCGAAGACGGAAGCGATCAGAAGATGCCGATCATCGAAATCCATGCAATGATCCGTGGAGTTTGTGTTGCATGATTCCGACTGCAATACCAACCACGATGGATGGTTGGTTTATGCTGATTGCTGCAATATTTATGCAATT
Source organism: Dryomyza anilis (assembly GCA_951804985.1). Classification (NCBI taxonomy): domain Eukaryota; kingdom Metazoa; phylum Arthropoda; class Insecta; order Diptera; family Dryomyzidae; genus Dryomyza; species Dryomyza anilis. The sequence continues at coordinate 107,250,819 of OX638130.1, forward strand.
TCATTGTGTGCGCTACCCATGCGCATTAACTCAGTCAAATATTTGTCAGCGGGTTTTTAATGGCCAGCGGTGCATTTGATCGTGATGGGTCAATGCATGGCTACAGCTTGAAATCTAGAAAATTTTAGTAGCTTTATGAGACAAATTGCTAACGATAAATTGTTGCGGACATTGAGTGAAATATATAGGAGATTCCTAATTCGGTCGCTGATTATATTTAAAAGTAATAATTTTTAAATTGATCAATATATTATTATTTAAAAAGTTTACTGCATTATAAGACATTATATTAATCGTATTTAGTACTTAACTATCGTAACGACTGTTATTTGCAATACATATCACTATATATATTGCATGTTATCCCCATGGAGAACAAATTTTGATATAAATCCAGCAATATTCCAAATTCGAATATAACGATCATTAAAAGGCCTAAATGAGCACAACGCGCCAACGATCGTACGCGCGATAAAAATAAGAAAGAAATATCACCGAGTGACAATGAGTGCAACAGGGATTTACAAGATCAGCACAATATTGGGCACGGATTGGCAACACCAGAATGATGTCAATTACTTTAAACTATAAGACGGCGACAATAGGTTCATTGACATAACTAATGAACCACGCCATGCCATAGGTACCATGTCATATCAGACTATTTCTGGACTATACCATATACCCGACCAAGTCAATAAGGCAAGTCAAGCATCAAAGCTGGCGGTATCGCGAGAGTCAATAAAATGTAACTGCAGCGCGATCAGCAAACAACGATCAAGGAAAATCAGCCAATAGGAAAAAGCAGCTAAATTAGTTGTCATGGGAATATGTTTGAGATCTCGCCGTGTGATCGGCGATCCCCGCAAGAAATCGAAAAAAAATGCAAAAAAAAAACCATTGCGCTGTGATGTGCAGATCATTCGCTGATTAGAGTGATCGCAATGGGATGTGGAAATCCATTGGGTGTGAATTGCAATTGGAAAGACGTGCACACATTAGCGATGCCATTAAGAGCGCCGATGACAATGTTAGAACAATGCTGATGATATGAGAGAAGAAAGAGCAATGTATCGTACATATAATCGGTATGTTTTGTCATAAATGTTGTGACAATGACATTTTCAACACTCTCACGATCATTCTTTATTATAAAACTCTCTGTTTTTTAAACGATATTTCTCTCCTTTGCACAACACTTCCCTCATTATTTCTTGATTTATTCACATTTAAGTTGTACTGACAAATTTACCGCTAAATTTACAACTAATCTGCGTAATTATGCAAATTTCTACATTTCACACTTGTCATATGACAGTTCTGACAGTTGTATAAATCTGGTAGCAATATCTTTTTTTGTTTTAATAATTTTTATCTTTTTAATTGATGGCATTGATATAATATCTATTTTTATCGATGATTAGATCGATATAAAAACAATCTAATCTACGTTTAATTGCTATTTTGCTAATATTTCGAACGGCGATTTTAAAGAATTCCTAATGACAACGAATATGACATTTAATGCCTAATATACCAAAGCATGCTAAATTCAAGACCATGCTATTTATCAGCCTCCAAGTCTTTTTCTAACAGTCATTTTAATTATAGCATCGTTTGTTGTACAGATTCATAAATTATGTCACTTTTAACACATTAGTCTTTGTTTAATGGCTTAGAGCTACCGATCTATTTTGCATAATGCCTAAAAATGGAAATAAATATGGAAAGTATTCGCCAAATTTGGCAAACATTAAAATTATTTAGTCAATAATGTGCGGGAAATACACACAAAATACGCTGTTATTATATAAATGCTTTGAGCTATCTGAAGATCGTTATGGTAATTGTGGTTATTAATTAATTTTGCTATATTGATTGTTGGCGTGCTGCCGATTGATTTTAGAAAATCCATAAAATTTGCATTTAAATGATTAGTTTTAGAGGAATTTGATAATAATTTTAAGATATTGTACATCAATAGTACACACTTAAAAACCCTACAAGAATCATTCAATTGTAAAAATTTAATTTCAACATTTAAACACAGAGAAAAAATAATCAACGTAAATATAGCAACCGATATTAATCAATCCAACTAATTCACTAATTTAATGAAAACAATTGTTATTATTCGTTATATAAACTGCGTTGACTAATTAATTAGTTGCATTGACGTACAAATAGTCATATTAGCAAACGTAATTGCTGATTTTACGAAGTAAGCAAAACCGATGCGTTACTCAAATGCATTCGTTCTACTGATCTTCGGTACCACTCGTCATTCTTGCAACAAAGTCTGTTGTAAAATAGAACAGGCCAACTGCAACTAAGACGAGTGATGGTTGTGTGTTTTAGTAGCCGAGCACATAGCGTGCTTGACTACCAACTCCCGACGTTTCTGACGGCATGAGTTCGAGCCCCAACCACACCGAATTCGTATATACGAATTATTTGTTGTTATCAGTACGTCATCAGACAAAGATCATTGATCCGAAACGGTCGGTCCATATGATCATTGCCTGGGTTGTGTTTTCAATTTGTTGTTGTTTCTTCAAAAACTTTCAATAGAACTTATCCATGACCTGGGCGTTAGTCAGTTAAATGTCGGCTCTCTTCGAAAAAACCTTCGAAGAATAACAATTGTTTTCATTAAATTAATGAATTCCATTGCTGGATTGATTAATGAATGCAATTTATATCGGTTGCTATATTAACGTCGATTATTTTTTCCTTGCAGCGTCGACTCGAGATAATATTTAAATCTAATTCTTATATTAAATCTAATTTACAAATATTTACGTATATACTTAGTTGAGTTCTACGTAAATAAAACATGATATCTTTAATATAGCGATATTCTTTTTTAAAGAATTTCAATATCGAACTAATTTAATGAATTTTAAGGTACGAAATTTCACATTTGTCATTTCGATAACTGCCGATTGCTTTGATAGAACTTTCATCAAACAATCGGCAGTGTAACGGCTGCCATCAATATCTGAACAATTCTTCGATTATGCAAACATTTCAAGCATCATTATCGAAACGAAACTCGATAATGTTAAAATATCATTCTTTAGAAATAGTATAAATTTTACAGCACATCATTAAATATTAATAGTAATAATAAAGACATTTTTTTTAATCATTAAATTTCGTATAAAAAGTAACTGCAAAAATCAGCAAAAATATTTAAAATATTATTTTTATTTCTTCTACAAAATCAACGAAAATATATTCAGTCTAGAAGAGGAAGTGAGGAGTATCGTGTATTTGGAAGGCAATCATTATTTGCTTTGCTTGGTAAGATACTCACCCGGCCAGGCGAGAAACAATTCAAAGAATCCATGGGGTCTGACGTTATTTTTGACTTGGCTTAATTACACTTGCCATATAATTATAATTATATTTTAGTTTGGTTCTTTTATTCGTTCGGTTCTTGATTATGCATTTTGTTTTTGTTTTATTCTACACTTGATATCAAATGTAATTAAGAATACTTAAGCAGAGAATTAAAGTTGAAGCCGTCAAAGAGTCAGAACCAACGATGCGCGCAAAATTCGGCGCCATCCGTGAAGCAGTTTGAATGCGTTTGTGCAGCCAATAAAAAACAATTTTTTTCTAATTTAATTTCTTTATATATTTTATAATGGGTGCTATTATTTAAGCCAACAAAAAAAAAACACAATTTGATTTTAGATAAAACCAGAGCGCAGTTATAGTTATTTAAAATACAATACAATTTTATAATTATTATGTATTTCTCATATATATTAATTCATAGTCGGTCCAAGAAGATGGATAGGTTTACCGAATTTCGATTTATTTTTATCGCGGAAAAACTTTAACAATAATAATAGTTTATCGCTGACTTCTCTCACCATTTGTACTAGAGATGGCTGCGTGCCGTGCTTTTTTCATGTCACGTCCGAAAATCTGAGTTCGTGCGTGCAAATCTCCGTGCGTGTTGGTTGATGTCGTACCCGTGTGTGTGAGTGCCTCCAAAATCAGACACGCGCCCATTTAAGATTTTTTTATCGTTTCTACCCCAATCTTTAAAAACCCTTACTTCCAGCTTCAGAAAAGTAAAATTTCTTTGTATTTTAACCTTTTCTTAAAAATCTGTTGTTTTAGTTTTATTTATGGATTTAAGAGAATAAAACAGTATGAAACTTCATTTTTGAATTATTTATTCCAGGGACTAAAACCCATTGGAATATCGGTTCGGGTTCCAAGATTTTTTGAATTGTGGTTCCGGTTCCAATTCTGGTTCCAACCAAAAAGTTAAATGGGTTTCAATTTCGATTCCATACATTTTTTAATAACAGTTCCGATTCCAGTTCTTTGCGTTCCCTGACAGGTACTATAATATCTGTATCGGTTCTGGTTCCGAGATTTTTAAAACAGCGGTTCCGATTTCAACCAGAAACAAATATATAGGTTCCGATTCCAGTTCCGGTTCCACACATTTTTAATAACGATTCCGGTACCAAAATCTAAACGGTTCCGATTTTGTTTTTCACTTTTTGCTTGCTTTTTATGTTTTCCGTGTTTGGTCTTGTTTTTCCGTGTTTTTACGTGTTACTTCGTGTCTTTTTAAATCCCGTGCTTTATCGTACTTCTCTTGCGTGCCTGTAAATTTAGCCATCGGGGTCTTGCTCGTGCGTGTCTCCTATCGGCGTGCCCGCACGTGTCCGCCCATCTCTAATTTGTACTCAAAGTTGTGGGACCTACAGTTTAATGCCGTATCCGAACTGCGCCGCTGAGAGTTTTTTCATGGCCATGTTTACTCTCGGAGGCTTTACATTGTCTACCGCAAGGTTGCGAGGCATAGAAAAAGGTTTTCTATAAAAAATATATTGTTAGCCCAAGCTCATTTTAAACCAGAGACCTTTTCAAGAAAAAAAAAGTGTGAATTATCGAAAACAACATGGTTTCCTGAAAGAATCGAGCATTCTGAAAAAATTCGAAATTATTTTGGACATCAGAATATCAAATTTATACAAAGTAATAAACGAATTTGTCTCATCATATATTTCTATAAGAAAATATCAAAAATCCCCAGCCGATGAAGTGCCATATCCTCGATCATTTGTCCATCACTTAAAGTCAGCAATTTTTCAATCACTTTATTTTGATTGTAATTTTACGTCAATTGCCAACATAAACAGCAGGATTTTATCGAACACACAAACAACAGTTGGATACAATTTTAACTGAGGCTTAGAGCACGAGCCAACTGTGCACGATCGACTGACTAGGCCGTGTAGTTGTACAGTCGCTTTTTAAATATTTTTGTCACAACCTGTTGTATGATGTTTTATTTTTAAAAAAATATTAATTGTTTTTTTTTACTTTGTTAGCAACTTCTACGAAGTAGACATTGATTGCAGTGCACTGAACTCTGCATCAATGACAATTAATCGTTTCATTAATAAATCATTAATAATTAATTTCATAAATGGTTGTTGACCACATAAAGAATCTTTTAATGACAATGGCAATTGTTGGTCACAAACAATAAAATAATATTTTGTTGTTTTTTTTTTTATTTATTTAAATGAAAATAATTAGCATAGAAATGACAATAAAAATCACTAGAAGAAACTAACAAAGAGACTTTTGATTTTTCTTTTGTTAAACCTCTATTGTTTTGGGCCAAAAATTAGTTAATAAACTATAGCCGTAACGAAAACCTGTACGAATGGCCGCTAATGACTATATAGAAAATATGAATACTAACAAAATACTGATACAAATATTTGTAAAAACGAAAAATTAATTCATTCTGACAGACAATCGTTTATTGTTGTTAAGTGTCCAAAGTCATCGGCGGTGGCAAAAAATATTAATTATTTGTAAATCGCATGCAAATTAATACAACATCATTTTGCGAAAAATTGGAGAACTAGATAAAATATTCGCAAGAATTTATTAATAGCATGTTAAACAAGTATTTAAAATATTTATACATGAGATACGAATATAAAATACCTAATCATTTGTATGAGAGTTTTAAGTGATGCAACACCTACGCTTTTCAACGAATGGTAACAAAAAAAAAAAACGAATGCTAATATGCCGCATATGTGATCTACATATACCGTGGCCTGTGGTCTTCAATACAACGATTTATATTCATTTTATTGCATTTCTCTGTAGAGATTCTTTATCTTAAACATATAATTTAATAGTTTATAGAAATTCGAAACATAATGGGTTGTTTCACATCGATAAATTTTGAAATTTGTAAAATTATATTTCGCAAAATTATACGGCAATTAAAACAAATTTATGACGAATGGTTTTTTTATGAAAATGTTTAAGTTTTAAAATATACCAGTACTATAAAATGCAAATACGAGGGACATTAATTTTACGTTTCAGTTTTATGAAGTTTATGAAATCCCACGCAAATGGAATGAATTTAATTAGAATAACTTTAGGGAATACTATTAATAGATATATATACCATTTGACACTTGTATTTTAGTGCAATAAAGTATGTTTTTTTTTAAATTTAAGATCAATGCGAGATGCAGAAGAATTCAAACGACGAGAAATGTCAAAACGAACAAAAAAATAACCAAAATTCGAGTTATCGTTCAAAAAATACTGAGATGTCCATGTTATAAATGTTCAAATATTGTTTCTTATCACAAAATTTTTTTGTACGAAAAATTAAAAAAACTAATAGAAACGATAGAGCTATGTGATCTACGAAGTTAGTTCAAGAAAGTTTCGGACATCGAAGTTCTCCTGTAGTTTCTATATAAAAAGTTTATTTTTCATTAATGACCATTAAAAAATGACTTCTGACCCCTTGGGTTTCCGTTAATCTAAAAACATCATTTAGAATGCTGTAAAAATGCGCAATATCGACATTTATTGCGCAAACCCAATTGTCAAGTTTGACCCCTTGGGTATCCGTTAATCTATAAACATCATTTAGAATGCTGTAAAATGCGCAATATCGGCTTTTATTGCGCAAACCCAATTATCAAGTTTGACCCCTTGGGTTTCCGTTAATCTAAAAACATCATTTAGTATGCTGTAAAAATGCGCAATATCGACTTTTATTGCGCAAACCCAATTGTCAAGTTTGACCCTAAAAAACGCTCCGTTTAGGAATTAAAGAAATTTTAAAGTTATTGTGTCCTGACCTTTGATCTTTTGGGTTTCCGTTAATCTAAAAATATCATTTAGAATGCTGTAAAAATGCGCAATATCGACTTTTATTGCGCAAACCCAATTATCATGTTTGACCCCTAAATAACGCTCCGTTTAGGAGTTATAGAATTTTCAAAGTTATTATGTCTTGACCTTTGACTCCTTGGGGTTCCGATTATATAAAAACATTTAGAATTCTGTAAAAATGCGCAATATCGGGTTATTGAAAAAAACACAGTTGTATATAATTCTAATTTTGTGCAGAATTCTCCCCCTAACAATTATGTGCAGTTCACATTTGTTTGTTTTTTTATTTAGTTTGAAAATTAAATGCTTTAATTAATGATTTTTAAGAAAGATTGAAAAAAACTTAGTTATAGAAACAAGTTGAAATGGAAAATTTGATTTATATATTTTTTGTAAATACCACAACAGACTGGTTAGCTTGTCTTTGGGGTATAGTACTTTAAATAATAATTCATAAAAAGCCATCGCAACAAAATTTAAATTTGCAGCAAAATTTTAATAATTGGTTTACAAGAATCCTTATTATTCACAAAATTTCCGATCGATGACCTAATATTTGTACCTTATGATAAAAACATGTTAAACAGTTATCTGATATTTTGGGTTTAGTAAACTAATAAACTAGTTTTTATAAAATTAAAAATTTATCTTCATTAAAAAGTTGTAAGAAAAATGTAAATGTAAAAATGTTAATTTGTTATAAATGGTATTTTCAAAAAAATATATATATATGAAATGGGGTTAACCCATTCCTGCTTATTTAACCAAAATTCGAGTTATCGTTCAAAAAATACTGAGATGTCCATGTTATAAATGTTCAAATATTGTTTCTTATCACAAAATTTTTTTGTACGAAAAATTAAAAAAACTAATAGAAACGATAGAGCTATGTGATCTACGAAGTTAGTTCAAGAAAGTTTCGGACATCGAAGTTCTCCTGTAGTTTCTATATAAAAAGTTTATTTTTCATTAATGACCATTAAAAAATGACTTCTGACCCCTTGGGTTTCCGTTAATCTAAAAACATCATTTAGAATGCTGTAAAAATGCGCAATATCGACATTTATTGCGCAAACCCAATTGTCAAGTTTGACCCCTTGGGTATCCGTTAATCTATAAACATCATTTAGAATGCTGTAAAATGCGCAATATCGGCTTTTATTGCGCAAACCCAATTATCAAGTTTGACCCCTTGGGTTTCCGTTAATCTAAAAACATCATTTAGTATGCTGTAAAAATGCGCAATATCGACTTTTATTGCGCAAACCCAATTGTCAAGTTTGACCCTAAAAAACGCTCCGTTTAGGAATTAAAGAAATTTTAAAGTTATTGTGTCCTGACCTTTGATCTTTTGGGTTTCCGTTAATCTAAAAATATCATTTAGAATGCTGTAAAAATGCGCAATATCGACTTTTATTGCGCAAACCCAATTATCATGTTTGACCCCTAAATAACGCTCCGTTTAGGAGTTATAGAATTTTCAAAGTTATTATGTCTTGACCTTTGACTCCTTGGGGTTCCGATTATATAAAAACATTTAGAATTCTGTAAAAATGCGCAATATCGGGTTATTGAAAAAAACACAGTTGTATATAATTCTAATTTTGTGCAGAATTCTCCCCCTAACAATTATGTGCAGTTCACATTTGTTTGTTTTTTTATTTAGTTTGAAAATTAAATGCTTTAATTAATGATTTTTAAGAAAGATTGAAAAAAACTTAGTTATAGAAACAAGTTGAAATGGAAAATTTGATTTATATATTTTTTGTAAATACCACAACAGACTGGTTAGCTTGTCTTTGGGGTATAGTACTTTAAATAATAATTCATAAAAAGCCATCGCAACAAAATTTAAATTTGCAGCAAAATTTTAATAATTGGTTTACAAGAATCCTTATTATTCACAAAATTTCCGATCGATGACCTAATATTTGTACCTTATGATAAAAACATGTTAAACAGTTATCTGATATTTTGGGTTTAGTAAACTAATAAACTAGTTTTTATAAAATTAAAAATTTATCTTCATTAAAAAGTTGTAAGAAAAATGTAAATGTAAAAATGTTAATTTGTTATAAATGGTATTTTCAAAAAAATATATATATATGAAATGGGGTTAACCCATTCCTGCTTATTTACCTAACTAAGTTTTTTTTTACAATTTGATAGGCTATTTATATATAAAAGGCCCTTAAGTAAAGCACTTAATTTACAAATTAAATTAAAAATGTAAAAAACAAATAAAACATTGAAAAATAAACTTTTATAAAGAAACTGCCTCTTAATCACCATTTAAAAACCCCTTAAAGAAGTCAAATTAAGAAACTCCCAACAATATGCTAATATTATTGAGATCTAAATATTAAGCTAAAAAAAATTAACAAGTGGTTGAAATTTAATATAATCGGCAAAGCGATCGATAGACTGTTGGTATAATATACTACAATCAATCTTCTTAGCACGAATAACTGTATAAATGGTATTGATACATAATATTATTGTCAACATATTTTACGCTAGACGCATACTTAAAATTAAAATATTTTATAATAAATGTATGCACGTTTGCCATAAGCTAACTCCACAGCAGCAGGTGTCGAAGGTTAAAGAATATAGAAATATAAGGTAAAAAAGATCAAACTAAAATAATGTAGGGTTTTTTGTTAACCTATAGGTATCACATCTCAAAGGTTAAAGTTAATATAAATGCGTGAAGTGCTTTTGTTGTTGCCTACCTGTCGATTGTTCAGGTTGATTGATGTTGTCAACTAGTCGTAAGCGATTTATTAATTGAACGAGAAGCGCCATGAAATAAGAATGTAACGGTTTTTGTCCTTCTAATATTATATATATATTTTTTATCGAATTTTTAAACTTAAAGCGGAATCACACAAATGAATAAATGTTCAACTTTCGAATCAATTTTCAAATAATGTTAATATCAATCGTGTGACTGACCAATTTTTGTATGGAAAATTGTTTTGAAAATTGATATTTTCGGCAAAATTAGAAGAGTTTGGAAAAGTATGACAACTGCCAAATTATTAAATTAAAGGCAGATTCATGGCATATTTCGGAAAAATTGGAAGCATTTAATACAAATGATTCCTTTGTCTGGTTGAAATCTGTCGATAAAATGTTTCTTAAAAGCCTGCTAAATATGTGGTATTTGATAGAACTGTCACTTCATAAAAATATTTTTTATTTAAAGGTTTAAATAAAACCAGTAGGAAAGGTTAGGTCACATGGGAAATTTTGAAGTAGGGAAATAGTGATAGTTGGTGTGATGAAGTTAGTAAGAATTTTGAAAGTTATAGACGGTCTAAGCCGACTAGAAATACCCTACACATATACGTGATAATGTACGCTGGTACTATTAAAAGTGGTGCATAAATCACAAGGGTATACAAATCCTAAAAAAAAAAATAACTCAAAACTTGCATTCGATGAAGAATTACCTTTCATACACCCAGAAAAAAAATTCGCTCAAATACCATTAAAATTGGTCAATAGGACAATTATTGATTTAATAGTATAAAAAAAATAAATCTTTTCATATAAAATGAATGGCAATGTCATAGTATTTTCTAGTATTTAATGGTATTTTCCGATTAAAATAATAATTTATTCTATTGACTATGTTTAATAGTAAAAAACTATTATTTATATAGTATTTTTTTCTGGGTGTATGTACATATGTACCCATATGTACAAATGGCTTGGTATACCGAATTTCGATTTTTTTTTTTGGGGTAACCACAAGTCGCTTCTCAAGAAAGCATTATTTCGAAATATTTGAGCATGAAGACAATATATATTTGACAAAGAAAGTTCACTTAAGACCGTACAAAGTAAAATTCCTTTGTAGATTTATATTTTATGAGGTATTTGAATATAAGTGGTCGGTTATCAGGTCACAATACAGCGATCATGAAAATTTTCTTGTTCAGACAGATGTATAGATATATGATATATAGGTAATCTAAATCTAAAGATTCATTGATCTAGCTCTACAACTATTTCTGTAATCGTGATTTCAAAAGACAGACAGATGACATACGGATAGACATACAGACATCGCTAAATCGACTCAGGAGGTCATCATGAATATATATATATATATATATATATATATATATATATATATATATATATATATATATATATATATATATATATATATAACTGCGATGAATCGGTTGTTATACAAAAATATAAAAATGTTTGAAAAGTTTCAATAAAACCGAAACTAAAAATCATTATTCGGATCAATTAAAAAGACAATTTATTTTTTGATCTCGATAACCTTTAATAATTTTCTAATTTATCGTTATATTATAAATGCTAAATAAATAATAAAAAAATTTCAAAAATCATAAACATTTTTCAGAGTTTATATCTTAAAAACCTATAAGAATATTAACATTCATTATTATATAAAATTTAGTCTTGACAATTATAAGAATAATTGCGTACAAGATTTTTTGGAAAATTATTTTTCAACATTATTAAATTTTATAATAAATAGAGGCTTAAAATTACATGAGAACTTATCTTAAAAACGTTACTTAATATGAAAATTCTGAGTATGCAGTCAAAATGTGCCGTTATTATAAATATTCGTGTTTTTTTTTTTACTAATACGTAACGTTTTAAAAAAAAATTGCAATCTTCATTTTAAGCCATTTTCAGCCAGTACTTAGAATATAAAAAATATAGCACTGTTGACAAAGAGTTTCCCAAAAAACTTTAAATTCAATTCTTCTTCTAATTGATTAGACTAGTTTTTATATTTTAGGGAATCGTAATATTCTTACATGTTTTTAAAATAGTTGGATATAAACTTAGCAATTTTTATTTTGATTTTAATAATTTTTTTAATATTTTGGATCTTACGTTAAACAAGAAAATGATAAACGGTTATCTAGAGCATAGTATAAAATGACTTTCGAAAACATTGTACATATACATATATTTTGTTTAGTAGATTAATAAAAATATGTAAGTAAAAAGTTCTAAAAAAAACATGATTGTTTCTAACTATGTGACCAAATTAATGGATTATGTAATAATTTTTACTTACCGATAAATTTTCTCATTGTTGAGCTACATATGTCAATAGTTCATGATAAACGAAATGAATTTATTTGAAAATTTAACGTATTAAAATTGTTCACAAATTGCACTATCACAGAGAAAGAGTAACGCACGGTACCTTTTTCGTTTTTTCTTGCACATTTTTTTTTTCACTTGATTTTTTTCTTTTCGTTTTTTCTTTCACATTTCTTGCTTTTCACACAACACTTTGAAGCAAATACAACTCAATATTTCATTGCACTTTTATTAGCACTTGTACTGCACTATTTGGTTTAATTAAACTGCGTATATTTAATGATAAACAATAGATTATTTAATAACAAATTAATTAATTCACGCCAAACGATTTAAACACTGCGGACGCGAGATTGAACTGATTGTCAAGTCTTATTAAGCACTGCAATTCTTCTTCGCTTCCCTCTCTCTCTCTTGCTCATACAGTTTTTTTTTTGCAAATCATATGAGCAACAAGTGTGAGAAGAATTTGCTCTTAGTGGCAGTGGGTGGAAAATGAACAAAAATTGTTGTGTGTGCATTTGCTTGTGTGGTGTGGAAAAAAAGAGTGCATTGAGTATTAAAATTAAGACAGACAAATTGCATATTTTGAGAATTGATATGGACAACATCAAAAATATACAAAAGACGATTGAAAATAAAACTAAAATTCCTTATAAATATTTATTATTTATATTTTTAATTTAATTCATAATTTAAATTTACAAAATTTTTTACTAACAAATTAAATTTTCATCATTCATTTTTTTAATAAATTTGTTTTATTTTATAAAAATTGGTAAACATTTATAAATATTTTTTTAATAAAATCTATTGTTGTGAAAATTTAAAACTTTTTGAAATATTTTATAAACTTATGTGTAAAAATTAAAATTTCCTCTTAAAATTATTGAAAAAGTATATTTTTTTTTTCATTTTCAACAAAATACAAAAATTTAGGAATATTAAACATTTTCAATTTTATATAAATTTTATATTTTTACCAAAGAATTAAATTTATTGAAAAAATATATTTTTAGTCAGAACTAGAGATGGGCGCGTGCATGTTTTTGATGGCACGGACACGCACGGGCACGCCGATTGGTGACACGCACGAACACGAGCCCAGGTTCCGGTTCCACACATTTCTTTAATCGGTTCCGATACCGGTTCTTTACGGTCTCTTATTATAAATAATTCAAAAAATTACTTTGGTACTGTTTAATTCTCTGAATCGGAACCTGTAGGGGACTGCAAAGAACCGAAATCGGAACCATTTCGATTTTTGGAACTGGAATCGAAACCGTTATTAAAAAAATGTGTGGAACCAACACCGATATTCCAAAGAGTGTTTGTCTCTGGTTAAAATACCATGAAGTTTTTATTTTCTGATACTGGAAGTATTTTTTTTTAAATTGGAGTAGAAATCAAATCTTGAATGGTCGCTGATTTTTGCTGTTTTTAGAGGCATGGACACAACAACAACTAGCACGCACGGAGATTTGGGGGCACGAACTCAGATTTTTGGGCGTGACACGAAGAAAGCACGGGCGCGTCCATGTCTAGTCAGAAATGACCCAAATTGCTATTTTTTCTAAACGATTTCTGAAATCCTATCGTTTAAAAAATATTATGTATACTTTTAGGTTTAAACCCCTGTACATTACTTAATATTCTTCCATTTTAATTTTAATTTATACCTATATAATTTTTTTTTAATATTTAAAATTTTAATTTTGACCGTATTCTTCGCAACCAAATAAGCTCGGAAGTTCCATACCGTATATGGTGTTGTTGGTTTAGTACAATGTTCGGCAACTTCCGTTCTGGCCAAGTTCGCTGTTAAGTCAGGTGCCGCAGACTGTCTTCCCTTTCGGTTGAGCGCAAAGTTTGTTGCCACCGCCATCGTTTTTAAGTGTGTCACGCCTGTCATCGCAACTAGCCAACGACGAAGACGACGACACCCAACAACGATACTGTCTCGAATTCATAAAGTATTCAAAACTTGTGCCATATTTTCGTGCCGTCCACCCGTCATTGTTATGAGTACATGAGTGAGTACAGGTAGCTTTATTCTACAAGTTGATGTTATTTTTATTATTATTTTTAATATTTAAATTCCAATGCCAAGACCAAGTCCAAGTACAAATATAAGAGCATTTTTCCATAAGTTCATGTTGTGTTTATAATAATAATTTATACTTGGTTCATGTTTTTGGAACTTTTCAAGGTAGTTTGTAGACTTTTGCTGTATTTCGTGCATGTACCGCGTCAGATAGCTGTATGAGGGCATGAGGTTGATTGTCCGGAAGGTTAGGTGACAAATCTGTATTAAGAAAATGGGATGCGAAATTGTATTTCATCTGAAACGCCACCTGAAACATTAATACAAGTGACGTTTCCGATTCGATTTTGACGTCTGACAACATTAATACAGAACATTTTTTCAATATGGTTCCAAATATAATTTTTACTTTTGGACATACTTTTATTTGTTTTTAATTTTTTTTTTCAATATTAAACAAAATGCATTAGCATTGTTTTAAAACCAAAGTTGTTAATTTTCTAGTATACCTAAGTTGAAATTATTAAACAAAACGAAAATCATTTAGCTACTTTCTCTAGTACTAATAAATCTTTCTAATATGATTATGTATTGTCTCTAGAAAAATAGAAACATGCTAAATATTTTGAAAAATTATTAGAATGTAGAGATTAATATGCTAAATACTAAAGAGCTAATTTAATATGTCAACGATATAGATATTTATATGTAAATTGCTAACAATGTAAAACAATAGAAATCAATTTACATATATAATAGATTTATACAAGAATATGTATATGAAAGAACATGTGCCACTTGAAAAAAAGATGAAATATGTATTTGATAACCAAAAAATAATGATATTTGTATTTTCTATGCAAATGTATTGAACATTTTAATATAAAAATTTTGTAACGTTTTTAAAAAAATTGTAAAAGTATTTTTAAGCCGTTATCACCCACTACTTATAATAAAAAATTTAGTTCTTTGAAAAAATAGTTTATCAAAAAAACTTAAACGCAATTTTTCTTTTTTAAGATATTTGCATCTAAACTCGAAAAATTTTAATTTTATTAGATTTTTAAATTATAATAATAATAATAGTTTGGTGCTACAGTCCTGTATAGAACTTCGGCCGAGCTCTCTCACCATTTCGAGCTGTGCGTGTTATATTTGTACTCAAAGTGCTGGGACCTACAGTTTATTGCCGAATCCGAACGGCGAGTGAGAGCTTTTCATAGGCAATGGTTTTACTCTCGTAGGTTTGCCATTTACTGACGAGAGGTAGCGCGGTATAGAAAAATGTTTCTATGAAAAGATGTTGTTAGCCCCAGTCCAGGTTTGAACCGGGGACCTTTCGGCTCGCAGTCCAACGCACAAACCACTGAGCTACCGCGGCTACATACATATAGCCGCGGTTTTTAAATTTAGGATATAATAATTAACCAAAAAAACTGATTTTTGGTTATCTAGAGCATACTCCAGACTAACTATGAAAATTACTAACTTTTTGCTAATTGAAACACATTTTAAAAATATCCAAAAACCTAATTTTGGTACTCTTTTATATAATCAAAAAAATACTAATGCCCGTAATCTGAAAATATTTCATACTTATAATACTTTGGCGCATACTTTGGCGCTACAGTCCTATAAGAACATAGGCCGAGCTCTCTCACTACACGGATAGAAAAGATTTGTTTGAATATAATAAATAATAAATAGTTTGGCGCTACAGTCCTGTATAGAACTTCGGCCGAGCTCTCTCACCATTTTGAGCTGTGCGTGTTATATTTGTACTCAAAGTGGTGGGACCTACAGTTTATTGCCGAATCCGAACGGCGAGTGAGAGCTTTTCATAGGCAATGGTTTTACTCTCGTAGGTTTGCCATTTACTGACGAGAGGTAGCGCGGTATAGAAAAATGTTTCTATGAAAAGATGTTGTTAGCCCCAGTCCAGGCTTGAACAGGGGACCTTTCGGCTCGCAGTCCAACGCACTAACCACTGAGCTACCGCGGCTACTGAATATGCTTGAATGTAATTATAACGTAATTCGAGATCACCATATAAATATTAGGAGTAAAATCTAATTACATTATAATTGGAATTGTATAATTATTTCGTTCAGATAGAAATATTAATATACGATATTTAAACACAAATTGCTTTAAACGCGGATTTACATGAATTTACTATATTAATGTTTCTGTAGAAATATATATTTTTCATCAGATATTAATACCTGTATGTTTGATATTTCCGCTATTTAACACACCCAACTTCAATAAAATGTTCTTTGAATTATATGTATTATGTTATTCGTGATTGTTGCTGAGTGACAACGAATTTAAAAATAATAGCATTATTTTGATTATATATATGTTTGGCAACATTAAATAACATCACAATTAAATAACAGCGCTGCCTACTTTTAGCACTTAGTAAAACTCACATTAATACTTTTTATATAATTTAAAAGTTGTTTTTGGTGGAAGAATTTGTTTAAATACCGCCAATTACTGTTAATACCAGTTTGTGAAAATTCCAATTCATCCGTAAAGTACTGAACTCAAAATAGGAACAATAGATGGAAATAAAATTATTAGGTATATATAAAATATGTGTAATAAAAATAAAATAAAAGTTTAGGTTTATAATTATATAATATAAATAAAAAAAATGTAATTTAAAAATAGGGAAAACACGAATATTGTGTAAAGAAGATATTAGCACTAAATTTACTATTTTTACATTAAAATTAAATGTGAACATAAATATGTTTACATGTAAATAAAATGTTTTTCACATTCAAACACATATATGTTTGCAAGAACGCCGAAAATTATACATTCTGAACATGAATATGTTTGAATGAAAACAAAAATATGTTAGGCTGTTATTATAATAATGTTTGAAAATGAAATAATACTTTTGTTTGCATAAAACTCCAAAGATATATGTAATGCCTGCAAAATTATGTTTGGGAGAGCCTTTTTTTTTGCAGCGTGTATGTTTGATCAGTATGTGTTCTATTTGTCTCAAAGTGGTGGGACTTACAGTTTAATGCCGAATCCGAACGGCGGGTGAGAGCTTTTCATAGGCAATGTTTTACTCTCGCAGGTTTGCCATTTACTGCCGAGAGGTAGCGCGGTATAGAAAAATGTTTCTATAAAAAAATTTTGTTAGCCCCAGTCCAGGCTTGAACCTGGGACCTTTCGGCTCGCAGTTCAACGCACTAACCTTGAGCTACCGACGCTACTTACATACTTAAAGTATGCTTATTCTCAGGTTTTTCCTATTACATAGCTTTTTTGAGACAAATTTGCGTAACTACGGCTATTTTTCAGTAATTTGTATGTAAAATATACAAGCATTTTAAATTTAAACAGTTTCAAACTGAACCAGTGTTGATAGGGCATATTTTAAAAATGAGAACTGATAATAAAAGTTATTTTTATCGTTAGCTTGAACTATGTACTACATAACCAAAAATCAATTTAAATTTTTATCATTAAAAACGCTAAAAAATCATTCAAAAATAGTTTAAACAAATTTAATATTTTTCGAGTTTAGATTTAAATATCTCAAAAACCTATCGGAATAATTGTATTTGTCGATATATTACAATTAGTTTTGACAATTAAAATAAAAATTGCATTTAAAGTTTTTTGAAAAACTGAATGTGTAAGGTTTTGTATTTTACCAGTTCAAAAAAGTGGCTGCAGAGGGCCTAAAATATCGAAAGTAATTTTCTTAAAAACGTTTCGTATTAGAAAACAACTGAGTATGCATCAAATTATATAGAATTGATGTTTGAGATATCGATGGTAAACATTTTTTTCTCGTTTTGTTGATTAGTGTTATTAAATGAGTATTGTTTTTAAGTGTTTCACTCATATAAGAGTTCTTCAGAGAATCCAAAAAGGATACCGAACTCTGGCAAAAATCCCTCATGTGTATTTTAATACTTCTAAAATATTCATAATTGAGTACTTAAAATAGACAACAATGACTTCTGAAACCAGGGTCTCAACTCTACACTTATGAGCCGAAAAACTCTTATGCCCGATTTACATTGTATATTCTGTGAGTCTCACTGTATCTCCTAGGGCTGCATTTTTTAAAATTATCATATAAAAACAGCAGTTTTTTGAAAAAATGCAACCCAAGGAGATACAGTGAGACTCTCAGAAGATACAATGTAAATCGGGCATTAGATTTATGAAATTTTGAATACCTTAAAAGATTCATATTAAAACTCATAAAAAAGCTTAAAAAGATCCCAAAAATTCTCATATATATTATAATATTAAAACTAAAACCATCAGATTTTTGGACATTTTTAGAATCTTCAAAAACACATAAATGAGTTCAATATCGTAGGTAGTTTTTTCTTAGTCCAGATACAGCAAGTAAATCAAAATTCAAATATTTATTGAACTTATTTATGATTGCCTCTAAACATGACTCTATAATGCGTAAAATTTGGAGAGCTCGGGCAATAGTCGTAAATGCAATTTTAATATTTTGGCAGCTCATAAAATACTCAAAAATGAGTTATGAATTCAATTTCAGATTTCAATCAATGGAAAGTTCAGTTTTATTATTTTTTAATGACAAATTTTCATTAAAATAAAGAAAATGACCATAATTTCATAAGAAAAAAAATGATAGCTACTCTGAAAATGTTCAACATTTACTTTACTAATATTTTTGTTAACCGTTGATACTTATTATTAATTGTATATCATATGCATTACATTTAATTGCTTTTTAAAATTCTTCGGGTTAATTAAATTAAACGGAAATATCAGTCATTCGGCAACGAGTCATATACAATAAGAAAAACAGGAAAAAAAAATAGCAAGAATATCATGCAGAACCTATGATTAGTGCAATTAAAACAACAAAAACAACTATCACAACTGGTAAAATTACAAAGAAAATGTATTTTAAAAATCTAAAAACTTTGCCTGCATTTGTTTGAAATGCAGTTTGAAGAACACGAACGACAAACAAACAAACCAACCAAACAACTAACTACATATATTAGTTAGTTGTACATTTAGTCAATACATTGGTTGTATAAGATCAGATCATGGAGAGGGTATGGGGTCTATTAAACGGTCGGTCAAACATTGATGTCATTCACAATAATTGTTCATGATCTATAAAAAGCTCAATTTAAATACATGCAAATCGACGAACCAAACCCAGTGTCTGTATTGCAGCGAAGACAATAAAACAAAAGCCATAATTAAAATAATTTAACATAATTAAACGATTATAACAATGTTATATATGTCTGCACACTAAACTACTTGTAATGAGAAAAATATATATATTAAACAAAAATAATACAAAGAAAATAGTTCACGATCACTTCTTGGCTTGGTGTTTTTTTTTTCTTTGCACCCATCCACCTACAACTTTTACGTGTGGCTACCCTGACAATATTCTGACACCCCTCCTGACACACTTAAGTCAGACATTGACAGCTCACATTACATGTCACGATCTTTGAGTGAGTTAAGGGGCTAAAATTGATTATTGCGTGAGTTTAAGTCGTTTGATTCGTGTGTTGAAATGAATCATTTGAAATAATTATTTATCTTGGTTGTAATTATGAGAATGACAAATGTCAGTCAATCTGGTAGCAGCTGACATGAGTATATCGATCTATTGTGGTTAAATTCAAAAACTAGTCATAAGTTTATTAATATGTCAGACATGGTTTGTTATTAATGTTATGGCTACTACTTTGAATTGAACTCCCTACAAAATGCATTTCGGTTTCAGAAAATGTGACTTAGAGGCCGAGGTAAACAGCTATTACTTCCTTTGCCAATGTCCTGCACTATCGATGAAGCGTAACAAAATTCTAGGTTCTTTCTTCTTCCAGGATAGACGACATTCGGAACAAACATCTGCAAAAAATCATGAAATTCATCCGCGCATCTGGATGGACGAAAATGGAAACGCAGCCAAAGGACACCATATATAGGGAACACAATGGATCAACTCTGGTCTAAGTGGTTGACAACTCAACGATTGCGAACACCTCAAAACCTAACCTAACCTACAGATAATGTTATAAATCAATATTAAGGACATTAACAAATATCGATGTAAAAATATATAATTCGGTGTATAATGGTATTTTCTATATTTCTACCAATAACTTTAATATTAATGGGATAGTTACAAACCAATAGTTAAAACCAGCTCTTGTGTTCTCTCATTCTATACGGGTTTCGAACCAATCTCACGGCTTCGTAGGCCACTCGGTCCTCAACAGAACCACCCATTACATAAACAATTCGTTCTTCAGTCGCACAATACGTCTATGGAACAATTTCTCTGCGTCTGTTTTTACCGACATCTTTGATATTGGCAAGTTCAGAAGAAACATCCACCGACGCTAGTCCGTCATTTCTCACTCCCACTATCCATTCATTTCACTCGATCAACATTGTGCATTCCATGAATATGAGGCATACCTTGAGCATTACTTAATATCATCATTTCATTTCGATCGATGTTAAATGAATATTGATATTTAATATGTTTCCTCAATTCAAAAAAGTGTTTTACAAATGAATAACCAAATTCAAAATTGATTTATTAGACATTTTATTATAAAACCAATCAAAAGCTGTAACATTTTCCAACACTTGGAAAAAAATCATATTAAAATTGATCAATAGGACCGTTATTGATTCAATAGTATACAAAAATTAAATATTTTCATATAAATACAAACACCATTTAATAGTATTTAATAGTATTTTGTAGTATTTAATAGCATTTTGTTGTATTTAATGGTATTTAACTATTAAAATAATGGTTTATTCTATGGACTAATATAAATAGCAACAAACTATTGATTTTATATTATTTTTTCTTAGTGAACTGAACACTGCTCTATATTGTCCATATGGATCGCCTATAAGTAACGTAGTTTGTCACTTCATTTTGTAGTCATTCAATCATTCTAATGAATATTTTTCTTATGCGGAAAACACGATATTCGTGTTAAAAATATTTTCAATAATTGAATATTTCAATTAAATATGAATATTTTCCATTTGTTGTTTATGTTTTGTATATTCTTAATCATATTTTGCATAATTTGTGTGTTTGAATATATTTCAATTGGATTCATTAATAATAATAAAAACATTATTATTTACGATATATCATAAGTATGCTCGTGTATTTATGTATTTGTAAATTTACACATCTGTTATGCGATTCCCTAACTATCCCTAACGCTAACTATCGATAAAAATTGATATCGTTAATTATTTTTAAAAATAAATAACGTTAGAGAATTACTATTTTGTCTGTAGATAGCGATTCGAATATTATTTCATATTAATAGAATAACTAATTAGGAGCTCTCTAAAATTGGATTCATAAAAAATCCATTTTCTATAGTTTTGAAAGCTCACAGAAAAAAGGCTCATGAAAGTATCGCATTCAAGAATGGTTTCAGAGCTTTCCAAAATATTACACAAAAACAAAAGTTATCAAACAAAAAAGAATCAAATTTAAAATTGTTTCTGAGAGATCCGAAAATGTCTTATATAAATTTGAATTTAAGCAATTTCGGAGCACTCCGAATAATGGTTAAAATAAATAAATTTTATTAGTTTTAAGTTCAACAGATTTGTGGACCACGAAAAAATATCCACTGCGTACAATATTTTACTCATTTATGATACTCTATGTGTTTTCGGCGAGGGGAAACCTCCGAAAGTATATGAATTATGGAATCTAAAAATTATCAAATATGTAATGAATATTTAAAATGATCATAAATACGAAGACTTTTTTGCTCTTAAAACTGAGCCCTTTAAACAGATTTCGGGAGTCATTTAGGGCTCTTTTAGTTTATAAAATATGATTTTTTTTTTCAAAGTATTAAAAGTTTGTAAATGAAATTTGGTTTGTAGCGACGGTAGCTCGTCTGGTTAGTGCGTTGGACTACGAGCGAACAGTCACTGGTGAGACCGACTACGAGCCGAAAGGTCCGCGGTTCAATCCTCAGCGACTGCCAACATATTTTTCATAGAAAACATTTTTCTATGCCACGCTACCTCTCGTCAGTAAATGACAAACCTATGAGAGTAAAACATTGCCTATGAAAAGCTCTCACCCGCCGTTCGGATTCGGCAATAAACTGTAGGTCCCACCAATTTGAGTACAAATATAACACGCACAGCTCAAATGGTGAGAGAGCTCGGCCGAAGTTCTATACAGGACTGTAGCGCCAAACTATTATTATTATAAATGAAATTTGGTTAGGTGATGTATTTTGTTGTCGTTTATCTTTTAGCGAGATTTGACAAATGGGCGTGGCACCTTCTATATAACCATAACATTAAAACATTGTATTCGTCACGTAAAATGTGGCGTGTTTGAAAAATTGGGCATGGCACGTCACATATAACTAAAACATTAAAAATGCTATAACTCCTGACATACTAAGAGTAGAGTTATAAAAATCAAAACATAGAATCGTATTAAACATTGTAATCGACACATAGAATGTGGGCGCGATTGGACAAAAGGACGTGACAGCTCCTTTATAACTAAAACTTTGAAAATGGTAGAACTCTTGAACTTCGCAACAAATTTTCATACATATAACTCCAATCGTCATGTAGAATGTGGGCGGTATTTGAGAAAGGCGGGATTTAGGAAAGGTTATAAAATTCAAAACAAAGAATCGTATTAAACATTGTAATCATCACGTTGAATATGAGATTGTACAATGTGGCGTGATAGCTCCAATACTACAACTGAAACTGATAAAGCTATAACTCCCGACTTACTAAAATAAGAGTTGTACAAATCGAAACAAAGGATCATTTTAAAAATCCCTATTTCTGGTATTTATCAATGACCTTCTGTCATTGACCCAGAACCCAATCCATTCCTTTGCAGATGATAGCAACATTTGTCATTCATACTCGTTCAAATAGCGCCCAACCTCTTTGGAGATTGAGAGTAAAAGACGCACTATGAATGACACACTCAATAATGACCTTAAAACAATCTCCGAGTGGGGTCTTGCAAATAGAGTGGATTTTAATGCACGCAAGACCCAATGTTGTCTGTTATCGCACAAAAGAATGGATTCAACCCTACCTCACCTTAATATGGGTGCTGTGGATATTGCAGAGTCAGCTGCTCTTGACGTTCTGGGCATATCAATTCAATGTGATCTCCGTTGGAATGATCACATATTTGACGTGTCGAAAGAGGCGGCCAAGTGCCTCGGTTTTTTAAAACGGTGTAAGACATACTTCACTCCTGCTGACTTGCGCACTGTCTACACCACCTATATTCGGCCTAAGATGGAATACAATTCGCACATATGCCATATGGGCAGGAGCTTCAAAATCTTCTTTGGAGTTCCTGGATCGAATCCAACAACGTGCAATATATTTAATAGGGGATGAAAATATTTCATCGTCTGTTGGTTCTCTTGAGCACCGAAGGACCGTTGGGTGTGTAAGCCTGTTTTATAGGTATTACAATGGTAAGTGTTCGAGGGAGATACATGGCCTGATTCCACCAGGTCGTGTGTCCTCTCGTTCTACTCGGGCATCGAACCAAGCCCACCCCTTCGTAGTTCACTCGGCTCTTAATAGAACCACTCATTACCGAGAGAATTCCTTCTTCAGTCTCACGATACGTTTGTGGAACAATCTCCCTGCGTCTGTTTTTCCCGACATTTTTGATATTGGCAAGCTCAAAACAAACATTCACCGACACTACTCCATCTTTCCCCCTTCCATTTAACCTATCATCCCTTCTTACGATCAACACTGTGCATTGCATGAATAGGGGGCATCCCCGGAGCGTTGGATAATTTGTAAAAAAAAAAAGGTTTGCCATTTCATGATGGCAAACCTTACTTACGAATTCGAATTGCGGTAGTAAATTTTAATAATTTCGACTCGTTGTTGGCTCGTATATCTTTCCATCATGAAAAACCCTTGAAAAAAAACTTTTATAGCGCTCTTATGGAAAAACCCTTTAGTTAATCTTATCCTTGCTCTTTTCTAGCTGGGTATGTCGTGTTCTTGCATCAGAAGTTTCAAATATTGGAACTCAAACGAATAAAGGTATTGATTTTCTACCTCATTTATGTATTTAAAGAATTGTTTCGAAAAGTTTGCTAAAGTTTTCTAACAAAAAAAGAACATTGAAGAAAGAGTAATTCCAATTGTGACTCATATCTCTTAATTTTTTATACAATTTGAGAATGCACCCGCACACTCATTTCGAATCAGTAAATGATCTTACAATAAAATCAATGGATTTATCATCAAAATGCGACCAGGAAAATTAATATATATTACTAAATATATCAGGGTGCAGTTGGGATGAAACATATACTCATGATACAAATATTTACAGGTACGATCACTCCGACATTAGGCAAGTTTTTTTGACAAATTTTGAAATATTTTGTTTTGATTCAAATTCAAATTTTCAAAAATTGAAATTTATGTTCAAAGAAAATATGAAAAATATTTTTCAGATTTTGTTTTGATTATTAAAATTTTTGTGAACGTTTTTAAGTTATCTCAAAGCATACCTTGATAATTATTTTTCATTTCTATAGAATTTTATATTGATTTTTTTTTAATTGTCGATTTTGTTTTGGTTTTAAAACTAAACTTCAAAAAACTTGCCTAGTGTCACCTAAAGTAAACATTGGAAAAAAATGAGAGAGTGATCGTACCTGTATATATTTGTATCATGCATATACTGATCGGTAGATATATCAGCACATGAGTTTTAAATTTATTAAATTTATTGGCAGACGTTTTTTGCGTTGTTTATGCGACATTATATAAAATACAAAACGGCACGACAACAACATTATTCACATTGAATACTGGGTGCGCCCATAACAGAGCCGAACATATGTATCAGTGGAGATCACAACAGATCTGAGGTCACAAGGTTCGATTTTTTTTTGTTGTATTTATATATCTATATTTTTCTCACTGAAACCACTTACAAAATAGAGTCAACTAATTAAATATAATAAAAACACTGTAAAAACTATGCCACTGTGCCACGTCGAGTCACTGCCAGATTTCAAAGTGGTCTCCATCGTATAGTGCATTGCGCTAAAGGTATTTTTCAGTAACAGATCTGCGGGCATCTCTGTGCAAATGCGCACCAACTCATCCACTATCTGAATGTTTAATATGATGCAGTAGAGACGAGAACGCAGCAAATGCAATGCCTTATCCTCGCATTCAAATTCCGTGACGTTTTTGTACTTGAGACGATTGCACAGATGTAATTCGGACAACTTGAAGGATACAAAATAGCGCATGGGCTCTGCGGCCACCCTGAAGATGGCGTACGGTTCACCAGGCTTGATTAGTTGGTCGTGATACTTGATGGTCAGATCCTGCGGATAGCGGCCGTTGCAGAACATCTGAAGTTCGACCATGTCGATTAGGCGACAGTGATCTTCGCGTTCTTGTGATTTTGTTGATTGTTGTAGCGACAGTGCGACGAGCAGTGACAGTACGACGAGCAAAATTTTCATTGAAACATTTATGATTTTTTTTTGTTTTTATATTTTTATTTTGTTTATAGTTTTTTTTTTTATTTCTTATTGATGTCGTTTACATTTTATGTGTGGAAAACTTGATTTTTTGCTGTTGACAATTATTTGTGTTATTCTGAATTCACATAATTTTATTTTAGAATAAAACACGGGTCATGAGAAAACTCAAAAATCATCGTATAAGATTTTAATACTACATACTACAATACCGCCTATCTACATTTTCGTATACCGCTGACAAAATGATTTTTACAGAAGAGAAAAAAACAATTTTGAGTATCAAATATGCACTTACTTCCTCCAAACTTAAGTAATCCATGAAACAAAACGGTCCGTTAACGGTGCCGTATACGGAACAGCAATACGGAATACGATTCCGTAAACGTTCCGTTTTCTGGATACGAACGGTTCAGTAAACGAATAAATAGGAACATCGAAACGGATTTCGAATCCGTTGATAGAACGGTTCAACCGTACATTAATGGACCGTCATACTGGATGAACTACGGAGTGAGTCCGTCGAGAGTACGTTTCGACATTAACGTCGACGATATATTCAATGAGCAATATTGCCGTATCATCGACGATATATTTCTTCTGCAAGTAGTTTTACTGAATCTAACTACTTTCAGACTGTCAGATTAGGGAGGTACTTATCGTAGAGCCAAATGAGCTTCTATCGGCAGGCCGATCAATATATAAAAATGTCGTAAATATAAAAATTCAGAAAATAGTCAAACCTACTGATTTTATAAATCCATCCGACGAGAAAAGATCGAATCTTTTAAATATAGAAGGCGTAAAGACTGCTACAGCAAATAAAAGTTGATATTATGGAACTATAGGGCCGATATAAGTGAAAATGGTCGTTAACATAAATGGTCGTATTTTATGGATATTTGTAAAAAATTACGAAAGATTTTTTTTTCTAAATCCAATTTATTTTGTGTGGTGTTGTAATATTCTGTGGACTATTTAAAAACGAAAAGTATGGTCATATTTGATCACGAGTCATAACCAAAAAACCTTTTATGTTAAATACACCTTTGCTGGAATGATAACGAACGGATCTAATTTAAAATTCAAGGTATCGTTTAAAATTCGGAAAATCTTTTTGGTGAATTTTCGAGAGATGAATCAAATTTAATTCGATTGAAATACATTTTAATAATATAATAATTTGGCGCTACAGTCCTGTATAGAACTTCGGCCGAGCTCTCTCACCATTTTGAGCTGTGCGTCTTATATTTGTACTCAAAGTGGTGGGACCTACACAGTTTATTGCCGAATCCGAACGGCGGGTGAGAGCTTTTCATATGCAATGGTTTTACCCTCGTAGGTTTGCCATTTACTGACGAGAGGTAGCGCGATATAGAAAAATGTTTCTATGAAAAGATGTTGTTAGCCCCAAGTCCAGGCTTGAACCGGGGACCTTTCGGCTCGCAGTCCAACGCACTAACTACTGAGCTACCGCGGCTTTCATACTCCACACTAAAAGTGAAATCGTACATTAAATATGGTCATTCATTTATAACACCTAGAAGAACACTGTTCCCGGTATATAAAGTCAATATTCTTGATTAGCGTCACCTTATGAGTCGAATTTCTTCTGTCCGTCTGTGTATTTAAAGCATGATTACATGAAAACATGTAAATCTTGATCAATGAAACTGCGATTATAGATTACTTGCTTATTTCGGCTATCGGGTATTAAAAATGGGCGCGATTGTGACATGGGTTTCGCCCTAAAATCATTACCAGCGAAAGTAAAAATTTTACCATTTAAATATCAACCGAAATTTAGTATATTTACCCAAATGAAACAAAATTCTTTCACGATTACATATTTTCTGTTATTTTCCAGTTTCGTAAATTCTGTACCACTTTAAACGGTAACCGCATTTAATTTTTCTTCCTTCACACGTTATGACATATTTTTAGGGTATTTATAGTCGGATTCTTAACGTAATGATTAACTCAAAATGTCTTACTTTAAAATTTCCCATATGACCTAACCTTTCCGACAGAAATTTTTTTAATAGAAAAATATTATCTGGCACACCAATCGAACGTTCGAATTGAAATTTGAATACGTTTAATAATACATTTATTTTTCTTGCCATATTCAAAGTAATTTATTGGCTTTGGATATAAAATATCTTTTGATTGTCTGCATATTTTATAACTTTTTAAGCGCATCATAAGCCAATGTAACACAAGCCCCATCATGTTCACATCAATTTTTATTACACAAAATTAGTGACGTATTATTTGATAGTCACAACAACCACAACATAAATAAAAAAAAAATACAAGATCCATGGCAATAACAATAGCAACCACATCGAAAAAGTGCGATAAGCATAACGTTGTTGGCTGCAACGGCAACGGGTTCCGATCGGTTCCGTTCAATAACTGCATTCAGAGCAACGCATAACGATAATGATGATGCTGATGAGGATAATGATGATCATGAGTAAGACGATGATACTGCATTTAACATCATTATCACGAAAATATTATCTTTATAGCTCGATTGAATGACGATCACCCTGGACTTAACCGATCTCGACTCAAGAGCCTCATCGCATAGTCGCTTGCAGTCATTGTGGCATATTTTGCATTGTCGATCCATCGATCCGTCGTCGTCGTCGTCGTCTGTGATCATCCAATGACTACCAGTACCTGTACCAGCAGCATGATCACAAGCGGATCAAGCGGCTCGAAACGCATTTTGTTTTGCACAAAATATTGTAATTTTCTGTTTCTTCAATGAATCTGCGCCTAAAACACAAGGCAACTTGTTGCGTTGGCCTCGAGCCCCCTTTTAAACAAAATTTGACTACTAACTACTTTACAACAACAATAACGACATGTAGTAAAAATGTAGTTTTTTTTTTGTTTCTGCTGTTTTATAAAACAATGAAATATTATTGCAACGCGCGAATGTTTTATCGCGTGCATGTTTTGAGGTTTTATTTTCATCATGTTTTAGTTTTCGATCGGCTCATTTTGTTAACTTGTTAAATACGTTAATTTCGACTTGTCGTAGATCATATTTAGGCACAAATTTGTGCTGCTCCATATAGTTTAAGTCACTTAAGGCAAATCTGGTAGTAAAGCACAGAGTGGTAGTCAGTTTAACGGTGAGTTTAAACGGCGGCTCAATATCGGTCACAGAATGTAATGCGATCAGTTAAACGGTGATACACGAATATATATATTTTTTTTTTATTTATCGTAAGAGAAGTTAACAGATCAAGTATTTTGCTGACATTATAAAATCTTCTTGTTAAATGATCGAAACTATACTCAAACCATACTCAAACTAAAAAGTCTTTAACAGTAGCAAAAAAGTCTTCAACAGTAGCAAAAAAGTCTTCAGCAGTTGCAAAAAAAGTTTGCTAAAATAGCAAAAATGTTTGGCTGATAAGAGGAAAGCGCCAAAATCCAATTTTGGAAAAAATTGTGATAAACCCGAATTTGTAATCCATGGCTTTTGTTACATATATGATATTTCAACATTTTTAGAATTTTCCATTTTTAACCACTTACGCCACAAATCAAAAAATTGATAAGTCGTAATCAGAATGCACGTAATCTAGAATCTCGTTTGAAAAAGCTTTAATATGATCTAATCTAGATCAAAACAGCTAAGATCATATTTAATGCTTAATTTGGTAAACTGTTAAATTTTATTATGTAAGGAATCCCATTTAAAATTTTAAATTACCGTTTATTTAAGAAACGTATTAGTATTTGTTTCAACATTTCATAGTATTAGACATTTTCGATTTCCAACACCTCATAAATGTATTGTTGAAGTAAAAAAATATAAAATTGTAGAAGTAAAAGTCACCATCTAAAATATATTTGATAATTTTACAAAAACCTTTTTTATATCCGATGATTCTATTCGATCAGACTCAATTATGATGCCAATATTTGCATCGTAAATGAGAATACGTTTATCTTTCGAATGGTATTTTAATTTATCAACTATTTTTTAATAATTTTTCTATAAACTTAATTAATCTTTATCAATAAACTTAAAAAAAATGTATTGACAAAAATTTATTTTAAATCAACGATCGGATTTCCCCTACCCCTCAGAAATAATACAAATCGGGTACAAATGCTGTACTATAATATAGTAAGACAATTTATAAATTTTGGACATCTAGCTAATATGGTTCCCGAAATATGACGGGTTAAAAAGAGAAAAAATAGGTAAAAACTCACAAAGGTGGGTTAACTTTATTGCATTTATCTTAAAAACTAGTTTACGTGCAAGGTCAGTTGAGGTATCATTTGAAAGGTATAAAGATGGTCTTTATTATGTCATATAACTTATGTATGTATCTAAAGGATAAATGTTATTATCACATGATCTAAATTTTGGAATGAAATTTCTCAAAAACCCATATTTTTCAAAGTTTCAAAAGCTATATCTCAAAAACTCATATTTTTTAAATAATAAAAATAAAATTATATTTTTGCAGATTTTCTTCTTGACATGTCTGCCCAATTTCATTGGTGTACTCCTTTCGGTTCATGAGTTATTAACAAAAATGTGAAAGTAAATAGAAATTTATTTATAAAATATTATTTGTTTTTTTATTTTTTTTTTTTTATTTTTAAAAACAA
The DNA here is from genome assembly GCA_951804985.1 of Dryomyza anilis. NCBI lineage: Eukaryota > Metazoa > Arthropoda > Insecta > Diptera > Dryomyzidae > Dryomyza > Dryomyza anilis. Next base: position 107,281,413 of record OX638130.1, read on the forward strand.
AAATTCAAATAACATTGAAAACTTTGATTTGATTTCACATTTTTATTTTTAACTCAGAAACCTGTACGAATTCACCTATGAAATTTAACACAAATTTTAAGAAGAAAATCAGCATTAACATATTTTTTTTTGAAAATTTTAAAAATATGGGTTTTTAAGAAAAACCATTCCAAAATGTAAATGATGTAATAGTGACCTTTAATCTTTGGATACAAAAATAATATTATATGCCATATTAAAGACCATCTCCATACCTTTTAAATGATACCACAATTGACCTTGTACGTACGTCAGAAAAATGCAAGTAAGTCAACCCAACTTTGTGATTTTTTACATATTTTTGTCACTGTTTAAGTCGCCATATTTCGGGAACCATAGAAGGTAGAGGTTTAAAATTTTGCATATTTCTTAGTTTAATATGAGAGAACACTCATACATTTATCAATTTTAAAGGGGTTAATGTTTATATTTATTGTTTTTCCGGTGATTTAATGGAATATCCCTATTGGTATTATTTAATATTAATATATTTTTTTGTAATAATGTGAATTTCTAATGAAAATTATAAATTATCTTGAAAATCTAAATTTTTATTAAAAAAAAATCTAAATTTTTATTGAAAATTTATTAAAAATTATGAATTTATAAAAAAAAAAATTCTAACAAAAATTTTAATTCTTAGTGAACAAAAGAAATTTGATAGAAAGTATTAAATTAATTTTAAATTTAATTATTAGTTATATCATAAAATTCCAGTCATCTATCATTAATGCTTAAACAAACATAATAGAAGAAGCACGTGAACTAATTCTCTCTTTTCCATTTTCCACCCACTGCAACCAACAACAAATTTTTCTCACACTTGACGCTCATATGATTTGCAAAATAACTGATTGAGTGTCAGAGCGAGAGAGAGAGAGAGGGGAAAGAAGAATTGCGATAACTAAGCAATTTCACAATCAGTTCAATCACGCGTCTGCAATGTTTAAATCGTTCGTCGATAATTAATTTGTTATTAAATAAACTATTGTTTTTCGTTTAATAATCACATTATAATAAGACATAATAGTGCAGTACAAGTGTTAATAAAAGTGAAGTAATATATTTAGTTGTTGTTTTCTGCGCAGTGTTGTGCGAAAAGAAAAAAAAAACAATAAATCAAGTGACCAAAAAAAAAAAAAAAGAAAAAATACCGTGCGTCGCCCTTTCATTGTGTTAGTGCAATTTGTGAACCGAAATTTTTAATTCAGTTCATTTTCAAAGTGAGTTCAATTTACCATGAACTAACTATTGACAAATTCAAAGAAAATTAATGGGTAAGTACAAATTTTAGCATATTTTCTTCATCATAGTCATTAAATCCCAATAATAATAAACTTTTAGACAAGCGTTTAAAAATATTTAATCATTCAATGTCATACTATGGCATATCCAAATTTCATTTTTACATGTCGGTTTATTTTAATTTGATGTATAACGATTTCAATTTCAAATATCAAGTGCATATTTGTTCCTGTATTGAATATAATACGTCTATTCCAATAAAAAGTTTTATAATTTGTTCATATTTATTTATTTTTTATCTTTTGAAACATTTTTTATTAATATTCAGTAATAGCAATTATTATATACATATTTATAAAAAAAAAACTTTGCGAGACTTACATCTAAATCATTTTAAAGATAATTCTATTTTTTTTTTTGAGAAACACTTTTAAAATATTGTAAACAGTTTCAGTTTTCAATATATCATATTAGAAATATTGAAAAAGAATCCGAATATATTTTACAATAATTGTTTACAACCTGTGCGGACTACTAGATATATCAATCACGGTAACCCGTATTTTGAGTGAAATATGTTCCGAAAAACTGGTCGCAAGATAATTTTTTAATCCCGTGAGTTTTGGGATTGCAAACATTTCTAGTAGATCAATTTTTAATAGCTTATTCAAACGCCTTTCAATGTTCAACATTTAGTGAAAAAGTAAACGTGTGGAAATTGGTTAAGATCAGCTTTATTTCTGATCAGGCAACTTGATCAACATAGTAACTAACTGTAGCAAGCTTATTTGAAATCTGGAAAATCATCCTCATCCACTCGGGAACTTTTAATATTAAAAGGACTGTAATCTTAAAAAACAAATATCTGAAATCATGACGGTCTCAATATACCCTACACCTATGAGGTACAGGGTATATTAAGTTAGTGTAACGCCCCTTAGGAGTCATAGCCGGTAAGGAAAAGTATATATATATTCTTGTTTAGCATTACCATAGAGTTTTTGTTGACATAGCCGCCTGTCCGTCTGTATGCCCGTCTGACTGTCTGCCTGTCCGACTTAACAAAAACTTGAAAAATACCCCTGCAGTGTAAGACTAACCAGCGAAGAAATTGTACTAGAATATTTAATAGTTGAAACACTACTAGTTCATATTTTGATACAATATACCAGTTTTGAATCTAGTTTGAATCCAAATTGTTTATATCTTATTTAAAATATGTAGATTAATGCATGTGTTGAACTGTGGGGAGAATTTTACTTTACCGATTCGTTCTAAATTAAAAAAAAACACCAAAATTGGTGGAAAGTGACGAAACAAAAAAAAATGGCTCTCGACCAGCTGGAACCTCCAAAAAATCTAAAATTGACCAATGAAATGTTTACGTCCGAAGAAACTAGAATTGTACTGTTATCACATACCAGTAGTATAACTAGTTCAAACCTTATGCTGAGTAGGACAATTGTATTTTTCTATGACATCTCCACGTACAAAACACCAGTTCGTTATATGAAAATTACGAGATATTAACTAGTTGGCAACACTGCAGGGACTGGTCAGAATGCGTTGAAATTTTTGTTCCAATATGTGTTACCCAAAAGTTGTGCCATACAAGGCATTTATATACAACATTTGATGAAACAATAACTCGTAAAGTATTCAAGAATGGTTTTACAATTTAAAGTGAGCGTGATCCGCCCAATATTTTTTAAAATTTATTTTCCGATTTTCCTCTTTAGACGTAAATTATTGAAAACAACAGAAAACCATTTTCATATTCATACTAAATGTCTTAGCTATGAAGTACATCCACCTTATTTCAATTATTCGATAAAAAAATATATATTTTTATAATACAACTTGCATTTGGATTGCAAATATAATATCGACTTTTTCATGCGCTCAATTTTTTTTTTCGATTTTTGTAGCACGGAATTATCAATAAAACGAGTTGGGAAAGTTAGGTCACATGGGTAAGTTCGGTCACATGGGGCGGATTTTCATAGTCGGTCGGGCCCGACTATGGAATACCCTACACCTTTGGTGGGGATATTAACCCTCAGAATATTATTCACATATCAGAAATTTACGTCTTATATCCCCATAAATTAAAAAAATTATATAAAGTATAAAAAACTAAAAAAAATAAATTTGAAAAATGTAATTGGGCGGACCACGCCTATATTTAAAATTGGAAGGCTAATATTTCATAGATTTGATTTTAATAATTTACGGATCAAATTTCCACTATGAAAACCCGGGAAATAATGAAAAAAAAAGTGGGCGGATCACGCCCATTTTTGGACCACATATTTTTAGGTGAATTCTAACAATACGTTTTAAATTTTATAACTATAATTTGAATATTTTTCGAGTTATTAGTTCCGAAAGAGTTATATAAAAGTGACTTGTATGGGAGGTGGGCGTGTCCGTTGACCGATTTGGCTTATTTTCAAAGTCAGTTCCTACTTTTGGATAAAATATAATGAGACGAAATTTCATCGCATTCTGATCATTATTTCTCAAGTTATTCTGTATTCGGACAGCAAGACAGCAAGACGGACAGACAGACGGACATGGCTAAACGGACTCGGGTAGTGATGCTGATCAAGAATATATATACTTTTCCATACCGGACACGCCTACTAAGGGGCGTTACAATGTATGCTCAAAGTTAATATACCCTGTACCTCATAGGTGTAGGGTATAAAAAGTGTCCATTAAAAACTCAAAAACACTGAAAACTCAATTTTTTCAAAAAACTACTATTTTATATTATATTACTTAAGAAAAAAACTATTTTTCACGAAAAGTCAAAAAAAAAAATGATGTTTCTTTTAAAAATAAATTTGAATTTTTTAATAATTTTTTTTTTACAAAAAAGTTCGATAATGTACTGGGTTCTTTGTATATGGGATACATACCCAAACTCAATATTATAAATGTTTGTTGTTCAAACAGAAATATTTTTTTTTTTACGTTTATGTATTATTTTCTCAAATACCGGGACTAATCTCGAAATACCGGATTTAAATTTTTCTGTCCCGAATGTTCGGGATTAAAAAATAGTTCGAGACCGATAGGGACTACGGTCTAATAAGCTACATCAGTAAATCTTTTGATTTAGTCACTGTGTGTATATTAATATTCCGCAGTAGCTCAGTGGTTAGTGCGTTGGACTACGAGCCGAAAGGTCCCCGGTTCAAGCCTGGACTGGGGCTAACAACATGTTTTCATAGAAACATTTCTCTATACCGCGCTACCTCTCGGCAGTAAATGTCAAACCTACGAGAGTAAAACATTGCCTATGAAAAGCTCTCACCCGCCGTTCGGATTCGGCAATAAACTGTAGGTCCCACCACTTTGAGTACAAATATAATACGCACAGATCAAAATGGTGAGAGAGCTCGGCCTATATTCTAATAGGACTGTAGTGCCAAACTATTATTATTATTATTAATATTGTATTCCTTAATAAGAAGCCCTAATATAAAATCATAATATCATAAATTAAAATTTTCACATGTACCAATTTTTTTATAAAAATTTAAACAACGAAACGTAATAGTAAAACACAGAATATCGAGTTAAAATCGGCACCAACGAATTATATACGTACAAATTTATGTATAGAATGCCTCTAGGAAAAATCGTATTAAGTAGTTTATTTTTGCCAAAGCTAAACCGTGGCTATTTGTATAATAAATACCAATATGAGATAAATACAGAGTATTTAAATGGTGAATTCTTAAGTATAATGAATATTTGATAAATGTAAATTATACAATTTTTAACATATTCAGCACAGAAATGTTAAAAATGTGAGAAATTCTAATAGATGCAATAAACACCATTTGCGCAACTCACATTGCAATTGCCTTCGAAATTGTTGTTGGTGTTATTGTCAATGTTGCCTGTCATTTGAATTGCTAAAATAGATGCAGACGCAATTTAAACAACAAAATGTTGTTGTTGTTGCTGTAACACTCATCCGGCGTGACAAGAACGTGAGCGTGACCTTCACAAGCGCAATGCACAGCAGCAGCAACTAGCAACGAAGAATCTGTGCGCAGCTGTTGTCAGAATATGTTGTTGCAACATATCTTTCGTTATCAGCAATTCAAATTGTTGCAATAGAAAATGTGTCGCCAGGCGATACACATGCAACGTAGCAGAATAGCAGCAGACAGCAACAACTTGTTGCAACTGACAACAGTTGTTGCTGCGCCACATTTGCTATGGATGTGGAGCGCCAGGAATTTGCATCTTTTATGTAATTTCAATTGTCACAATAAACAACAGAATTAACAATGGTAGCAGCAGCACTAACAGCAACATCTACTACATGCACAGCAGCAATATCAACAACTATTTAATAACAACATAAATAATTGTTCTCATCATTTAGCAAACATACCGTAAATGAATTTAAAATTGCATGGCCGCCATTCAATGCAATTGCCAATGATTGCAAGCAACACTTTATGGTTGCTGCGTCGATTGCCGTTGCGGGCAGCAACATAATTAGATAACGTTGCTGGCTGTTGCTGCTGCTGCTGTTGTTGCTCGGCATCCTCGTAATTTCAAACAGCGCTAATTGAACGCATAAAACGCGCTTCTAATTAGACAGCAAAACATGTTGTTGGCGATGTTGCAGGTGGTTCTAACACCAGCAATTGCTGCTAATGTGTTTAAGGCTTGAATACGAGTTTTTAAATGCATTTTTGCTTCGGTTTAGAACAAAGGATACAAATGCCTTTAAAGTCTCTCAATAAGCCTAGAGGAATTGTTTAAGAAAATAATACACGGGGCGTTTCATTGCAAAAATTAGAAATCAACTAAACAATTGTTAAACATTGTAGCATTTTATTATTACATTGAGCAGATTTTTTAAAACATAAAATAAATCATATAAACACACAGAAAACTGATTTGTTGCGGCAACCAACTAAATTGCCCTACCGAATCATTCGATTGTGGCACCAACTGATATGGTAGTTGCAATAACCTCCAAATTCGGTTAGGGCAACCTCCAAATCGATGAACATGAGGTTGTGACAACCTCCAAGTAAGTGATCATGAGATTGTAACAACCTCCTAATCGGTGAACATGAGTTTGTACCTCTAAAACGGTAATCATAAGGTTGTGACAACCACCAAATTGGTAAGCAAGAGGTTGTCGCGACCTCGTAGTCAGTGAGTATGAGGTTTTCTAAACCTCCAATTGAAATTTTATTATAACACAGTTATTAGGTATATAAAACTTATGTATTCTATATGTATTATAGTTACGTAAATATGTCGCCTACACAGTTTAGAAGTACATCTACTAATTCCTGCTCCCTGAAAAAAACACTATGAAATGATACATGTATCTGCATGCACTTATTTTTTATTTCCTCATAACCAATAAATTATAAAACTATATTATATATCAATAGCTAATGACCAATTTGTATTGAGTACATATATTATTTTATTAATATCTGTATATTTATTTCACAATAATGTAACTTAATTAATGAATTTCCTATTGTTTTCGACATGGCAACCGAACAGCTGATAGACATGAGGTTGCCGTTTCTCATTTATTTTGTTGATATAACAACTTACTTAATCGCCGTAACAAATGCACGAATGTCAATTTTGGCATGAAAAAAACAATCATGAGGTTATGGCAATCGAACGTGCAGTTGCGCAGACTAACATTTCGGTTGTAGAAAAATAAGGTACGTTAATTTTAATGACATGAGGTTACAACAAATGTATTTCGGTTGCTGAAACGTTGGTTCCATTAACGTCATGCCAAAAGAGGATTTTTCTGTGTGACAGTACATGACAATTCGACGCTTATTACAGACACGTTAGCATCGGTAGCATCGGTAGCTCAATTAGTTAGTGCGTGGGACTACAAGCGAAAACTCTAGGGTTCGAAGCCAGCAACTGTCAACAACTTTTTCATAGAAAACATGACCTTACTAAGCTCATCACACAAACAATCAGAAAATTCATTACTTTAAAAATTCCAATGTGATTTAATCTTCCTTCCTGGTTTAGACCTTCATAATCAGATGTTACAGTCAGGACATATTTTCGTGGTGTATAGTGAAATTGCAAGTGTAAAATACTTTGTACAAATATCAAAATTTCATTTTATAATTTAGGAGATTATTGGGGTTACAAAACTCAAAAATAATTTGTGTATAAAAATAAAAAGATGATCTATTGAAAATATTATTAACATATTCTAACATCTTAAGTGGTGCTTATAGCACCCAGATGTCATCGATCGCGCACCGTCCAACGTAGAAAACATGGAATTGATCAATAGGTCTTTTATTAATAGTCTTCGGCGATTAATGACTGCTGTTGCTGCTGCTGCTGCTGAACAGCAACGATGTATAAATTAATGTCAACAACTTAATGCCTGATACGTGCTACAGCTGAACCCAATAGACACCGAAAGACAATCAATTCGTAGTTTTCGAAAACACAACAATTCACATCGAACAAAAGCACAACGTATCTGCATAGATGGGGTTTTTTGTTTACGAAAAATTCCAATAAATATTAATATGTATAGAATTAAGATGATAATAGAAAATTGTACAGTTACAATAACTGCACAATTTTGAAAAGAAACAAAACCACATTTTTTTAATTATTTGTTTACAACTTATTAAAGTTTTGTTTACGATACAAGTTTCAGTTTGTTTCTATTTTTTTTTTTGTTGTTTTTGAAGAATAGCGCTTGTTTGGTTTTCTTAAAATAATTTATTAATTTAAATTAATTTCTTAAAAGGTTTTGTTTTTCGATAAAACATATCAATAATTATGTCGATCCGTAAAGCGTGTTTTTTGTTTGATCTACTCGAGCACTGAATGCAGGTCAGTAGTAGTAGCTTTTTTTTAATATATTTATAGATTTTTGTTTGTTTTTAAATTGCTGAAAATTTGTATTTCTTAATATTTGAATTTTTTAGCAATGGACACATGTTGCTACGTCAGTATTCTGGCAGCAACAACAATAAGTTTTATTTGTTGCATTGCATACAGAAATAAATTGTGTTTGCACAACGGGTAACTCGAAATATGTTGCAAATTCAATTGCAAATCAGCTAAATTAAAGTTCTTCGGTCTCTATGTCGTAAACTTGCCGAGTAACAAGCTACTTCTATATGATTCTTAGACAAAAACAGCAATGGCTAAAAATAAAACATTTAAAATGTTCGGCTTAATTTTTAATTTATATATTTTTATTTCAGTTTATGTGACAAAGACTCAGAATAATTATTGTGTTTTATATTACAAATATTACAGGATCTAAAACAGTATAATTAAAATGTTTAGATTTCAGAAAAATCTGTTTAACATGGTCCAGCTTTTTGTCATGCTGAAAATAATCAAGAAATATTTTTATGGGTTATACTAGGGGTCGGCAAATAATTTTAAGTGGGATTCTGATACTGTTAAAATCGATGTCCAGAAAATGAACTTATAATGCTTTTTAGCTTTTGTTTTGCCTCATTTAAGTACAACACAATAGGTACACTCAAAACAAAAAGTCTGTAACAGTAGCAAAAAATTTGCCAATACAGCAAAAATGTTTGCTGAAAAGAGGAAAGCGCCGGATTCTGCTGAAACAGCAAATGACCTCCAGATGGAAAAATAAATCCAAATCATGCCGAACAAAGTGAAAAATATCACTTTTGAAAATATAAAAAGTCAGTATACAAAGGAAACAAACATAAATAGAAAAGGGAAAAATACTTCACTTGACACATTTTTCCATTAATTCACTCACTTAAATGGTTTTCTGCCTGGAACCACGCTATGGTTTTTCTCAACTGACGTTAGTTGCGCATTTACAAAATTAATATGCAATAAATAAGACAAGTTATGAATAAATTTCATAATTTTGATTTTAATAATTAATAATGAATTTTGTGAATACCATTCATAATAAATACATAGTGATTTTGAATTTTGTATGTATGAGTTTTGCATTTTTTTTAGTATTTGCATAAGTCATGAATATAATTCATAAATAAAATAATTACAAAAAATATATGATTTATGAACGTCTTATTCATAAATCATCAGTAAGCAATTTTCTCCGTGTAATTATTGAGATAGTCGATAAAAGTAGGGTCGGAGGCTCGACTGGTTTTGTTGCTTTGTAGTACGAGACGAAAAGTCGCTACACCCAAAAAAACAATTTCCTCAAATCCCATTAAAATTGGTCAATAAAAGAATGATTGATTTAATAGTATACAAAAAATAAATCTTTTCATATAAACTCAATGGCGATGTCATAGTACTTACTAGTATTTAATGGTATTTTCCGATTAAAATAATATTTTATCCTATTGACCTAAAACCATTATTTATATAGTATTTTTTTCTGCTTTTCGAGTTCGATCCCACCAACTGTCGACATAAAAAAAATGGAAATTGTTTCTCCATTGTTTTTCTTTACGACGGTACCTATCAACAGATAATAGCAAACCTCCAAGAGTAAAACACCGCAGTTCGGATTCGGCATTAAACTGTCCGATGGTAAGACAGATTGATGTTCTTAAAAGCTATAGCGCCAAATTAATATATTATCATTATTATTACTAGTATGGTATTATTTTATTAAAACATGTATTTTGAGGGATAACGGAATTTGTAAGATATACTCAAAATAATTTCTAGGACATTTTACGAAATATATTTTAGTAATTTTTAATTTCGTTAAATACTTCGTAGAAAATACGACACCATGAATTGAAACTTAAACGAATAACAGTTTCGATTTCGGTTTTCTTTCTCGTTTCGATTTTTGTTACGGTTTCGGTTTATAGTTTTTAAAACGAAACGGTTTCGGTATACCGGTTCCATGTTACGGTATCATTGCATACACAACATTGCATGGGTGTGTATTTTAGTACAACCATCCACAAAAAATTCTTGTACACAACACCTACGAGTTGTGTTTGTTGTGCAAAACCATTTTCCGCGAAAAATCATGCATAGTCGCACAACGAACGACACTAGCGTATCGAAGAAAGGAGAAACAAATAGCTTTGTCTGTTTTGTTCTTGGAGTTGCGTGTGTGTTTTTTTGTCGAATCGAAGAAAACAATGGCAAAACAATGTTGAGACCAACATCCGTCGCTCTGGAAAATATTGTTCTTCAAAAAATTAACATGTGCTCATAACATGTTTTTATACACAAATAAGTTATTTCGGGACTCCCGATTTAAATGACATTTAAGGACGTTTTGTATTTTAAAGCTATATAAACTAAAATATTTTTGTCGTATCTCACAATTTTTTAAAAACCGTTTTAAAACCGTTTAAAACCGAAACTGATTTTCGTATAACGGCTGATTTCCGAAACCGTCACCTAGGTTTCGGTTTATTTTTTTTTTTAAATGGATATGGGTTTCAATTTCGGTTGCAATCCTTGCACGAAACATTTGTAATTTCTAATTTTATCATAAACTTACGAAAGTTCTTTCGTGTATTTTACGAAATATTTCGTAAAATACACGAACGATTTTGTACATATCAAGCATACATTGTTTTGAGTGTAATCAAGAATAATTAAATTGGTAATAAATCAAAAATTAGTCTTTTATTAAACTTTAATAAAATCCTAAAGATGTATTTAAATTTTTATTCTGAAAAATTTCAAAAAACCGCATTTTTAATTTTTTTTTTAGTCTTGGAAAAAAGTAGTTCAAAAATTTTGTATGAAATTGAAGTTTGACTATGCACAGTATTCATTATCCGCAATATCAATTCCTTTTACTAAAAATTCAAATTACCTACTAATAAATGATATCATATCATTTTTAACGCCACGACTGTATCATCGAAATTCCCCTTCGACTGTGCTATGCTATCAAATCAATTGACAAATTTGAATCAATTTTTTTCCTGGCATCCTTGGCTATCGTGGCGTTGTCCAAATGCTAGCTTTAAATGTCTTTAAAACTTTCTGCAACTATTCAAATCGACGACCAACAGGTGTTTCAATGATTTCGTAGTTTTTTTTAACGTTTTGCTATTTTGTTTTTCTTCTAATGGTTGTTGTTGCAATTTTATGGCACACATTTTATGGGACAAGCAATCAGATTGTTTTTATGGGCGCGCGTGCGGTTGTCTGCGTTCTATAGGAAATACTTTCCAGATATATAGTGATACTTATATGTTATGTGTTTGTTTAGTTAAATTTTAATGATTTTTCAAAGATGGTACAAAGCAACAAAAACGTTATCATTTTTCAGTGAATGATTTAGAATTTTTGTATGAATGAAATTGCGTTAATGGTTTTAATGAACTTTAAGTGAACGATGATTAATGGTGAAGTGTTTGTTTTTACGTTGAGAACCGTTTTAGTCGTTTTTAGAGCTTAAAGTAATTACCTTAAATTCCATATAATTGTCGGACCTAATGGCAGTTTAAATGTATTTGTAAGAATTCAAACTTTACTTTGACTTTGTTTCAATGGCTTTGGTTTTCATGACCAACTAGCATCCTTCAAATAAACCACATGCCTGTCACACGGACCCCCCATCAAGGATCCACAAAGAAATCTATAAAAATCAAGCGAGGCGCGATGTACTTAACACTTGTAGACCAAACATGAACCCATTAATTACCATGTACATCGCACCGAACTCCGTTCAGGTTCAGTTCAATGCAGGTTTTGGCAGCTAAAGCTCTGACTCTTTGATAATTTGTTATATCGAAGAACCGCTCGGGCCATGCAACTTGAAAAATGGATGCATTGCTATCCTATTTAAGGCGCGTCTTGGTCTGGCTTTTAATAGGCGCTAATTTATGGACATTGAATGCAAACATCGAAACGTGTTTATTAAATCGTTTTAAAATAATATATCTACAATTAATACTTCAATGTGTTCAATTTACGATAAATTGTCAAGATTTAGCTTAATTCAATTTAATTTCAGATATACCCAAAAAAAAAAAGAAAACTGCGCATTTATTAAAGATGTTACTAATAAAATTAGGTCATTTTAACATTCACCAAACTCTTAGCCATAAATACTCTCACATGCATCATGTTATTGACATTGAATAATAAATTATTATAAGATTCGAATGAATGAAATTCTCTTAATAAATCTAAACAAATAACGCTGCTTTATCTGTAAAATACCTATTCGCTGAGACATTCAACCGAGTACTTTAAAAGCTATACTATAACTCTGTACAATTTTATATATATTATATAATGCAATTAGCATATGTCTGCCAAAAATGATTTTGCCACTTTATTTCTCATATAGTATGACGAACCCATATCACATGGCTTCGTTATCATTCGACCCTACCTCACTTTGCCACATTTAACGGTTTTACTCGTATAATATTTTATTTATATTTGTATAATATTGTTGTCATATAGATTTATACATATCCCAATACAAATTTTAGCTATACCTAAGATGACGGAATATCAAGTTCATGAGATTGTTTATATCTCTAGTAGCATAGTTTCTACTAGAAATATAAAGAGTCATCTTTAGTAGAAATGTATCCTATTAGGAAAGACATAAAAGAAAGTATAAAAAGTATAAAAAGTATAAAAAGTAAAAAGTATAAAAAGTATAAAAAGTATAAAAAGTATAAAAAGTATAAAAAGTATAAAAAGTATAAAAAGTATAAAAAGTATAAAAAGTATAAAAAGTATAAAAAGTATAAAAAGTATAAAAAGTATAAAAAGTATAAAAAGTATAAAAAGTATAAAAAGTATAAAAAGTATAAAAAGTATAAAAAGTATAAAAAGTATAAAAAGTATAAAAAGTATAAAAAGTATAAAAAGTATAAAAAGTATAAAAAGTATAAAAAGTATAAAAAGTATAAAAAGTATAAAAAGTATAAAAAGTATAAAAAGTATAAAAAGTATAAAAAGTATAAAAAGTATAAAAAGTATAAAAAGTATAAAAAGTATAAAAAGTATAAAAAGTATAAAAAGTATAAAAAGTATAAAAAGTATAAAAAGTATAAATAGTATAAAAAGTATGAAAAGTATAAAAAGTATAAAAAGTGACAACAGAAAAAATAATTAATTGAAAAAAGTTAAACATTATTTATATTAAAATTATTCAAGGAAATTTAGAAAAAGAGCATTAACCCCTAATGGCCCTAATTCGACTGCCCTCAAATTACTTTAGACTGCAAACTAAATGCTGCAATTAACCGAAATTCTTTGTGGCTTAGTTAACAAAATTCAGCACTTCTACTTTCGTTTGAAAAAAAGCACAGCAATACAAAAACGAACTCCATAAAACCGCAATTTTTCAAACCTCGTAAAGGACCAAAGAAAAAAACTACCAGCAAAATTGCTAAGCAAAACAAAACAAAGAAAACCAATTAAGACGCGACTGATTGCATGTTATTCAATGATGTCTGCACCACTAGTTACTCTCCGCATGGGTCCCGCAAATCACACAACCATCTAAATGATCGTTTGCATTTATATTCCTGACCACATGCCCCAAAGCCCTGAATTAAGGCTTCATTGCAATGCATTTCAACACTCAACTCGGGCAAACCATGCCTCGTCGTCGATGTCCTACAGACAAAAGATTTCGAACCACAGCCAGTCAATGTAGTTGCCACAGACGAGACGAGCCGCGACATCAAGTCATCAATTTCTGAGCCAAGTGGAATGCAGGAATGTGGCATGAGTCCTTTGGATTGTTGTTGTTTTTTTTTGCGTCTCTCTTGCGGATCGGATCAGATTGGTTCAATGCACAACAGTAGGTCGGACGGGCGGTTAGACGGTGGATTGTCGCTGCTGTGGGGCATAATTAACTGAACATTGGCCAAAATGTATATTGAATGAGAGAAAAGGCTTAAAAAACGTAGTGGCCGGAATTGATTTACTTTTGGCAGATTAAATTTAAAAAACTTTAATGCGGTTATTGAGCTCTATCATTAAAGTTTTATTAAAATTTACAACTTGATGCTTTATGTGTATATTTTCTAAAACGATAAAATAAGCCTTTAAAAGTTACTATTTCGATATATACACGGGAGGACAAAACTACTCAAATTCCGATGGAATGAATTTTTATAACGGAAAACACGGTTATCAAGGTAGTAATCGTCTTGATTTGTAGAAATTAAGTTCGTGGTTATCAAAAACAGTAACCTGAATTGATATTTTCATTTCACATAAGAAAAATTCGTGACTATCAAAACCAAAAAGTAATCGTGAATATTCTTCTTGAATTGCAGAAATTCAGTTCTCTTAGGTCCAGTATTTTAGTGCAAGTTTAAACTTAGTTTAAAGTTTTTCATATTTTTCAAACATCTGCAGTTCCTAATCAAAGTGGCCAAATATTGTTCAATTTTATATGCAGACAGACAAATACTAATCGATTAATGTGGCATTTTAAATATTTGTGATATGTTGACTATAGTCAAAATTATATCTCATTTAAACTACGTTTAACTTTAAAATGTGACTGATAAACCGAGATTCGAGAAGTTAAAATCGTGGCTCTGAAGAAACAATTTAAATTCTAAGTATTAAGAAGATAACTTCTAACAAATAATAAAAGATTTACGAGGGGTAGCGTCATATTAAGAAGATATTATGTGTATTTGAGGATTCAATCGCGGTGATTCGAACCTTTCTGCTCATAGTCCGACGCACTAAACAATTGAGCCAATGACGCTACTTATATAAATTATGCACCCGGAAAAAGGCACTGTAATTTAAAATATTTTCTCAGTTCAATTTACGTACATAGTGTGAACATGTTATTTAAAACCCCACCTCGATAAACGAATCGTTATAAAAGTCACAAGTCTTCCAATGACCGATCAACAACGCTTTTGCAAAGTTAAAGGTTACAATTATTATATTTTTTTAATATGACATTTGCACGCACAATTAATCCATGTAATAACCATGTGGCACAAGTGGTGGCGGCGGCGGCATCAACATCTTCTTATTTCCCATTCATATGGGTATCGCAATTCCTGCAAGCATCGTCATATAGTCCGTCGATCGTGTCTCATAAATCAAACTTCTTCTTCCAAATGAGCCAATGACGCAGGGGTATAACGTACAAAATTCGAGGTGTTTTTCGAAAACGTTTTGGCCATGTGTCATGATGATTTATGAGATGTGCCCGTGGCGCAGTGATACTCGGATATCCTACGGTGCAATTAATTGTGGGCTAATTTCAAAAAAAAAAAACACACTCAAAGAGATGCTGTGAAACTGCATCCTATATAATTGGGCAGTTTTGGGCAGTCATTTGGTGGAATTATACAGAAGATGCTGGCGCGCGTTGCAAGCTACTGTAAAATATGTGAAGAGTATTTGTAGAATGCTGGAAGTTCTTTTTTTAAATATATATTTCAATATAACTTATGATACAAAAAATAAAAAAAAATATTATGATATAATATTGTTACGATAACTTTGGACTATCGACTATTTTACAATTTCGGAACTATAGATAAATTTATTTAAACTAACTTTATAATCTAACAACTGCTACATGGGTACAATTTATGATGTACTCGGCCACTTTCATATCCAGAGTATAGATGTTTCTAGAGACTTCTACACTTCAGCAGAATCCGTATCTCTATCTCTATTCAGAATCTAGATGTTTCTACAGACTTCTACACTTTACCAGCATCCGTATCTCCATTTCTATTCAGATTCTAGATATTTCTATACTTTAGCAGCATCCGTATCTCTATCTCCATTCAGATTCTAGATGTTTCTGCAGACTTCTACACTTTAGCAGAATCCGTATCTCTATCTCTATCTAGATTCAATCTATATTCCAGATTCTAGATGTTTCTACAGACTTCTACACTTCAGCAGCATCCGTATCTCTATCTTTATTGAGATACTAGATGTTTCTACAGACTTCTACACTGCAGCAGCATCCATATCTCTATCTCTATTCAGATTCTAGATGTTTCTACAGATTTCTGCACTTCAGCAGTGTCCGTATCTCTATCTCTATCCATATACTAGATGTTTCTACAGACTTATACACTTCAGCAGCATCCGTATCTCTATCTCAATCCAGATACTAGATGTTTCTACAGACTTCTACACTTCAGCAGCATCCGTATCTCTGTCTCTATCCAGATTCTAGATATTTCTACAGACTACACTTCAGCAGCATCTGTATCTCTATCTCTATTCAGATTCTAGATTTTTCTACAGACTTCTACACTCCAGCAGCATCCGTATCTCCATCTCTTTTACACTAATATGCACCGCATAACCGAATTCCGCAATGATCTTTCATCGCTTTCTCGCACACATTTGTAAATATTTTTTTGTGATTTTTGTACAATTTAATTGTTGGCTTGAAGCTTGCGTCATGCTTTTTTCTTTTACGAGCTTTACATAACTGTTCTACAATGAAAACAAAACTTTTTCGGTCAGTCACGTTCACATTCAACAGCGCCATCATTAGCAGCCACATTTCGTAAAATATCGCAATCACTTTTTTTTTATTATTTTATTTGTGTCTTTCATTTTTGTTTGTTCTGTCGCCTTTTGGCAGCATCCAACATTTCAATTTCGTTTTTTATGACACGATTTTTTTTTTATATTCTACTTTTTGCGGTTATTTACTTGCACTCGTTCTTTGTCACTAGTAAAACCTTCTATTTGTTCTCAATATTTTTTTTTTATTATTTTTACATTCGTGTTTAATAACTCTTTTCAGCTTTTGTTTTATAATTTTATAACCTTAGAACGAAAACCCTAAAATGTATTTCCTTTCTATCATAAAATGTCTCTATTATAAGGTATACCTTTATGACATTCGCTTAAGTCATCGTAATTACTGATTGTTTATAGTACACAGTGGTGCTAATCAAACTTTTATAGAACTGAATGCTGAAAATTCATAAGTTTCTTTCTTATTTCATTCATTTCTCATTTCTTAACACAACGAGAAAAAAGTTTTGGCATACATCAATTCTATACAGGGTGGTCCGCTTTAGGGTACAAATATTTTAGGAATTGATTCCTTGGTTAATTTCATGAAAAAAATTGTTCTAGAGTTAGGGTCTATTTGGAACACCCAATGATATACAGGGTGTTTTTAATATATACTTTACAAAAATTGATGCAACCATATAATTAATTATAACTTCGAAAATGTATAGCGCAGAGTAAAAATATTACATTAATTTTAAAGGTAATTGATCATAGTTTCTAGTAAAATTTTAATATTGGCATTTTATGTGGTGCGCTAGGAAATTTTTCTTATCAAATTAAAAAATATTTTTTTTCAAATTTTTCTTTATAAAACTCTGTTTTTCTCGGAATTTTTATCTATTATTTTATTTATCTTTTTTTATTATTTGAATGTATCATGGTGTAATAAACAATTTATCCCTACATCATTTTTATTTTGCACTTACCGTTTTAATTGCGGATTACTTCTTGTGGTGCTCTCAAAATTCCTCAAAATACAATTTTATTACCATGACCGATTATCTTTAAAATGAATGTCATATTTTTTCTTTGGGCTATAAATTGTAGAATTTATAACTAATTATACGGTTGTATCAATTTTTGTAAAGTAAATTTTGAAAACACCCTGTACATCATTGGATGTTCCAAATAGACCCTAATTCTAAAACAATGTGTTTTTCACCCCAAAGCGAACCCACTTTGTATAATTCGCGTTTGCTGATTTCGACTGATTTGACTGATTTTGCTGGGAGGAATTCCATACACGTATCATGCGACTGAAGATCGAATTCTCTCTATAATGAGGTGGTTCTGTGGAGAGCCGAGTGAACTACGAAGGGGTGGGTTTGGTTCGATGCCCGAGTAGAACGAGGGAATACACATTATTTCATTTTAATATATTTTGACAATAATACTTTCCTTAATCTTTCTTATGGCTTTTCTCAATTAATAATCGTCTTAAAACAGATTTACTTCATATATAATAATAGTTTGGCGCTTCAGTCCTGAATAGAACCATTTGAGCTGTGCGTGTTATATTTGTACTCAAATTGGTGGGACCTACAGTTTATTGTCGAATCCGAACGGCGGAGAGGTAGAGTCGCATAGAAAAATGTTTTCTATGAAAAAGATGTTGGCAGTCGCTGGGGATCGAACCAGCGACTTTTCGCTCGTAGTCTAACGCACTAACCAGACGAGCTACCGACGCTACTTTATTTAGATTTACTTCATATTTAGATTTACTTCATATTGTATTTAAAACTTTTACATTCTCCAATTAATCATAAGTTGTTCACTTCTCACACAAATACTCGAATTTTTCTAATTCAATCAATTTTGCCATTTTCCTTTCCATTTGCAAATTTTTCAGTAATTCCCTCTACTTTTTCTTCGTCAAATCCTCTTACTTAAACTTCTTTCTATTCCTTATTTCTTATTTTATGCTCCAAACTTTTTGCTCAAGTCTTTCTTCTGCGCGTTTTACTGTCTGGAGGTTAGTGAAGGTGAATTGAAATTACTTTTTCACTTTGTTGAGCCCACCATAGTTGTTGTGTGTTTGGGTAGAAATTTCATTACGTCAAGTTCAGGAAGGTCATGAGAGTTTGGGTTGGCGACTTAGCAGCTGTCTTTATTCCCCACTACTTTTGAGTGCATATCATATTACTTAACTGGCGGATTAGCATGGCAAATTCAATTCAATTAAAAAGTAAAAATATCAAAGATGCTAAATTAATCAACTAAGGCAAAGTATATAGAATATCCGCGAGAAGGAAAAAATACCAGTTTTGCGTCGAAGGGTTTAAGCAACCAGCCTTCAAAGTCCAAAGCAAAAACTTTTGCTGGATGGCTGACTTTGCAAAGGTATCTGATTTTTTTGTTACTTGGAAGTGCGGGTACTGCGCAGTGTGGTACAGTTGTATGGAGCCAGTCAGCCAGCGAAGCAACGCAGATTCCTGGAAATCAACTGTATTTGAAAAGGGAAAACCGGTTGGCAAGTTAACAGCATCGGATGGTAGATCTTACGATGTCAATGTCATCAGCATCATTGGGTATTTTGTCGACAAATATTAGAAAGAGAGGTAAAAAATAAACGATTTTGTATTTTGTGTGGTTTTTTGATAAATTTCATAATTTTGCAATAGAACTTCATTTAATATCTATAGAAACATTTAGAGGTAATGAAAAAATGCGCTAAAATCCGAAAAAAATCCATAGAGTATATGAAATTCCGAACATGAATTTATTAGAGATCACATCGGATCAACGGCGTTACGTTTAGTAATGGCTCCTATAAGCCACTGTTTGATGTATTTTTTCGCTGGATTAAAAAGCGGTCAAACGTCTCAAATAAATAACTAAATTAATCCTGAAATTGACGGGGATGATTTTACGCAATAAAAAAAAGATCGCTTCCAATTAAGAAGCGCATCAATTAAAACTTCTGCATATATGTATGTACATTCATTAGAGTGCTGCGTAATGGCAAAAAAATGAGATAAAAAGTTTCATTTTTTTGTAATAAATAAATAAACAAAAAAGCACATTAAAAATTGATCATCATAATTCGCTAAACCAGATTTTGTGAAGTGCGCACATGCGCTCAGGCGGCAATAGGCGGCGACGGCCGGCGCACATGAATGACAAGCAGCCAACGGTCGCCGACTCCTTACAGCCGTAAGACTTTCGTAAGAAACATGAACATGAAAAATACTCGAGACCAGCAGACAGCAAATCTAATGTGCCAAGGAACCGATCGCAACTGGGCGGAAGGAGCAGCCAGGCGACACGCGCTGTCAACGCTGTATGTGAAGCAATGGATTACGAACACTGTCAAAGTCACTATGGAGTCAGTAAAGAGACCAAGTCGATGGAGAGACAGCGGCACAGGATCGTATTTTTCATATGTATGATGTGTAAAAGTAGAGATATATCGAGATTTTGCAAAATATTGCAGATCAAAAGATCATATAGAAACTTTTGTTATCTCGGTGAAGTTTTTTTTTGAAAGAGTATACTTTAAAATAAAAATTTTTAAGATACTCAAGAAATTATAGTCGATCTGTCATTCATTCAAGAATATATTTTGCAAAAATTTGCAAGGAGAGTGGTCAGATTGATCAGATTGGCAAGTCAGAAAATAATCCTATTAAAATTGGTCAATAGGACAGTTATTGATTTCATAGTATTCAAAAAATAAATATTTTAATATAAAAACAAAAACAATTTAATAGTATTTTGTAGTATTTAATGGGATTAACATATTAAAATAATAATGTATCCTATTGGCTAATTTTAGTAGGGAAAAAACTGTTGATTTTATAGTATTTTTTTCTGAGTGATATTATAGTACCAGCCCGAGTCAAAATTTCAGCCATCTTTCTGGAATATTTGGAATATGATTTCGGCAAACACACAGCTCATTGGAAGGTTTTGGGAAGCGTATGGCAGGTTATCAAATTCGGTGATATTTTAAAGGCAGATTATCGGCATATTTTGGGTATAGAATAGACTAACTGCGCCTGTGATTCCATTAAATCTTTCTTTGACATGTTTCTAAACTATAATGAGACTGTCAAAAAGTGCATAGTTTTAAAAAAAAACAAAAAAAAATGGTAGAAAATACACAGTGAGTAGTAGACATATTGAATAAAAATAAATAAAGGCTCGTATTAGTTTAGAATTACTGCAGCTGAACTAGTAGCTTTTACGCAGGAAACTAGAATGAGACTTCTCTTAGTTGGCAAAAGACTTATTTTGTATGTATTGACTATGTTCCGGCTTCGATCGAATTCGAATCAAATTTCATATAAAATTTGTGAACAAACGGTTTTAAATTCGATGTCACAATAAAACAAATTGTTTCGAAACAAATTGAAATCGTTCAAATCTAAGCAAACGGATTAAACTCCTTTGAAAAATAAATTTTTGTACTGAGACATCGAATTTAAAAACGTTTTTTACAAAATTTATTATGAAATTCGATTGGAATTCGATTTAAAGCCGGAACATGGTCCTATGTTTTAAAAATTACGAGAAGAAAAATGTAATATGTCTGTAACAGTTCAAAATTATATATAGTAATTTCTTTTTATACCCTGCACTAAAAGTGAAAGGGTATATTCAGTTTGGTATGCCGTTTGTAACACCCTGAAAAAAGCATCTCCGGTATGGAAAAGTATATATTCTTGATCAGCATGACCTCCGATTTAGCGTTGTCCGTCTGTCCTTCTGTATGTCTGTTGAAATCACGATTACAGAAAAAGTTAAAGAGCTAGAGCAATGAAACTTTAGATTTAGATTTCTTATATATCTAAGCAAAATTGGCTTGATCGGTCTATTGTGACCTGAGAACCGACCACTTATGTTCAAATACCTCAAATAAAATTTACATCTACGAATTAATTTTACTGTATACGTGCTTAGGAAAACTTTTTTGGTCAAATATATATTGACATTATGCTCAAATACATGAAAATAATGTTTTCCCACGAAACGACTTGTGCTTCCCAAAAAAAAAATAGAAATTCGGTACATCTACCCATTTGTAAATATGGGTATCAAATGAAAGAAAATTCTTCAGGGATGGAAAGTTGTAGTTTTTTTCAGGATTCGTATACCCTGGGGATCTATATACCACTTTGAATGGTTACCACACATATCTGTAGGGTATTTATAGTCGGCTTAGACCGACTATAATTTTGAAAATCCTAACTATCATCATAACACCTATTTTAAAATTTCCCATGTGATCTAACCTTCCCAACTGGTTTACCCTTAATATATAAAAGAATTAAAAATCAATGACTTAAATAGCACTTTGCTAAAAATTTTGAAGTTTCCCACTTTACCCCAACATTTTTTAACAACAAGTCCGAAATTGTGCGGTTTTGAAAAATCGCTCAAAAATCAAGTAAAAGGCACATAAATGATATTCTGTTAAAGCAATAAGTAAGATCATGAACCAGTCTATGGAAGTATTTTAAAATTATTAAAATATATATTTTTTGGAAGAAAATCAAAACGTGTCTCACTTTAACCCAGGCTCTACAATATTTTGACAGTATTTAAAACTGATGCTTATTTCCTTCGATAGTCTAAGATTTATTGGTACTAATATCAACAAATCCATTATATGCTCATGTCATCTTAGTTCCTTCCATACATATACACGAACCCTTTACACAATATCGAACTCTTTCTCATAGCGATTTCGAATTCGAATGGATCTTTTTTTCTTTTTGTTCATTAGGTGATATAGCGTAGAGTAGCCGCGGTAGCTCAGTGGTTAGTGCGTTGGACTGCTGACGAGCTGAAAGGTCGCCGGTTCAAACCTGGACTGCGACTAACAACATCTTTTCATAGAAACCTTTTTCTATACCGCGCTACCTCTCGGCAATAAATGGCAAACCTACGAGAGTAAAACATTGCCTATGAAAAGCTCTCGCCCGCCGTTCGGATTCGGCAATAAACTGTAGATCCCACCACTTTGAGTACACATATAACACGCACAGCTCAAAAAAGGGTGAGAGAGCTCGGCTTAAGTCCTTATAGGACTGTAGTGCCAAACTATTATTATTATTAGGTGATATAGCCTACCTTTGCCTACAATTTTTCTTCGAGCGCATACGCGAACTTTGCCTGTCATTTCCCTGCAAATTTTACATTCAAACTAAAGCAGAAAATAGGCAGGTTTTGTTCACATTCCCACCTTCTCAAAACAGCCTAAAAGTGTCATTATATAAACTGCTTGTTTTGGCTACATATTTTCTTTAATTTTCGTCCCGACATTTTTGTTAAGGGATACTCTTCGATATACTTAAAAAGTCTTGTATTATTGGAGAGATTTTAAAGTGGAGATATATTTTTAAAATGAATAATTTGTCAATAAGTATTCACTTCAAAATCATTGGCAGTTAGCGAGCACATCTCTATCGTTTCAGGTCTCAATTGAAATGCATCTGTTGGGCTGTGGCAAATATTACCTCTAATGTTGCAGATGCTGCATAGCAGCAGCAACAACAACAGCAGCAACATCAGGCACAAAATCCAAAGTCACTGCCAACTTAAGAAACCTCCATTCTCGATGACTGGGTTGCAAACAGGTTGCCTTGCCGCATGATAGTAATATCAGCGGTCGGTCCGGTAAGCGGAGGAAGGACAGAAAGATGGCTCCAAAGTAAAAGGTTTGCTGTCGTTGTACATGTTGTTGATGCTGTTGTTTTTGTTGCAATTGTGGTTTATTGCCAGCACACAAGTTGTTGTAGCTATTTATAAATTTGCAACAACAACAACTAGTACTCCGATCTGTCCGTTTTATACGATAGCTAGTTGCGCAAATGTTCTTGCGCGAAGGATGCTCAGGATTTTTAACAACAACATCAACTGGTTTTTCTAGGCAACCTCCCTCCTCAGCAGCTCCCTTCAGGTGATTATTTGTTTATTGATGGCTCTGGGTCTCTAGGCCTTCGAGTTGTTAGTTGGCTGCTTGGAGATGACTAGCTGGAAGGCATCCAGCGAACAGTCTTTGGCGCTTCCAGAACTTGCATTAGTTTTATTACTTTTGTTCTTCCGATTTACCACCACTTCCTATGCCTACTCTTTGGCTTTTCTTTTCTGCTAAACAAGCTGCTAAAACTGCTTTTGCTTATGTTTTAAATGCTGTTTTATTATTTACGATCACAACATCGTCATTTTTAATGTGCTGGAGTGCGTTTGAATTGCTACAGCAATTCTTTATTTTCCTAAAGTTTCTTAAATGCAGACAAATTTTATTATAAAAATTTTTATTATAAAATTTATTATTAGCTTATTTTTTTGAAATATATATTAATATGAATTACCTTTACATTTTCTTTCTGGAATGTATACTTTTTTCATAATAAATCACAAACAAATTACTGACGGTACAAAATTATTTTTTCTTTTCCTAAAAATACTTTTTGCATAAACATTATTTATTTTGAATTATTTAGAAAGATATACGGAGGGAAATAAAATTCTAAAACTCGAGAAGAATTCGGTTAGAAAGAAAAATAGTAGAATTTGACTAATATCAATAAAATACTATTAAAATTCAAGAATTTGTCATCTGAATATTAAGAAAGAAAATTACTTCGTTGTCAAAAAAGTAAACAAACTTTATTCAACTGGATTTTCAGAAGTTAATTTATTGATTACTAAAAACCAAAAAGAACACGCAAAGTTGTTGCTGTATTCTTCGCAAAATGAACACGTGTTCATGTATCTGCTGTTGTTTTCATCGGTCTTTCTTTGTCTGTAATATTCGCTCGTATGCTTTGTGTTGCGATGACGCCATCTGGTTGTTAGTGTGCATGTCCTTCTAATAAAAGTTACTAAGCGAAATTCTTCTAGATATTAAGACATTTTGTTCTTAGGTATCAAAAAGTAACTAAGTACAATTTGTCTGGATTGCAGATGTTTTTTTCTAAGTCATCAAAAAACGGCATGATATACAATGTTTGCATGTATGTTTTCACAAAAAGAACAACAAAGCACAGCCAGACAAGCAAGCGTCTGTGTATGTACGAATTTTCCTACGAATATTGGTATGGTTTCAGTTCGTAAACCTAAATTGGGAATCAATTTTGCATAAATACCAAGTTGATTTCATGTTATTTATACTATTATACTATATTTATACTATTTTTGCCAAACTAGATTGGATGGTAATTTCTACAAGGAAAAAGAAGCTTTCATGAACAAAAACTAGTCCGATTTCAATTTATGAATTCTAAAAAAAAAAATTTGACATTCTTTCTTGTAAGAACAAACTTAAATAAAGGGTTTTTCAATAAGAGCGCTACAAAAGTTTTTTTCGAGGGTTTTTCAACAGGGACGCTACAAAAGTAGAGCGACAGGGACATCAAACGACGCCATATTTCTTGCCGCTCTTTTGACATTACTCTTCAGTAAGGTTTGCCATTTCATGATGGAAAGATATACGAGCTAACAACGAGTCGAAATTATTAAAATTTACTTCCAAAATTCGAATTCGTATATCTTTCCATCATGAAATGACAAACCTTACTGAAGAAAAATGTCAAAAGAGCGTCAAGATATATGGCATCGTTTGCTGTCCCTGTCGCTCTACTTTTGTAGCGTCCCTGTTGAAAAACCCTTTAAATATGAATTAATTTATTGACATTTTAATACTTTTGACATTTTAAAACTCTCTGTCAAATGCATCGACTGCATATGAGAAAAAAATTTATTATTTCACAATATAATTTTAAATATTCGTAGTATGTTTTTAATTTGTAGCTACATATTTCATTGGTACGTCATAGAGTATTGTTTTTTTTTAATGAAAAACAGCGATATGTGAATCATTTTACTGACGAAAATAAATCATATTATGTCGACTATTATATGTATTACTAAGAATCAAATGACTAATTGAACGATTGTATACCCAATAATCGTACAATTAATATAAAAAAAAATATTTACAATCAAATTAATTACCATCAAATCGCAGAAAATGCCAATAATGCTGCATCATGATCCGGACACATGACCAACCAAAGCAGAAGCAGCAATAGCTAACAACAACAACAACGGCAATACAATCACATGATGCGCTTATAACCCAAAAGTAGCTGATGTCTAAATGCGACAGTTTACGAGTTACCGCACAGATATTCGCATCATCATCATTGTCATCTTCATCATCATAAGACCAACAACCAACAGATCAGAACGTCATGCAGCATAGAGTTGGCGGGAACTTTTCTTGCATCATATGTTGCTCGACAGCCAGCAGCAGCAACAGCAGCGGCAAACAAATCGGATTCGGCGACGAATTCTGAGGAAAAAATTAATTTATTTTTTGCTGTCTTAGGTCAAGGAACTTGCAGAAAATCAGAAGAAATTGTTGA
This sequence comes from Dryomyza anilis, assembly GCA_951804985.1. Classification (NCBI taxonomy): domain Eukaryota; kingdom Metazoa; phylum Arthropoda; class Insecta; order Diptera; family Dryomyzidae; genus Dryomyza; species Dryomyza anilis. Next base: position 107,307,587 of record OX638130.1, read on the forward strand.
GGAAGACGAAGAGAAAGAAAAGCAGCAGCAGCAGCAGCTGATGCTGTAATCATGTAAGCAATGCTTAAAGACTGTGACAACAACGGAACGCAGAGTAACGTGTTGCAAGTGCGAGTGGTAATCACAAACAACAACATGTTGCCGCCGCTAAATCATGATTGTCATTAGAAGCGACTTAAGCGGCATTGAAAGAAGAGGAAGCAGAAGCCGCAGCAACAGCAACAGCAATCGTTTCGCTTTTGACTTTTTTAATCAGATAATAAAATCGCTACGCGACGAGTGATTCGAGCGTGTGATCTGATTGGCGGCGCATCAGTAAATGCGATCTTTATGCTGTTTAAAAAAAAAACTAAACGATCTTATGAAAGACAAAAAAAATAAAATAAAATAAAAACACATTTTCGAAATAAAATGGATGAATTTATTCGCATTGTTTTGGTTTATCAAGAGTCGGCAATCGACTAAATTTGACCAACATGTCTGAAAGTTGTACTAAATGTCATACAAAATCATCGCCAGCTGACAGCAAACAGACTTAAGCAGATGTAACGATTCGATATGGCAGCAGAAACAGAATTTAACGATCTGCAGATTCGCAATAAGCAATTAAAACTACTATACATTTCATGATCATTATGAGCATATTTTTAATACTGTGGATAGTAATAATAAGCAATAATATCATTATTATGTTGAAATTTATATTAAATGCTCGCATAAAACCGGGGCAATAACTATTTAATGCTTAGTCGAGCGAAATATTTGAATTTAAACTGTAAATGCTTGGGATTGTATTGACATGTCTTGCGAATTTCTCGATAGTATTTGGAAATTTTAGAAGAGTTTTATGAAATTTGTTATTTCATAAATTAACCGTGTTATATCTACATAAAGGCGTGTCATTAAAATTCTGATGCAGAGTTCTTTTGTGAAATTTAATAACCAAAACTTAATGACCTCGGCTTAGTTAACTATCTTTGTGGAAAGTTTTTAGACACTATTAGAAGAACCTATGCAGTCGTTTGATGACTAGCTACTTATAGCACTGTCACCGAAAGTGTACCGGAATCGGCGTGTTTGGACATTCGCATAGTAGGTGATGAATTGACTCTACCCTGCAGGAAATGTCCCCAATGATAACTCAATGATAACCCTAAGTCAGGTCAGAAACATCGATGACCGATAGCATTTTCGCCCTGCAAAGCATTTATGACATTTTCATACAAATGTCCACTGATTCATGCATAATGTTGCATTAACGATGTCATGCACGTCATTCATCAATGAAGTCACAAATGATTGTCAACATATATTTTTTTTTTTTTGTAAAAAAAATATTTTTTTTTTTATTATTTTATTTATTTTTTAATTTATATTTTTTAATTTATATTTTTTAATTTATATTTTTTAATTTATATTTTTTAATTTATATTTTTTAATTTATATTTTTTAATTTATATATTTTTTTATTTACCTTATTTTATTTATTTTTTCAATTTTATTATTTTCTTCTGTACTCGGTTGGAATGATTGTGTACTTGCTAATGTCAATAACATACTTCAATAACGGCCATCATCTATCAACATTACAACTGCTTATTATCTCGCTTTTATAAAAATTGATTCCTCAATTTGTGCCTATGAATTATATGGTAGGGTGACATTGAGCACAAACTTTCAGTTTTACGCGTAAATGCTGCCCCTAGAAGTATGTTGTATGCATTTCACATTGCATTTCACAACGTAAATGCTGCATTCCTTTAGGGGCATGTGACGTGACTGTTAATTTTCATCAATGACGTCATCAATAACATTTCATCAATGACAGATTTTCACAATGTCATTGATATATGTATATATGACGTATGACGTCTATAATGCAATGTCATTTATTAAATTTTTGTAGACATAGTCATCAATGACAAATTTTCTAATGTCCTCGATTCATCATTGATGACCTTGTCGACAATGATGCCATTTACTGCTGGGTACTTCCTCAATACCTCGATGGATAGCGTCTTTACCTGGCTTTTGGTTCGTTTCTCGTTGGCCAAACCAACGACTTATGTGTGGACGTAGAAGTGCCTGGGTGAATAATTCGCATTTATTTGTCCTGTCGTTTTGAGGTCAATATGTCAATTTTTTATTTTTGTCGAATATCCTTAAAAGAGAATGTTTAGGAAAAAAACTATATTGTGCTTGGAATCTTAAAGTCGATGAGATTACTTAATTTTCATTTCTGGTGTCGAAAAGACCGCCTTATTCTTAATACCAAAACTGTATAGACATTAATTTATTTTATGTTTCGTAAAATATGTCAGCACTATGGTTACGGAAAAATTGTGCAAAATCCCATTATCTCGTCTCAACTGGAAAATTTTTGAAAAACTAGAATCTCAGGAACCATTAAAGTTCTAACATATGTGACAACTAGCTAGACCGGCGCACAGCTTGGTCAGTATTATAGCAATTTTAAAGTATTAATTATATGGAAGGTGCCACGCCTCTTTATCCAATCCCACCATCACTCTACGCGAAGATTCCAAATTTTAATATGATCCTTAGTTTAGATTGTTACGACTCTACTCTTCATAGAACAGGAGTTATAGGATTTTTTAAGTTTTGGTTATATGGGTGATGCCACACCACTTTGTCCATTATAATGTTTGGCAAAATATAAACAGCCACAACACAGAAAAAAAATTCTTCAATATGATGAATTTATTCATAAATATTATGAATTTTTTCACCAACTACCAGATTCACATATTGATACCACGGTTCATTAAATGACATATTATTGAATGTATTCATTATATATATGAACAAATATTCAATACAATAAATTTAAATTGTCATTTTGATGAATTTGTTCATAATATTTTTTTAGATTTTTTTTTTTAATAAAATAATTAAAAAAAAAAATGTTGTAAAAATTTTATTTAAAGAATAACAGTAAAAAAATTAAAAAAAAAAATTATCCGAAAAAAAAATTGTTCCGAAAAAAAAAATTTTTTCGAAAAAAAAAATCTTTAAAAAAAATATGTTCGAAAAAAAAATTTGTTCGAAAAAAAATGTTGTTCGAAAAAAAAAAATTTATTCGAAAAAAAAAAATTTAATGAAAAAAAAATTGTTCGAAAAAAAAAATTGATCAAAAAAAATTTTTTTCGAAAAAAACATTTTTTTTTGAAAAAATATTTTTTTCAAAGTACGGCAAACAATGAACGTAAAAAAAACATTTTGATAGAAATTTAATTTAATGAACAGAGTTCTTCAATATGAATAACTAATATGTTGTATTTTATATTTTGGGTTATTAATATGATGAAACGTATTCTTCACATACAGTTCATCATATTGAAGAACACTTTTTCGGCAGTTACCAAACGTTCTTCATATTTATGATTGCATTCATAACATTGATAGCGTTAGTCATTAATATTATGAATGGCTCTTCAATACAATGAATCATGGTTTGAAGAACGGAATTCATTAATATGATGTAATTTTTTTTTCTGTGAATGAACATTAGACACCTGCACAAATGTATTTGAAGTGCCCTCCGCAAAATATGAACTATTGAGTACATTTTGCACTGCAGTATTTGTTTTATTGGTGTCAAATAGTGTCAACACAAGTCACTTAACTTAACTTTAGCTCTTTTTCAATGATTATGTTTAATAATTTACGGATGACTAAACCAAACTCAACATATATTTGCCCAATTAGTTCCTCAAGGAACTCTTGCAGTATTAATACATTTAAGAAACAAGACATTCAATGTTTTGAAAAACAAAACCAAATGACACTGCTGTCGCGAAAAATACAACAAGTACAGTGAGTGAGCGCAACGAGTAACGAGTGAGAAGATGAACATTGAAAACAACAACAAATCTGCTGCTCGGCGTTCGACGGCATAATGTTGTTGGCGTTTACAAAAAATAAAACAAACATTATTTTTTCATAAAAAAAATTGTTAAAAAAAAAGTTTGTACGACAAAAACAACGCATTGATCGAAAAGCAATATTTTTCTATATTTCAATTAATGATAATTCCCAAGAGTAAGAAGGATAAATAATATAAAATGCATCGAGTACTCAGTGTCATAAGTAGTATATTTCCGTATTTTAATTTTTATTGCACACCCTTATAGACCTCTTCACTACAACTACGTCATGTTTGTGTTTTGTTTTGACACTACTTGTGCTTTCTTGTTGTGAGCAACACATTCATTTGTTTTGACACTACTTGTGCTTTGTTGTTGTAAGCAACACATTCATTTGATTTTCAAGCATAGAGTCGGCGACAGTAAATGTTTTGAAATAAAACCAGTTGGGAAGGTTAGATCACATGGGAAATTTTAAAGTAGGTGTAATTATGATAGTTAGGATTATTAAAATTATAGTCGGTCTAAGCCGACTATAAATACCCTACACATATGTGTGGTTACCATTCAAAGTGATATATAGGTCACCAGGGTATACGAATCCTGAAAATAACTACAAACATTCAATCGCTGAAGAATTTCCATTCATTTGATATCCATATTTACAAATGGGTAGGTGTACCGAATTTCGATTTTTTTTTGTGAACCACAAGTCTTTTCGCCGGAAAACATTATTATCATGTATTTGAGCATGATGTCAATATATATTTGACCCAAAAAGTTTACCTAAGCACGTATACATAAAAATTGATCTTTATATGTACATTTTATATGAGGTATTTGAACATAAGTGGTCGGATCATAAGTCACAATGGACCGATCTCGCCAATTTTTTCGCACATACAGCGTAGGTATATTAGTAATCTAAGTTATAAGTTTCATTTGTCTAGCTCTTCAATTTTAAAAGAAGTAGGGATTTCAACAGACAGACGGACAGACAGACAGACGGACGGGCAGACAGACAGACAGACAGACAGACAGACAGACAGACAGACAGACAGACAGACAGACAGACAGACAGACAGACGGACAGACAGACGGACAGACGGACAGACAGACGGACAGACGGACATCGCTAAATCGACCGGAGATGCTTCCTTCTGGGTGTTACAAACGGCGTACCAAACTGAATATACCCTTTCACTCTTAGTGTAGGGTATAATGAATGTCTTGAAGTGGGTTTCGAATGCATTTGTGCAGATATGTAATGTACATCACCGAGTCAAATATGATGACGGTGGCTATGCTAAGTACATAGATATTTTGAATAAAATGTTTAGTTTTTGCCACGCCCATTTTTGTACCTTAGGGAACGAATTTCAAAAAATACTGTTTTAGTGGTCACCTTCGTCGGGAGATGTGCTCAAATTAAAAGTATTTTTTTCATTAAACAATGCACTTTCATAACCCTTACTTAAAATTATACTTAATATCAAAATTTCATAACTGACAAAAATTGAACTAACATTCAATATTGGTTTTCAGTGAATAACATCTTTGTTTTAAAAACTGACTTTTTGGTATAATTTTTAACGAATTCTTTTAAAGTGTGGTAAATTATTTTCTATACATTTCCAATCAAATTAGAATACGTTGTATACAGCGCAATTATCTTTAACAACTGCTTAACTTTTAAAAATATTTAACACCCACAAGCATTAGTTTTTTTTTTTTTTGAGATATCGTAAAAAAAATGTCGTACAAATTTAAAACGTCATTAAACATTTTGTATTAATTAAGATTAATTGTTTATTTCTGAATTATCAAGCACAATTATTAAAATTCTAAATCATTTTGAAACCCAACAACACACCCTACATTCGTGGGATTCGACGATTTGACACAAAGTACTTGATCGTACGGATTCGGCAGCACTCGATGACAAATTCTGTAATTTATACGCGGTTCTCACAGTCGCGTCGCATAGCGTCTCAACGAACAGCAATCAGCAAACAATCCGACAACGAGCCACCCACCCACACATGCAACGGAGTTTAATTTGCATTAACAACTGCGCGATTTAACCGATGATTTATTTTCTCATAATTATCTGCAAGAACAATTTATGGTTGCTGCTTTCAATGTTGTTATAATTAAAACAGCAGCAGCAACAGCAACATTAGAAGGCAACCACAGCAACGGCAGCAGCAGCTGTGCACAGTATCAGCAGCAGCAACATTAAGTGTTTCTTAATTGAAGATCGCGTTTGGCGCTGCGGTGGCTGTGAATTTATGCGATATTCAAAAATGGGTGACACACATAAATAATTACAAATAATACGCTGATTTAATTGTCTGTGCAATTTAATAGTTTAGATTATTATTATTTTATAATTCAGTTGCTGTTCTAATTCAGCAAAACAAAAGACTGCAGACACGAACCTCTGCTAATGGCTTAATTCATTCTTTGGCTGTTATGTCGTCCGATCAATCAGTGATTTGCAATTATTTGCAATTGATGAATTACTTTGTAACCGTAGTTAATGTGTTGCGGATGTAATGGGGGTCACTAATTATGTTGTTGACTGCATTGAAAGCTCTTAAAGTCACATTTTATGCAGGCCTTCAGTTATTCGCACAATTAAAAGGCACTTAAAATCTGCTGCTGCTGCTGCCGGTAGTCGAAAAACTGTCTTCGCCTATTAAGGAAACATAAATTAGTCAGTTGCAATAAACAATTTCAAATTCAATTAAATTTGCCATCGTACGTCTGGCAGTAAATCGCAATTACAACATGTACCACCACACAAATAAAACTAGAAACAAAAGAACAAAAATAAAAATTAGAAAACGCCTTTTCGCAATGGGTTCTGCAGTTTTATTGGTGGTAATCAAAAAGTGCGGTCATTAAATTTGGTGCTCGTTGCATTGGCATTTATTAGCGCCTCATAGCCGTGCCGCTACAATTTAAGCAAATTTTATTTTTATGGCTCTTTTCGCAACATGTTAATGCGTTCTATCCTCATGAAATGTGCATGAATCTATTTGGTGAACATCCTAGCAATATTTTGCACATTTTATTATTTTATGAAATCTAAACCGCATATCAATCTTTATGTTAATCGTAAATTTGCAAATTTTATACGTTCACATTACGGACATCTTAGTTTTAGTTCATTTAAATGTTTTGGGGTCGATGAATTATCTCAACTATGTGTCAGAAAATAGCGATGTTTTAAAAATAAAAAACTGTTATAAATACAACATGATAAAAATTTACCATGTTGTATTTATAACGAACTACTCGAACATATGATTTTCTATAAACGCGAAGATGCGTATTATAATTTTTCAAGTCAAAGTGTAAAATTTGTATGAAATCATTGTAGCGTTAAGGGGTAAAAAAACATATCGTCGGTGATACTGCAATACCGCCTATCTATATTTTCGAATACCGCTTACAATTTGAATTTTACAGAAGGAATAAAACTGCACAGAAAAATAATCTTCAATATGATAAATTCATTCATATATATTATGAATTTTTTCACCAACTACCAGATTCATCCTATTGGTACCACCGTTCATTAAATGACATATTAATGAATGTATTCATTATAAATATGAACAAAATATTCAATACAATGAATTTGAATTGTCATATTGATGAATTTGTTCATAATATTAAAAAAAAAAAAAAATGATAAAATAATTCGATAAAAAAGTGTTGTACAAATTTTATTTAAAAAATAATAGTAAAAAAATTTTAAAAAAATGATCCGAAAAAAATTTTTCGAACAAAAAAAATTGTTAAAATTTTTTTTTTTTGGATAAAAAATTTCTTCGAAAAAAAATTTAGTTAGAAAAAAAGTTTCGAAAAAAAAAATGTCTTCAAAAAAAAATAGTTTACGAAAAAAATATTTTTTTTCAACAATATATTTTTTATTAATAAAAAGTTGTAATTATAATAAATATATTATAAAACATTTCACTAATTGATGCATGTCGAGCAAGCATTATATAAGAAATAACACACAAGAACTACTTGATAACTGAGAAGTACGGCAAAAAATGAACAAAAAAAAAAATATTTTGATAGAAATTTTGTTTAATGAACAGCGTTCTTCAATATGATGAACATATATGTTGTTTTTTATATTTTGGTTCATTAATATGATGAAACGTATTTCTCACATACAGTTCAACATATTGAAGAACACTTTTTCGACAGTTACCAAGCATTCTTCATGCATATTTTTTCTAAGCATTCATAACATTGATGGCGTATATCTCTTCAATACAATGAATCATGGTTTGAAGAACGGAATTCATCAATATGATATACATTTTTTCTGTGTGTTTTGAGTATCAATTCCGCACTTGCTTCATTCAAAATTAAATATGTCATAACAATAATAGCATTTATTTAATTTATACGATTAACATATCCTTTAAAACCGGATTATCCTACAAAACTAGGAGTAATTCTCACATGTAGTTAGGCAGTTGTGCAGTATCGTCGACGATATTATAAATTTTCCCTATGTATCATCGGGAAATGATAATGATCTCATCGTGTAAAATCAAGTTGGGTAAATATAATGAATAACTACATTAAGTTTGCAATCAATGAACCCGATTGTCGATATAACTTTAAGTATGGTATATACTAACAGACAATACACACAAAAAATTGTAGCAAATATTTCACCAACTACCTGGATTCATCACATTGATGAATTCATTCATAGAATTAAAATCGTATTTTTTAAATGTTTTTCATTTCTAATATTTTTTAACATCAAATTTCAAACACAAATTAGTCCCCATTTACACATTTGTGTATTTATAATTCTTAAAGGATTTATAATATTTAATTACTAATTAGTCGAAGCCTCCATTTCATCATATTAATGAAAAAGTGAACATCATATTGATGAATTTTGGTCGTCAAACCATATTAATTTAAATATCATGTAAAAGGAGACCAATTTTTGTTTGAAATTTCATAATATAAAAAATAATAAAAATGAAAAACACTGAAAAAATACGATTTTAATTCAATGAATGAAATCATCAATATGATGAATACTGATAGTTGGTGAATTTTTTTTTTGTGTGTTATGATTTGGAAATCCCATTTCTAATAGTTTTTACTGTCTTGCTAATTTGTAGCAAGGAAGTTGTAGAAGTATTAAACAAATAGCACAGGAATATGGTAGGCAATACATATTGCTTTGCAGGCATTTGGAATAAAATGTTTCCCTATAGTAATGATAGTCGCCTTCACTCATACGTACCGACCACTTTGCTTTCAGCCTATTTCCTGCCATACCATTTTGGTACCACCTGAATTGCTTATTAAATATGATTTTTTTTTATATCTCTTCTCACTGCTCTTTTCTATTTTCTTTTTGTCCTGCGTCTGGGGTACATCCAAAATTAACTGATATCACATTTTCCTTTATGACTATATAACAATTTGGTAAGTATCCAAGAAATTCTCAGATGTGTTTACCGAATTTGGCAGTTGCATCAACTAATTTGTATACTTTTTATTTTAACCAGCGATTGAACCGTAACCGATACCCATTTAAAACCGTTTATATTTAAATACCGAAACCGTTAACCCTCAATCTAATTTAATCATATATACAAAACCGATTCAAGCAATTTCGTTTTTATACGTGCAAAGATTAGCATTAAACCCAAAGACCACTCTCGGTTTAATGATACTGAGATTACAGTCAAGTCGAATGAGAAAGCCTTTCAAAATTGGCGTTCTAACAAAAATACTGACACAGACAGGCTAAGAATCGCAGTGATCTCATGCGAAAAGTTTCTTCATGAACAAAATGCGCGTAAAAAGGTCCTACTCTACCACAGAGGTAGTAAATATTTCTAGTCATTTGTAAAAAGGGAATCAGACGACATCATCTACTCCAACTCTTACTATGGATGGCCAGAATTTCACTGACCCTGTTTATAAAACTAATCTCTTGGCAGAATTATTTGCAATCATCTCAACGTTCACCGATAGTAACCAACCACAGCCCGTCGTTGATTTTGTTTCTTCTGCAATGCCGTAGATACATTTTCGAACTTGGGCAATTAAAAAGGTCCTCCAAACCTCAAACATGTCGCGTCGGTAGCTCAAGGTTAGTGCATTGGACTGCGAGCCGAAAGCTCCCAGGTTCAAATCTGGACTGGGGCTAACAACATATTTTCATAGAAACATTTTTCTCTACCGCGCTACCTCTCGAGAGTAAAACATTGCCTATGAAAAGCTCTTACCCACCGTTTGGATTCAGCATTAAACTGTAGGTCCCACCACTTTGAGTACAATTATCTACCCATGTGTTCCAAAAAAAAAGGCAAGGCTAGGAACCCTACCAATTACCGACCCATAGCAATCTGCTCTGCGCTCTCCAAGGTAATGGGGGGCTCAATTAACTTCCACCTTCTGAACTATCTGGAGCACAACAAATTGCTCAGTGACGGTCAATATTGTTTCGGGAGTGACTTAATGGCGGTCCTCTCAGTTTGTAGCTTTTGATATCTCTAAGACATGATATCTCTAAGGCATTGGTCCCTCGTTTTAAAACTAATTACATATGCTCGATGCATATCGATTTTTCTCCAGGGTAGTTCAATACAAGTTGCGATGGATGGTGTACTTTCAAAACAACATTCCATCAATTCTGGAGTTCCGAGGGTTTCGTCCTATCCCAGTCCCTATTTATGATATTTATCAATGACCTTCTGTGATTGACCCACAACCCAATTCATTCCTTTGCAGATGACAGTAACATTTGTCAATCATACTCGTTCAACAAGCGTTCAAATATATGAGATTGAGTGTAAAGACGTAATATGAATGAGACACTCAATAATGACTTTAAATCAATCTCCGAATGAGGTCTTACAAATACAGTTGATTTTAATATAAGCAAGACCCAATATTCTTTGTTATCTCACAAAAGAATGGATTCACTTTTCCCTCCCCTCAATATGGGTGCTGTGGATCTTGCGCAGTCAGTTACTCTCGACGTTCTGAGCATATCAATTCAATGTGACGTTGGAAGGATCACATATTTGATGTTTTTAAAACGGTGTAAAACATACTTCACTCCTGCTGACTTACGCTCTGTCTACACTACCCATTTAGGGCCTAAAATAGAATACAATTCGCACATTTGGGCAAGGGCTTCAAAATCTTCCTTGGATTTCATGGACCGAATTCAACAACATGCGATATATTTAAAAGGGGATGAAAACATTTCATCGTCTAATGATTCTCTTGATCACCGAAGGACCGTTGGGTGTGAAACCCTGTTTTATAGATATTGTTACGAAAATGCAGTCTACGGAAAACTGTTCTACGAGTTCGTATCGCTGGATTGTGTATAAAATAATAACACTCTTATGTTTGGTTTAAATTATAACAATTAACTTTATTAATTCACTTTAATAAACAACTTTACTAATAACAAATTCTAACAACTGCTGCATGTCCACAATTTAACTTGACAATTATCACACGAGATGCCCTCGACCACTTTACAATCACTACTGAAGTGCCTCAGATGCGCGGCCTTATATACTGCAGGCATCAGTTCGACACGTTTCGACAAGCTTCGACTTGTTTCGAGAACCTTCTACTCGTTTCGTGAATGACGCATGCTATTGGCATCTCATTCACACTCATGTGTTTTAATGCGCTGATCTTCCATCTCTTTCTCGCTCATTGCCCAATACGCTGAATGATTTTCCGTCTCTTTCTAACACATTGCTTAGTGCGCTGAATTGTCTGGCGTCTCCTTTATTATTGTTGAATGCTTGCACAGTGGGTCAAATTACCTCTTTTCGTAACAATATTACAACAGTAAGTGTTCGAGGGAAATACATGGCCTGACTCCACCAGGTCGTGTTTTCTCTCGTTTTACACGGACATCGAACCAAGCCCACCCTTTTGTAGTCCACTCGGCTCTAAACAGAACGACGCATTACAGAGAGAATTCGCTCATCAATCGCACGATACGTTTGTGGTACAATCTCCCTGCATCTGTATTTCCAGAGATTTTTGATATTGGCAAGTTCAAAACAAACATTCACCGACACTACTCCATCTTTCCTCACTCCCAATAACCAATAATCCTTTATTCGATCAGCACTGTGCATAGCATGTACAAGGGGTATCCCCTGAGCATTTTTTAAATACTTTTTAGTAATCGAAACCGTAATCGAATTAAAGAAAATACGACAATTAATATTAACTTGGGTTTCTCTTTTATTTTAATACCTCTTTTTTCAATAGAGTATTGAATGTGTAAACTAAAATGAGTTGCTGTGTGTATAATCAAAGGAACAAGACAGTTTCAATGATTTATTAAAATTAGCAATGAGTTACTATTATTTTAGATATTGGTATAATAATGCCGGAAAATCAGATACTTCCATACGATCGGTTTCCGAAAAAGTCTACGTTAAAATTTCTACTAGGGTAATCAATATTTTTAACTTTTTATAATGCAGACGCAGCCGGCGCCTTCGAGCCAAACCAACATTTGTTCGATTTGTGCGCTCATTAGCATACAAATTAAATTTATTTCCATGCATGGTGACATAAGACGGTCTTCTAAACAGGTCCATGATACCAGGTGTGTATGTTAGAAGTTCCAAAGAATACCTGAGAAAAACTAAAACAAATACAAAAAATAGTAAGGAAAATATATGTGGAAATAAATACAGAAGATGGAACGGATGAACAAAAAGAAAGTACAAGATGGACTAAAGAAAAATTAAAAGAAGAAATGTTATAGAAATTTGGAATTTAGTGGAAGAAATAGATGTAGAGAAAGAAGCCAAATACTAGACAAATATAAATAATATACCCTAGTAGAAATTTACCCCATTAGTTCATGTTGCCACATCTTCAATAGTAAGTTCTCGATTATAACCCCAAAACAACTCGTTTAGTTGGCTGCACAAACATTTGCCAACCAAACGAATGGAGTAATAGCTCAAATTAAATTTAACGTTCTACCATTAAATCAAAAGTATTGGGAAATTAGAAAACTATGTGATGACAACAAAATTAAATAAAACGAAAATACCAAAAATCCAACAACATTAAGTCAACTATGAAACATTTGCAGAAACCACAAAGCAATTACGTAACAAGTTCTTTCAATGGCTGACGCGTCGCGCCGCGTAAAGGCCAAGTGTGGTCAATTAGCCAAGTGACTATGGCAATAATAATTCTGTTGCAGCTGTTTGTAGTATTGCTGGTGTTATTGGTGCTGTTGTTGTTGCTGTTGTTTGGGTTGATGTTGCTGGGAAAATAATCTTGTGGGAAATGCGTGAAAAAAGCGTGTTGCATGGTAAACGATGACTCTTCAAATACTACGGGCTGTCACTGTGCATCATGTCACATTTCATTTCATTAACTTGACCATTATACGATGTCTCAGTAAGAATACAACAATTTGTGGTACTTGTTGCATTGCTGTTGGGTTCTGTAACTGGTTGAGTTTGACTGTCCGTGCATTTCCTGTCAATTTTGGTCGCTCATCAGCATCAGTTGTGAACGAAGAATTGTGGCTTATTGCTTATTAGTCAGTGTAGTTGGCCAGGAAATGATTTTTAGAATTTTCTAAGGCAGTTAGCTTGAGAGTAGCGTTGCCAGACTTCAGAATTCAATATTTTTATGATACAAAGGGTTCTATGTTTTCGTTATTTGAATTCGGTACTTTGATCTCATCATAAAAGTGGTCTTCTTTTTACGGAAATTTTAAAAAAGCTGAACAGATTTCAAGAAATTCGAATCCATTAATTTTTTTTTACAAATTAACTAATGATCAGGGGATACCCCGTATTCATGCAATGCACAGTGTGGATCGTAAGAAAGGATGATAGGTTCAAGGGAGGAGGAAAGATGGAGTAGTCTCGGTGGATGTTTGCTTTAAATGTTCCAATATAAAAAATGTCGGGAAAAACAGACGCAGGGAGATTGTTCCACAAACGTATCGTGCGACTGCAGAACGAATACTCTCTGAAATGCGTGGTTCGGTTGAGAACCGAGTGAACTACGAAGGGGTGGGCTTGGATCGATGCCCTAGTATAACGAGAGAACACACGACCTGGTGCAAACAGGCCATGTATTTCCCTCGAAGTGTAGATCGTAGGAAACGATGACAAGTTAAAGGAAGAGTGGAAGGATTGATTACTTTCGGTGGATGTTTGTCTTGAACTTGTCAATATAAAACAATTCCGATAAATACGCAGTAATATTGTTCTATTCCGAACGTATCGAGCGACTCAATAACGAATTCTATATGTAATGCGTCATTCTTATGTCCAACCGACCCCTCGGCTTGGTTCGATGTCCGAGTATTACGAGAGAGTATACGATCTAGTGGAATCACGCCATGTATTTTCCTCGAGTGATAAACTTGCAACGTTTCTGCGCTGGTCAAGAGAACCAAAAGATGAAGAAATATGTTCGTCCCTTATTATATGAATCTAAGTTTAGTCCAAAAACTCCAAAGAGTATTTTGAATCTAATCTAAAAGAGAGGTTCAAAAAATTGACAGCTTATTTCGGGAATCTCTGTAAAAGATCGATTGAAGTTTGTCTTAAATCTGTGCTTCTCTTTCTATCAAATTCGTTAGCATTCTCATTACCTTCAATTCAATCCTTTCACAAAATTTTGAAGTGATATATTTAAGTAATTGTGATATTCATATATATATATCTAGAATTTTGTACAAACATCTTTCTTATATCGCTAATAAAAAAAAACAACAACATCCAAATGTCGGTCAGTTAAAAATGTGCAACAAATCAAAGAAACATTTTTCTTACAACGACAACACAAAATGTCCATCAATCCAACTGTGCCAACGACAATCCTTCATTTGCTTACCTGATGCACGTGGTCACAGCACTTTTGCCTCCATTCATGTACGAACCACAGTGGATTCCACACCTGGTCCAATGACACTGCCAGAGCTCGCAGTTTGCAGATGACTTCGCACTTTATGTTTTACTGTTTTCCCGCTGGTTTCGCGCAGATCTCATGCGACGATCGAAATAAACGTGTCCACTTTTCCATTTTCTGGCTGCTTGCCGCTACTTCCACTGATCACCATCTTCGAGTCACTAGGCCTCTGTGTCGATCGTCCGAGGATCGAGCGCTGATGCGGCAGAGTAGTGCAACTCGTTGTTGCTGCTGCTGCTTTAACAAATCCGAGCAACATGTTAAAAACAACAGATTTGTGTCTTGTGCCTGGCGTACGTTTGTACGATCAGTTGGTCGTTTGTTTGGTAGGTAGGTTGGTTGGTTGGTGGTTTGGTCGGTCTGTTGCTTAGTCGATCGTACAAACATTTGGTCAATCGCTTGAGATCGTTTAAACAATTTTAAAGTTTTGTTGTTCGTATGGTCTTTTTTTTTTTTTTTGTTTGTCATGTTAAATTGTTGTGGACAAAAAATTCGCGTGGACACGCAGAAAAATGCCAACACAATCAATGGCCGATCACTAGGAAAACATAGTGATCGCTCGATTTGCGATCAATGCTGACTGTCGGTCGCACACAGCAGGAAGTTATCAGGTTGCAAAATTACAACAGCTTGCGACATGCGATAAGCCAACTGAAATTGAACAGAAATTAATTAAAAATTAATAAAAATATTCAAAGATCAATGGCGTTGGATTGGCGAAGAGTCAAAGATAAATTTTGCGATTCTACAAAATAGCCATGAAATCGCCATAAAAGAAGTAGTCATAGCAGTAGGCGACTATGTACATCGGATGGAGATTGAACAAATGGTGATAACAAATCTCTTCTTGGCTATGGCATCTCGTTGAGATAGCTCTGCATGATTTCGATTCCAATTATAAAACATTTGATCACTATCTTAGTTTGATTTCGCTGTTCATAGTGATGCACATGAATTAGATTTCGACACGCACAAAATAGTTTTATTTAAATGGAATTATTTAAATTATATTGCATTGCCATGACAATATAATATCCTATAATCTTAAGAAGTCCTGTGAATATATTGGACAATATTAATTTTAACATTTTTATTACACTTTAACATGTGTAAATCACAAAAATTAGCTAAATTATTGCAATATAGATTGGAAAACCAAAGAATTTTAACACTCGTCTATTTTGATCAACATTCATTCAAAAAAATTTGAGAATTTAAGTGATTTTGCAATTTTATTAATATTACCTACTATGAATCGTTTACATAACTTTTGGATTCATTCAAGCAATTCATAACGAGTATCGATAACGTCTTTAAATAAATTAACATTCGACACTATTTTCGAATATTCTCACATCTCTATCGAATCTCGATGACGTAATGTACACGCAGAACACACATTTGTTGCGCAAACTAATTTATTGCTCAACTTATTCGGTTATCATGATTGCGAAGTTAGTTTTCATAACCAAAACTAATAGGGTTGTAGTATAGCCTAGACTGCTGAACACTGTACTATAGAAGGAAATGCTATGCCCTTGCCAAAGAAGGAGTTAAGCTCAATACCGAACCCCTACAAGTAGCTTCGCCAATACAACACTTTAACTCGAATCAGAAAACAAGTCCTTATCTTCAGCACAAAGAAGGTGAACTGATAACTAGTACCAACACCAAAATAACTAACGTTTCTCGTTGGTGTTTCGCAGAAATAACACCGACTACATTTTTTGACAAAACCGAAAGTTATGCAGCATACTTCTGGGAATCATCGCAGGCCAGAAAACAAGTCCCTATTTTCAACACAAAGACGGTGGACTCATAACTAGTATTAACAGCAAAATAACTAAGCTATTCTGGACTAAATGTTGTCACAAAACAGCAGAACAGAGCACTTTATCATTGGACACAACGCCCACAGAATGCGCCAAATATCCAGTTACTGTCAGCGAGACTGAAATAAATCAGAACAGGAAGAAACGATAGAACACCTACTTTGCCAATGTCTTGCACTGGCGAAAAGCAGACTCATTCTGATCGAAACGTTCCTCTATAATTCCATGGAAGGAGTCTCGACGACCAACCAGGTTAATTTAAATAACTTTGTAGAAGAAGAGCACATTTGATCTGGACAAAAATCATTAAGTAAGATCGTGAGACTTAGTGGTAACATTATGGGCCAAGTTGGTCTAACCGGAATTGTAGTTTCACCAATATGCAACAATTTCGCTTTAACCGAATGTATTTGGTTGTCACGACTAACTTCTTCCGTCTTTAAACCTCATGAGGATTTTTCTGTATATACCTCTATAAACCTTCTCAATTTGAATTAAAAGTTAAAAATGTCAAAAATCTGAAAGATACTCTCAATGTTGTTATGATCTCAAAATCGTTGGTTTTAAGTTTTAAAGATAACGCATTAACTTTCCGCGAAACACTTCGAAATTTGATCAGGCCTTAGAAGATCTTGCCGTATTCTAAATAGTGAAAGACTGAAGCCCATCGTCAACAGACTGATTGGACCTTAACGGTGCGGCTTCAGACCTGGTAAGTTCACCATAGACCAAATTTTCAAATAACGCCAAATCCTGGAAAAGACCAAAGAGAGGCAGATCGACACCCATCACCTTATCGTCGACTACAAGGCTGTCTTCGATAGTTCTGTAAGGAGTCATCTATACGCCACCATGTCTGAGTCTGAGGCTTTGTAGGATGACCCTGACCGACACACGTTGCACAGTGAGAATTGGGAACAACCTCTCCGATAATACCGAACGAGGTTTCAGACAAGGCCCTATCGTGTGACTTCTTCAACCTAATAATGTAGAAGATTGTAAGAGCTGCACAACTACATCACAATGGCTCTTTCTTCAACATGAGTGAGATGCTGCTCGGGTACTCTGATAATATCGACATCATTGGGCAAAGCTTACGAGCAGTCAGTATAGCATTTTCCAGTTAATAGAGGGAATCGCGTCGAATGGGTCTTACGGTGAACGAGGACAAGACGAAGTACCTGGTGTCAACAAACAAAGAGTCCCGGCGTCTTGGACAATACGTCACTATTGACAACCACAACTTCGAAGTTTTGATGGACTTCGACTACCTAGGTACCAGCATCAACAAAGAAAACAACGTCAGCCTGGAGATTGCCAATAGGTGTTACTTTGGGCTCAGTAGGCAATTGAGGAGCAGAGTCCTCTCTCGACGGACAAAAATCACGATCTATAAGTCGCTCATCATGTCAGTCTTCTCTATGGCGCTGAATCATGGACGCTTGCCAACACCGACGAGCGAACTTTAGTAGCGAACTTTAGTAGAAATATTCTTTGGATAACCTATGGCCCGATATGCATTGAAAACGAGTACAGAATCAGTTTGATCGACGATCTATATGAGCTATACACCGATATTGACATAGTCAGGCGGATTAAGATCGAGCCCATACGCTCGCTTGGACATGTCGAGCGTATGGACAGCACTCCATTCTGTACCCAGTGATGGGTTAATTATGGTTAAATTATACGAAATGAATCCATAGTACAGTAAATTTAAAATGTCTTTAATCTGGTATAGAGAACAGAATATCAATTTTTTGCACCAACCAACTTATTCGTTTATCTCAACTGTTTTTTGGGATATTACAAACGAAATGAAAGAAGTTGTTGTTTGGACTATGACCAATTTACAACAATTTCTGTACAGTTTGGTGTTATCACATCACATTAATTCAAGTGCCAACAACCAATTAATAGAAATTTCATTGTAACCGAATAAATTTGTTTGTCACGACTAACTTTTACTTTTTTCCATCCCCATGCCCAAGAGGATTTTTCTGTTAGTGGTTAAAAATTTGATTTGAAATAGAACTTCCCAGTCTGCCTTGTCTCAGAGGCCTCCGATTCCTCGGAGCTTTCTCGAATAACTTCGATAAAATAATTCAATATCGTTTCTCGCAATATTTTTCGAAACTTTTATTATTTTTTGTTCGATATCGTTCTGACAGAACGCATCAATATCTAGCTACCATATAGCTCCAATTTGATGATCGATATTGCTACGAAAAAGTGTCCGATATCTTATGAATTCTCCTTCTTTTCTCACGATATCGTTACGTATGGCATGCTAGGTTGAATACGATATTTCATATAGTTTTGATATCGCTATTTGACATAAAGAACCTATTTTATTTATTTTTTGTTCGATATCGTTCTGACAGAACGCATCAATATCTAGCTACCATATAGCTCCAATTTGATGATCGATATTGCTACGAAAAAGTGTCCGATATCTTATGAATTCTCCTTCTTTTCTCACGATATCGTTACGTATGGCATGCTAGGTTGAATACGATATTTCATATAGTTTTGATATCGCTATTTGACATAAAGAACCTATTTTAGCATAAAAATTAATTTCGAACCACAGCTTCAAACGGATCATCTAAAAACGAGAACTCTTCACTTCCATCATGTGCATCACTAGGTCCTATTAAATATTTAATGAATATATTTATCAACAATTGCTGCTCGTAAATAATATTCACACAGGCGGTCGCATACGATTGATCTTATCTGCATATAATGTCGATCTAATGAAGGAGTAGTTAATTCATGCCAATCTGGCAACACTTGTAACAGCAAACAGCAGCGATTCGCTAACAGCTAACGATGTGCGCACAAAAAAAAAACAAATTGAACAACATTAAGTTTTTGTATTTTCTCGATCGTTAATTTCAAACATTGTTAGATGGCGCGCGTGTGCGATCATTTACTGCCTACCTCCTGCATGTCTGTCTACCAATCCAACAATAAAAGCCAACAATATAAATTGTGGCACGAGACGAGACAAGATTTTCCGGCTTTTCCCTGCAGTCTTTCAATAAACTAATTTTCTTGGCAATATTTTAATCAAAACGAATACAGGCCTCATGCGCTAACAACAATTTATTGCAGTGCAGACAATTGTTGCAGTTGATCGAGTTGTTGCAGCTGCAGCAGCAACATCAGCTACAACTGTTGATTGTGAAAATTTATTGAAGATGCGATACACTCTGAAAACTGTTTTCTAATATTGAGCAAAATTTAAATTTGAAATTATCTTATTCAACGGAAACTTTTTTTCTTAAAATGTAGAAAATTTCCTCTTGTTCCACAGCGCTGTTTCAAGTAAATATTTTCTTAATATATAGAAACTATTTTCTGCGTGTAGCTTATGTTGCCAATGTGAAAAATAAACAACACGCTACTTTGCGCAATAAATGTTTATACAAAAATGTTGCAGATAGCTTTAGCAAACTATTGGCGTCAATAATCCAGTTGACTTGCGCCAGATCAGCAGATGACAAATCGTCTTAAATGTTGTGGAATTCAAACATTTAGCATAATGACAATTAACATGACTCGAAATGCGAGATCTTTTAAGTGTTATAACTGTGTTTGTAACAGCAAAGTCATCGCAAACTATTAATCGACACCAAGAGATAAAGATTAGCATTGATCTGGCAGATTCAGTAATTGTAACAAATAATTTATGAACCAGAATATATAAAACATATCATGTTTTTGCAGATTGCATAGATCTTGACATCAGTCAAATATTAATATAAGACTCATCAATCAAATATCGATAAGCTCATTTTATACTCTAAACGAAAATCATTTTTCTCAATATCAAAACCAGCTTGACTTCATTTTCATTATCAAATTTAATAAGTATCAATTTGAACAAAAATATATTCTATGCACTTTCACAAGTTGTATAAGGTGAAATACCTATGTTATAATGTAAGAACTTTTTATACTCTATACGAAAATCACGATCCCCAACTTCAAAACCAGCTTGACTTCCATTTAAAAATCAAATTCAATATTTATCAATATATTAAGATGCGTTCTGATTAAACTGTTTGATATGAAAATTTACTTTTCTTAATTCTATTTCATATTCTATGCTGTCCGAGCAGTGCCAGTATCAATGCAGGTGAAATTCTTTGTTTATATTGTAATCTTTAAATGATCAGAATAAAATTTAAACATAAAATGATATTTTGTTCATGATATCTAATTAGTGAAGTTTAGTAAATCAACCTTTTTATGGATTATTTTTATTTTACCCTGAAGCTTTTTTTGTTTTCAAAGAACTTGTAACAAGTGTTAACGTCTGTTAATTTATCTTAACTTCATCAAATCTATATGGGATTGAGTAAAAGTCAAACTTCAAAATTTGTCATCACAAAATCCGAATAATCTATACTTTTAATCAGAGAAAAATGGAATGTCGCAAAGAAGAAAAGTAAATCGTTAATTGTGAAAAATGAGTTCGTTAATAAAAAGATAATAGTCATAAATTAAATATATATTTATAATATATAACAAACGAGACGTATAGGTTATGTTATATTAATTCATGTTCGAAGTTAATTTAAACCAATCCTCTGGCTGTCCCACGATACATTTTAAAATTAGAGAACAGCTAATATGTTTTAAATTTAAAATGGAGAACTACAATTACAATTGATATTTTTCAAAAATTTTAATTTTATAAATATCAAAGGAAAGATATACGGTTGGAAAGATATACGAATGGAAAGATATACGAATTCGAATTTCGGTAGTAAATTTTAATAATTTCGCCTCGTTGTTGGCTCGTATATCTTTCCACCATAAAATGGCAAACCTTACTGAAGAGTAATGTCAAAAGAGCGGCAAGAAATATGGCGTCGTTTGCTGGCCCTGTCGCTCTACTTTTGTAGCGTCCCTGTTGAAAAACCCTTGAAAAAACTTTTGTAGCGCTCTTATTGAAAAACCAGACATCAATTCTCTATACTTTACGGTTGCTGATTTTAACTACATACTCAGTTTGTTTCTATTACGTAACGTTTTTAAGAAAATTGCTATTTAGACCCTTTTCAGCCACTTTTTATAACTAAAGAAATGCAGTACCTTACAGAGCTAGAATTCCAAAAAACTGTAAACGCAACTTTTCTTTCAATTGTCAAGACTAATTACAATATACTGTTAAATACTATTATTCCTATACGGCTTTATGTTATTTAAATATAAACTCGAAAAAAAAATGATTTTTTAGACTATTTTTGAACGATTTTTTAGCGTTTTAGATCTAATGATAAATAAGAAAATGATTTATGGTTGTGTAGTACATAGTTTAAGCTAACGAAGAAAATTACTAACATTTTTGTATCGGTTTTCATTTTTAAAATATTCCCCATCAACACAGTTTTCAATCAAAAACTGTTGAAATTTAAAATGTTTGTATATTTTACATACAAATTACTGAAAAATAGCCGTTTTTACCCGAATTTCCTCACCAAAACGCTACGTAATAGGAAGAAACTGAGTATACAATAAGAATAAACATACTTTAAATTCGAAGTAGTGATATATTCAGATAACAGACATTAGTATTTTTTTTTTTTGTGAATTAATTATATAAATGACTATCAAATAAATGAGTATTTTAAAAATGAGTATAAATTCTCAGGGCATATTTTAAAAAGTGGATCAATTAGAAAAAAGTTAGTAATTTTGATAGTTAATTTGGACTTTGCTCTAGATTGCCAAACATCATTATTTTGTACATCATTAAATTAAATGACAAAAAAATCACAAAAAAAAAATCAAATTTTTCCGAGTTTAGATCCAATAATCTTATTAACGTATTGGAATTGGAATATTAGCATTATTAGTATACTAAAATTAGCCTAGATAATGAAAAGAAATATTGCATTTAAGTTTTATTTTTAAACTGTTTTGTCCATAGAACTTTATATTTTTATTCAAAGTAGTTAGTGAGAAGGACTTAAAAATACTTTTCCAATTTTCTTAAAAACATTACGTAATATTAAAAAACTGAGTTTGCAGTCAAACTCAGCACCAACGAATTGTATAGAACTGATGTATGTGATGTCCATGGAAAAAATCGTGTTGGGTAGTGTTATTTATTTCTGAATATATCGTTACTATCAGGGGCGAATGTGAAATATTTGACATTTGCGTTTGTTTTACATTTTTTTAGTTTAGTTTTTCCTCAAGTATACTGTGTCAAAATCGTGTGTGGTTTTGTTGGATATTTCTAGCCACAAAAGACAAAACCAAAAGGGCGAATTCGAAAAATTAAAAATGTTGTCATGCCGAAAGGGCGAATCTTATCGTTTTTTTGCCATAACTTTTTATTGGTATAAGATAAAAACGTCGTGTCAAAGCATTAATTATTGGTTTTTAAAGCACCTATCGATCATAATTAAAATATTTTTTTAAATTTCTATCATTTGCAAGAACAATGTTCGGCACATTATTCTTAAGTAATGATGCCAATCGATAGGTGCTTTAAAATCAAACAATCAATCCTTTATCCTTCACTATTTTATCTTGCACCAATAAAGAGTTATAGCAAAAAAACGAAAAGATACGCCCTTTTGGCATGACAAGATTTCCAATTCCTTCGTTTTGTTGATATAACTCTTTATTGGTGCAAGATAAAATAGTGGTGTAAAGGTAATAATTGTTTGTTTTTAAAGCACCTATCGATTGGCTTCATTATTTAAAAATATTTTCCAAACATTTTTCCAGTAAATAACAAATTGCAAATTAATGTTTGGCAAAATATTTTTAATTAATGATGCCAATAGATAGGTGCTTTAAAGGCAAACAATTAATGCCTTTACATAACTATTTTATCTTGCGCTAGAAATAAGTTATAGCATAAAAAACAAAAATATTTACGTTTTGGTCAGAATATAGTTGTCCGAATCCAAATATATTTTATATACGTTATAATAATTGATGAATTAACCAAAAGAACAGAAAAAAATGGAAAAATAATTAAATTTTACTAATTTTTAAAGCACTTCAAACTTTAAAATTTGATTTCTTAACATACGCCCATTTGGCATGACAGTGACAATTTCGTCTTTGTAAAACTAAAACATACCAAATACTTTTATTCCAAAAAAAGGATTTTTTTCAGTTTTTTGTATAAAATTATAAAAACGAATAGATAAATTTCATAAATTGAAATACCATTCGAAAGATTAACGGATACTCATTTCTTTCCTTCAATGTTAGTCTCAAAGATTAGAAATTGTCGGATATAAATAAGAGGATTTTTGTAAACATATTATTGATATTTTAAAATGTACTTGGTGACTTTTACATCCATCTACTCAATTTTGAGAAGTTTTTTTCGCCGATCATTTGCCTGTAAGGTATAGATATGGCATAGTTTTGAGTTACACTTAAAAATGTTGTAAAGGGTTTTTCAATAAGAGCGCGTCAAATCGCACAACCGAGGCGGCCAATCGACTGGACCATTTCGTGAGATAACACGTTCTCCAAACTTGATTTCCAATAAATTGATTGTGGCATTCGCTGTGTGGCTTGTGGCGCCGTCCTGTTGGAACCACATGTCCTCCAAGTCTATATCATCCAATTGGGGCCAAAAATATTCGGTTATCATTGAACGGTAGCGATTCCCATTCACAGTAACGTGCCGGTCTTGATCATCACGGAAGAAGTACGGCCCATAAACCGCACCAAACCGTAATTTTTTCGGGATGCAATGATGACACATGGAGTACGTGTGGATTGCTGTCTGACCAATAACGCATATTTTGTTTATTGACGAAGCCATTCAGCCAGAAATGAGTCTCATCACTGAAGATGATTTTTCGATGAAAATCCGAATCATTTTCAAGTTGTTGCTCAGCCCAATTCACGAACATACGACGCTTCTGGTGGTCAAGCGGCTTCAGTTCTTGCGTCAATTTGATTTTGTAAGAATGTAGGCCAAAATCTTTTCGGAAAATTCGCCACAAGGACGTCACAGAGATGCCCAACGCTTGAGAACGACGTGTGAGAGACACATGTGGGCTTTCTTCAACTGAAGCCTCAGCGGTAGCAATATTCTCGGCACTTCTTTGTCTCACTGGCACGGGAACATTTTGTACTGTGCCTCTGGATTCAAATTTTTCCACTATACGCTCAATTGTTAATCTGCTAGGACGATTATGACGATCATAAATTGTACGTAGCGCTCTTAACGTTGAGTCCACTGACTCCGAATTTCGGTAGTAAATTTTAATAATTTCGACTCGTTGTTGGCTCATATATCTTTCCATCATGAAAAGGCAAACCTTACTGAAGAGAAATGTCAAAAGAACGGCAAGAAATATGGCGTAGTTTGCTGTCCCTGTCGCTCTACTTTTGTAGCGTCCCAAACCCTGTATTTTCGATTTTCGCTATCAATATTAAATTTTAAAAATAAAATTCGAGAATGTATATTTGCTAAACAACAATTTCTAGTTGGTATACATTTATGAATAGAACTTGAATCGTTTCACATTTAAAAAAAACATTTTGAATTTATTTTTTAAACTCAAGTCAAAAGTCAATAAGCAGATCAGGTGGTAATAATGATCAATGAAAAATTTTGCCAATATTAAATACACTAAACGCCGCTTAACTGTTTTACTAATGATGAATGACACTGCTCTGTAGCTCAGGTGTCATTCACATCTTTAAAAGTTTTTTTTTTTTTATTTTATAATCTTTTATTTTCTTCAAACCCCATAGTAAAGCTGAAGAATGTAATATATATATTTTTAAATTCCTAAAGAAAACATGGTGATTTTCTTAATGATTTATTTGGCGCGTTTGTTGGTTTTTATTTATTTTTTTGTTGGTACTTTTTGCAGTAATTAAGGTATCATTCACACCGACACAGCGCCCCTTAACTAGAGACCATCTAACTAACGGTTTCCTAAATGATGCACCATACACTTCACTGAACTGTGGTAAAACACCAACAACAAAAATTTCTTAATTAC
The DNA here is from genome assembly GCA_951804985.1 of Dryomyza anilis. Lineage (NCBI taxonomy): Eukaryota > Metazoa > Arthropoda > Insecta > Diptera > Dryomyzidae > Dryomyza > Dryomyza anilis. Next base: position 107,333,318 of record OX638130.1, read on the forward strand.
GACTTCTTAGTTGACAACAAAAATTTAGTTTTGTTTGACTTTTGGTAACCTTTTCCGGCAATTAACTTGAACTTTTGTGCTCTCAGCGAAGCTCAGCTCAGAGCTGTTTAATTGTTCTGAGGCATGGGTTAATTAGTGTATTTTGTGAGTGTGTCTATGGTGGTTAATAGAATTTATGTTGCGCTTCTGATGAGTATGCAAATGTTTGTAATAGTGCGACAATTACGTAAATGGCAGTAATAAACATTAGGTGTTGCTCGATGCTTAAGTGATTACGTCAAAAGCATTTATAAATAACATTAGCGCATAGTGAAGGTCATTGAGCTGTCGATGACATGCTGAGTTTATAGTGCGGTTTTAGTTCAAAATTACTTTTTTGCTTTAGGAACTTCAAGATAAAATTATATTTTAAATTATTACTATTTTCGGGTGTCACTTATTTGTTAGAAACAGAGATCGTAAAATATGCTTCAAAAATATTTATTAGTTTATATCCCACACCATCATTGCTGATGAAAAAATGTCCATCATGAGCGATATTTTTATTTTCATCATTGATGAGAATAAATGTAATCGAAATTAATTCCCTTCTCAGAAGTACTCATCATTGATGATGAAAATAGTTTTATCTTAAATTTTTGGTAATCCTGGACAAGTCGAGGAGCACCTCATTCTCCAGTTATCGTTGTACTTATATTTTCTCATCATTTTTCTAATAATTTTTCTCATCTCTTTTCTCATCATTTTTGCATCTTTTCTCATCATTTATTTTCATCTTCAAATGATGAGAATTCGCGACGTTCTGCCTTTTTCTCATCATTCGATGATGCGAAAAATTGAAGATAAAAATTAATATCATCATCAATGGTAATTATTTTTGAAGATGAGAATTATTTCGATCATTAAGCGCTATATTTATTTTCATCAATGATTGAAAAAGATATTTATCAGTAGTGAGGAAAAATGCTCATATTAAGTGAGGGATATAAATAAAGCGATGAAAATAACGTCTTCGAACCTTGGTGAAAACCCATGTCTCGCCTCTTAGTATTGTTTATTTGGACTAAAAAAATAAGGTGTGCAATTCTTTTTTTTTTTTTAATTTGAACAACGAGAACTTGTGCCGCAAGGTAATTTAAAATTGTACAAGGAGATGCATAGTACTAGAAGGTGAAATTTTGGTTATTCCAAAATAATATTTCGAGTAGGTAGTCTTGTAGTGTTGTACATATATGGGCATTTCCTGGGGTTCCTGACGGGACATTCGTATGCTTAAAACCTTCATATCTCGAAGGAAAATTAATGAATTTATTTTTTGTGCATATAATATTTAAATAGGACTAAACATCTGCAAAAATTATAGAATTCTATACGGTACGGGCATTCCGGACGTGACAAAAATGGAAATGCAAGTCGAGGTTCATATGGAAATGCCAAAAAGTCAGCAAATTTTGAGTACAAATGATTTTTTTGAAATATTTAAAAAAAAAATAGTTGAAATCATGTTGAAATCACGAATTCGAATTTCGGTAGTAAATTTTAATAATTTCGACTTTCCATCATGAAATGGCAAACCTTACTGAAGAGAAATGTCAAAAGAGCGGCAAGAAATATGGTGCCGTTTGCTATCCCTGTCGCTCTACTTTTGTAGCGTCCCTGTTGAAAAACCCTTGAAAAAAACTTTTGTAGCGCTCTTATTGAAAAACCCATGTTCCTCTTAATTTTTCTCGAACATTTCTTTTACAATTTAGAATTGTTAAATAACCATTAACTCATTATGCTTCAATAAAAGTTGCAGCAAATGTTGGATGCATTTAATGCGCTGATTTCGAAAATGGCATCAGTTTTGTCAAATTAGCTCTAGTTTTTGATATATCGCCCATTTTTCAATTTCCCATTATTTCTTTTATTTTTAAATATCCAACAAAAAGAAATAATGAAATTATCTTTTCAATATTAAACGCAGAAAATATCGTACTACAATACAAACATTTGATTTAATACGTGAAAATTTTGTTTGCGAGATATAAGCAAAAGAAATTAAAATTTCTTCAAAAGCTGAAAATTTTGGTAATAGAATACGTTATTACTTTTTGTAAATAAATATGATAAACCTTATTTTTATGAGCTTTTATGTGCCGCCTAGTATCTTCTTTAAAATCCCATTTAAGAAAATTAATTACGACTCTTGGTTAAAAAGGTTATATTAATATCCTATTAATATAATAAATCTTTGTTGGTTTGTCCTTTTGTTTGTTCCACCTCTCCGTCTAAACGGCTGATCCGATTTTCTTGAAATTTTTACCAGGGTTAGAAAGGGATGATAGGCTATATATGGGCGAGATTGGACAAAGGGACGTGGCACCTCTGATACAGCCTAAACTTTTAAAGCGATATAACTTGGCACTTACAGCAGCTACAAACATGAAACAAAAAAAACAAATTTTGACACAATATGTATGTTGGATCTGGGCAGAGTATATGCTATATCTCGGTGAGATTGGTGGACTGGGCATGTCACCTCTCATATAACCCAAAAATTAAAAACACATTATATCAGCAATTGGGATAGCAAATTTAATGAAATTTTGATCAGCGTTATATTTAACCATTCTAAACGGTCTTGCCGAATGTGGGCGGGATTGGACAACACACTAAAATTCACCACACCAAAACTCACCACACTAAAATTCACCAAACTAAAACTCAGCACACCTAAACTCACCACACCAAAATTCACCACACTAAAACTCAACACAATAAATTTCACCACACCAAAATTCACCACACTAAAACTCACCACAATAAATTTCACCACACTAAAATTCACCACAATAAAATTCACCACACTAAAATTCGTCACACGAAAACTCACCACACTAAACCTCACCACAATAAAACTCACCACAATAAAACTCACCACAATAAAACTTACCACACTAAAACTCTCCACACCAAAACTCACCAAACTAAAACTCACCAAACTAAAACTCACCACACTAAAACTCACCACACTAAAACTTACCACACCAAAATTCAACACTCCGAAACTCACCACACTAAAACTTCTACTGAAAAAACTCTACGGGGAAAAATTCCACGGGAAAAAATGCTACCGGAAAGAATTCTACGGTATTCTATAACACCAATATAAAATGTACATATCGAAGCACGGGTTCCTTATATAAATAATAAAAAATGTGTTTATATTAATAAAATCGCTCCATATCCTTGCATTCACAAAATCTTTGCACCAGTCGTGTACGGGTCCAGCTAGTATTAAATAAAGACAACATTTCTTTGCCTTATAAAATTAAATCTGCAACATTTACAAAATCAGAAAATTTTAATTTAACAAGTAAAATAAAAACAAGTTACCTTTATTTAATATAGTAATTACAACTCTTTGGATTTAATTGCTAGATGCTCATTTTCACTCATTAAAAAATATGGAAACCAATAAACTTTTCTACCACCTGACATAAATAATTCTGACTATGCAGCTCAGATTTTATATTTATTATATAAATAAATAATGTATAATAAAACAATAAAGTTATCAAAAACTCCAGTCTAAAACTTAGACTGGTTCTACCCAACAAAAAAACCTCGGAAAACCTTTAAAATCAATAAACAAATAATACAAAACAACATGGTGGATGCTGCTAAACTTTATGATGTTCATTAAGAATTTTATTTAAGAAATAATCACAGAAATTTAAAAGTTTTTTATTGCTACCAGAAATGAGACAAGTCACATTTTTCTTAATTTTTGTTTAAAAATGTCACCTCAAATTGAATGTCATCAAACATTTAAAGCCCAACACATGTTTTACAGTCTCTACCATACTACTCTTGATTTTCTGGGCGGTTTATGGTGTGGTTAGGCAATAAAAAAGAAGCGAAGACTTTCTAAAAGGAGAACTCAACACAAAAAAAAACACATCACGATATGAGCTGCATCTGTTTTTTGGTTAATGCATTCTTGCTGTTTAACGATCATGTTTATTATATTAAAAATACAAAATCTTTTTCTTAGATTATGCTATATTAGCATAGAACATATAGCGGCGTTTTTTTTTTATTTATTTTTTTTTGTGTTGACAAACTTTCAAATAAAATATTTTCTCAAAGCTACTATCTTGAATATATAAATTCTATTAAAATTAAAGAAAACCTAATTTTTTGTGTAATCGATATTTATTGCTGATTTGTTTAATTTATGTTCGAAGTTAACCTATTTTGCATAATTTATAAACGTTAATTTAAAAACATTTGTTATTGTGACCTTTTTTTAATTACGAAATGCAATTCTCTTCGAAACTTTACTGAAAATTTCATTTGTTAATTTTATTGCATTGATTAAATCGAACTTAAAATTAATGAACCAGTTAATTGAGACAACGAATCAGTGGTTTTAATTTCTAAGTGTTTCACATAAAATGACATTTTTCTTGATTTATTAATGAACATTGACATGGAAATGGGAATAAAATCGTAAACTTAACATGTTTAAAACTGTCACGATAAATGCAATAAAATTTGATTGGTGCACGGAAGAAATTTCGAAATTTTGAAATAGTACAGAAATTATCAAACAAAAGATATTCCCTAGAAGAAATTGTAATAAGGTCATGACAAGGAACTGATCATGGAATTTTTTCCTTGTCATAACCCGATCAGTTACATGAGGAACATGATCTGGACATGATCATGTCTACCCTTACAGGGTAAATTTTTACTAGGGTTACTCGGAATTTTAAAAATAACACCGAGAAAATGAATTTTTTTTTAGAAATTGTACTAAGATTCAAAGCACTTAGTCAGATTATTGTCCATTATACTGTGGAATCTATTCCTTAAGTTTTGTGGTAAATATTATCATGAGCGCCTATGCCCAAGTCCGGATTCGACACCGAAACCTTTAGAATGCAAACTCAGGGCACATACCTCTAGACTGTTAAGGCTGGCAAATGTAGTAATATTGAATACTTTCTAAGTGAATTTGTATTTATTTTACGTGATTTTACTACACAATGTAATCGCAAACAGTTTTCTACGTCTTTCATGAAGTTAAATAAATACAAAATGTTGTAATATTTCTAGACTTCATATAAATACAAAAAGTAGTTCATTTAAATACAAATGTTGTAACATTTTGCACAGAAATGCTGTTAATGTAGGTAAAATTGTTTTTAAACAAAAATAACTACATCCATATAATAAAAACTAGTACATTTGCTTAAAATGCGTATATATTTATTAAAAAAAATACATTTCTATTTCTTTTTAATAGATTTTTTTTTTCGATGAACAATTTAAAGATTGCATTTTAGTGAATTTTTGATTTATATTGAATTGTGATAAATATCAGTTGTTTTCTTGAACATTGAAACTGTAGGTACCAACTTTTTTAATTATGTTGGACATTTAAATAAGAAAAACTGTCAAAGTATAGAAAAGCGCGTAGGCAAATCCAGTTCAATTATGAGTGAAATGTATATTTTTGGTACTATGAAATAAACCCCAAATGAAAATAAAAACCCCAACAATAAAATGTTATAACTCACAGCATTTTTCATACGATTTTGGGTGTATTTCATACGAAATAACTCCCAAAATCATTGGGAATTGTTTCATTGTTTCAATAAAATTTACCACACTAATATTCACCACACTCAAATTTACCACATCCAAATTTACCACATCAAAATTCACCACACTTAAACTCACTACAAAAAATCCACCATTCTCAAAATCACCACACTAAAACTCACCACAATAAAATTCACTACACTTAAACTCACCACTCTAAAATTCACTACACTAAAACTCACCACACCAAAATTCACCACACTTAAATTCACCACACTAAAACTCACCACACTAAAATTCACCATACCAAAACTCACCACACTGAAATTCACCGCACCGAAACTCACCACTCACCAGAATTCTACGGGAAAGAGTTCTACTTGGAAGAATTCTACGGGGTAGCACAGTCTGAGAAAGAATTGTATATGAGAAAAGTTGTTTTACCGGAGAATTAGTTTTGTTTTGGTTACTACATTTATAAAACCAAAAAAAAAAAACGTCCACAGCGAAGCACGGGTCCCTGATATAAATAATAAAATGTTTTTTATGTTAATAAAATTACTGCATATCCCTGCATTCACAAAATCTTTGCACGAGACGTGCACGGGTCCAGCTAGTCAAAATATAAAGTAATTATATTTCAAAAAAAAAATATTCAAATTTTCTGTTAAATATATAAAATATACAACATTATATATACATTAATTATATATATAATTTAATATTTTAATTTAACAGATATTAATTTGTTTTTTTGTATATTGGGGGTTATATCATTTCTTTTGGGGGTATTTCATTTCTTTTGGGGATTATTTCACTGAGAACATTTTGTGTTAAAAATTTGGGTATTATTTTATTGGAGGTTATTTCATCTTTTTATAAAAAATAAAATCCAAATTTTTGGGACATATTTCATTTCGTTTTTGGGCGTTGTTTCATTTATTTTGTTCATTATTTCACTATTTTTATTCATTAGGTTTATTTTATTGGATATCAGTTAAATGGACGTTATATTATTGTGAATTATTTCATTGGGTGCTTTTTCGTAGCGCCATATTTTTGGTTCTAGTTGGAAATTTTTCAACTACATGGCTATGTGGACGTCATAAATTATGTTTAAATATTAAACTAAGTCGCATTAATACTGTTTTCTATTTTTGTATTATTAATCTTGAATTGTTTAAAACGACTTTATGTGTAACAAGTAGATCTGCTTTTGAAAGAATTATGTGAAAAGAATTTAATGAAATAAAAAAGTCAAAAACATTTAAATCAATTATGTCTGCCGGCAAACATGAACCAAACTGTCTTTATTAACATGTTTGCCGATGATTTGTTGTAATTGCCAATCACTATTTAAGGGCTACAATCAGAAAGACACCACGGGATAACGAAAAATAATGGATTATAATCTTGAAATTGAGTTTTTGAATAGAATAGAAAAAAAAATTATAATAAAAATATTTCAAATAAAAAAAAATGTATAACTGATAATGAACATTTAGCTATATCGAAAAAATCAAGATCAAAAGGTTAAAAAGTGAATACATTTCTGAACTTGTTTCGAGTATTCAAAGAAAATGTCAATATTTCGAACAAATAATAAAGAATATATCTACTAAGTTTGTGATTTTCAGGAACACTTTTCCTGCGGTAGCTCAGTGGTTGCGAGCCGAAATGTCCCGTAGCTCAGGTTCAAATCTAGACTGGGACTAAAAACATCTTTTCATAGACAAATTTTTCTACCTCTCGCCAGTCAATGGCAAACCTACGAGAGTAAAACAATGCCTAAGAAAAGTACTCACCCCTGCGTTCGGATTCGGAATTAAACTGTAGGTCATCACTTTTCTTGAAAATATAACAATCATCGTTGAAATTTTTATCCGATTCCCATATAACTGGGATTTCGGGTTCGATACCCATTATGTTTGAACTAAACCAGATGTCTTAATACATATACTATTCGAGTAAACTTTTGAATCAGTAACATAAATACGGCGGCCTACGCGCAACTTCGAATGCCAAATGAAGCCATGCAAATAAAAGCCACAAGTGGCCGAAATGCGGCACAGGTAGTAGGGAGGCAACAGGTAGAGACGGCCGGACAACAACCGAGCCACAGACAGCTACATAATTTTTCAATTTAAATTTAAATTTCATTCGGAAGTCGTTAAAGTAGAGTCTTAAATAATTCATAATTTTGTGGAAGCTACATTTTTATTTTAGTTTTTATTCTTATGCTTTAAACTTAATTGAATTATGTTTTTTGTTTATTCATTCATTCAGTCAGTCATTTATTCTTAAATTTTGTATTCTAGGAAGTTGTTTCAGTGCTTTGTATTTTGTTTTATTTTACTACAATTGCTGTTATATTCTACACTTGTTCTTGGCTCTGTCAGTTAACTTTTGTAGTCTCTTTTGCTGTGGTGCGGTGTGTACCGTCCGGCTGCCACCGCGTATGCCATCATCGTTTTATAGGTGAGGGTCATGGCGACGTGTTTCTAGACGTAGCTTTTATTTCTGTATTCTTAGAAAATTTTGCGAATGCTTTGAGAGGAAATCCAACGGAAGTTTTGTATGTTCGTTGGTGGTGGGAAATACAAAAGACTTGAGCGACAAACTTGAGTCGGGAAGTGTTTTCTGTGTGAATTGGGTTTTTTTTAGTTGGTTTTTTTGTTTAATTGTTGGTTTGTTTAATTAAAGTTGACAAAAATAAAGGAAATCATTAAAACAATTAAGCATTTGGAAGCTTTTGTTGCAGTTTAAAAATGTATTTGGTTCTTATGAAAATTAAATTTTGATAAAAAAAATTAATAAGAAATAATTTTAACATAATTTTTTTTAATATTTCTTAATTTATGTATATAAAACTCTTGGTCCGTCTGTCTGTCAGTCTGTTTGTTCCAGCATCACGTCTAAACCGCTGAACCGATCTGACTGAAATGTTGCACGAGGATACTAATGAGTCCGGAAGGTGACATAGACTATATAGACTATATACGGTATTGGACAAAGGGGCGTGGTAGCTCCCATACAACATAAACTTTCAAAACGATATAACTCGGCGTAGTGTGTGCTACGATCATGAAACAAAAAAATCAAATAAAAAAAATAATACAAAAGCAAAAACAAAAAACACAAATAAAAATACAACATTAAAGTAAAAGCGCAAAACATAAGTAAAACACAAAAATAACAGCATACTAAAAAATAAAAGAAAAAAAATAAAAAAAAAACAAAAGCAAATACACAAAAATAAAAGCAAAATCACAAAATAAAGAACAACACACAAAAACAAAAAGAAAAGCAAAAAAAAACAGCAAAAATACAAAACTAAAAGCAAAGACTCATAACAAAAGAAAAAACACAAAAATAAAATCAAAAATACAAAAACAAAAGCAAAAACACAAAATCAATAACAAAATCATAATAAAAAAAAATCAAAAACACTAAGCAAAAACAAAAACACAAAATCGAAAATGCGAAAATTCAAAAATATCAATAAAACGAAAACATAAAACGCGCAAAACATAATTTAAAACAAAAGCAAACCATACAGAAAAAATTAAAGCAAAAACTTAAAGTCAATTTCAAAACCAAAAAAAAGCAAAAACAGAAGCAACCAAATAAAAATTGCAAAAAATGAAAAATCTAAAGAATAGCAAAAACATAAAACGGATAAAACAAAAAAATACGGGAAAAATAATAAAAAAAACGGGAAAAAAACAAAAATAAACAGTTATGCTTAAAAATTGGGTTAAAAAAAAACAAAAAAAAATTAAAAATCCCCGTTGCGCAGCCCGGGTACGAACTACTTGTATTTTCTAAAATTGAAATATTTTATAATTATTTTTTCTAGATCGTTTATATATGAATTTTAAATCGTTTTTTGTCAAAAAAAAATGGTTTTAATTTCGGTTACAACAACTGGATTTCATTTTACAGCTGTACGCTGTGCATAAAACTGGAAATTTGTTAGACATTTTATTGATTTAAATAAATGCGTTTTTTTATAGCGGTTTTATTACAAATTCCTTAATTTATTCGCATTATAAATGATTCAAAACATACGAAAACAAAAACTGGTTTGTTTTTTTTTTTACTAATAAAAAAAGTTTAAATTAAATTTTTAATTTTTATAAATTTTTTTTATCGCATTTTTAACTCATCTTACATGGAAACTAAAAATCACAAATTTAACGATTTCACATAAATTACCTCACAGCACATGACGTCAATTCATATTACATCCCCCATTGACCTTATTTGCAATTTTTGTATTTTTGACTTAGTGTTTGTGGCTTTTACTGTTGAAATTATAAAAATTATTTTTAAATTATTGTTGATAACATTATTTCACTAATAAAAACATTTAGGCCGTGTCCGTTAATTAATTGCACGCGTCTGCATTGCTATAAATACATTGTGTGTTAAAAAAGAGGCCACTGACATTGATTTATATAAATTATTTGAGTTGTTAACAGAACGAATAAATAAAGAGAACTTTACGAGTTGCTGCCTGCATCCACGCTTTATTATATAAACTTTATCATTATCTCATTCACTTTATAATTACGATAACATAATTGATTTCAAAGTGCAACAAATATACAATTTTTATTCCTCATCTTTTGACTTGATAACGATTTTAATGTAATACGAGGTCGCTCGAATCTGCAGTTAAAATTATATTAATTATGTTATTTCCTATAATCGTGCTACCAACAGACAGACTGACAAATGTACAGAAATTCGGACAGAGGATAAAGGTGACGGGGATCAAATAGACCTATGTATTTCCGTATCAACCACACCTCTTTCGGGGTGCAATACAGTGTTCACACTTATCGCAATGCAAATGGAGTAGATTTGGAAAATTTGGGGAGTAGAAATAAGTAAAAAGATGTAAAAAGAATAGAAAATTTAATGTAGAAGTAAATTTTATAAAAAGGCATAGGAATATGCATTATTTTATAAATCCTCTTTTGACATAAGGTTAATTGAACCAACGTCTGAATGTTGCAACCGAAATACATTTGTTGTAACCTCGTGTCATTAAAATGAACGTATCTTATTTCACTATAATCGAAATGTTAGTATGCGCAACTGCATAATCGGTTACCGTAACGGTTAACAATAGGAAATATATTAATTAAGTAACATTGCGAAATAAATACATTAAGGTCCGTTTTCACAATGTTCGGTAACGTTATCTGTACATTTGTTAACTGGCAGATAACCTAACTTTCAGAATAAAGTTTCTGTTCAATATTTTCGTTTTCACCTACTCAAATTATTTCACTTCCGGTTAGAACGATATTGTTATAGATTTTCTGTCATATCTGGCAACTAATTGACATAAATAAATTAATTCAAATTTAATTTTTCAAATTTAAAATTTCATGAAATTGTGAATTTGTTTGTCGTCATATTTGGATATTGCGACGACAGATATCCAATCGCAATAGACCGTTTTGCTAATATTTCTATTGCCATTTACCTTATGATATTTTGCGACATTATATTATTACGAAAAGAGGTAATTTGCCCCACTGTGCAAGCATTCAACAATAATAAATGAGACGCAAGACAATTCAGCGCACTAAGCAATGTGTTAGAAAGAGACGGAAGATCATTCAGCGTACTGGGCAATGTGCGAGAAAGAGATGGAAGATCAGCGCATTAAAACACATGAGTGCGAATGAGATGCCAATAGCATGCGTCATTCACGAAACGAGTAGAGGTTCTCGAAACAAGTCGAAGATTGTCGAACTGATGCATGCAGTATATAAGGGAGCCGCATCTGAGATACTTCACTTCAGTAGTGATTGTAAAGTGGTCGAGGGCATCTCGTGTGATAATTGTCAAGTTAGATTGGGGACATGCAGCAGTTGTTAGAATTTGTTATTAGTAAAGTTGTTTATTAAAGTGAATTAATAAAGTTAATTGTTATAATTTAAACCAAACATAAGAGTGTTTTTATTTTGTACACAATCCAGAGATACGAACTTGTAGAACAGTTTTCCGTAGACTGAATTTTCGTAACAATATTTTGGTATTTTGAGAACAATTTTAAGTAGAAATTGCAGCATAATTTTTTCAATGGATTGTCAAAATCTGTCGGTTATAAATATAACGGAAACATGTTCTATCGGTTAAAGTATCCGCCGGGTAAAAAAATTTAAATGACAAACAGATATAACAAATGATTGTGAAAACGAATTTTGCGCAAACTGTCGGTTAAAGTGGAAGTTAGTTAGGAAGTTAAACTAGATATTGTAAAAACGGCCCTAAGAATAATAAAATAATAATTTAATTTAATTCAATACAAATTGCATTCTGGCTAGTGATATATAAAATATTCAAAATTTCAGTTGGAGGCTTATAAACTGATTTGCAGGTTGTCATAACCGACTTGGAGTTTGTCACAACCGATTGAGAGTTTGGCTCAACAGATTTAGAGGTTGCCACAACTGAATTAAGTGATTGCTGTAACTACGTTATCAGTTGATCACCAATTTGTATGTTGCCACAATCTCATGATTACCAACTTGATTGCCACAATCTCATGCTCATCGATTTGGATGTTGCCACAACCTCATTTTTATGATTTATATTCATTCCTGATTTTATAAATTTTCTATAACACTGATTTTTTCGGAGTGGTCCGTTCTGGAGTTGGTGTTGGTGTGTATCTGAACACTCAATGAAAGTATCTGGAACACTCAATGAAATCCATGCTGTTTTCAAATTTTACTTTAATAAAATTGCTACAAACTTATATATTTATTTATAATAATAATAGTTTGGCGCTACAGTCCTGTACAGAACTTCGGCCGAGCTCTCTCACCATTTGAGCTGTGCTTGTTTTATTTGTACTCAACGTGGTGGGACCTAAAGTTTATTGCCGATTCCGAACGGCGGGTGAGAGCTTTTCATAGACAATGGTTTTACTCTCGTAGGTTCGCCATTTACTGACGAAAGGTAGCGCGGTATAGAAAAATGTGTCTATGAAAAGATGTTGTTAGCCCCAGTCCAGGCTTGAACCGGGGACCTTTCGGCTCGCAGTCCAACGCACTAACCACTGAGCTACCGCGGCTACTCGGCTATTTACTTCTACAATTTAAAGGCGAGAGAAAAAAGAGGTCATTCATTTTACGAAAATCAATGATAGTTATTAGGAAAATTATAATATTTACATTTTTCTCATCAAATTAAAAAAAAGTAAGCTACTTTTGCAGAGTGAGTAGATTTTAGTAAAAGAGAGTAGAAACTGCTACTATCGGAATAGATTTTAAAAATACGACTGAAATATAGTAGATCTATTTAAATCGGAGTAGAGTAGTAGATTTTAAAAATACAAATGAAATGAGTAGATCTACTTCGATCGGGGTAGAATTAGAATACTGGTGCGCTATCTGCTAAGATTCACAGCACTCAGGTAAACTATATCCATTGTAATGTGGTATTCATTTCCTACGTTCGTGTTTAATATCAATAGTCCAGTGCTGAGGCATAATGAATACCTTTTTACTTTTACTAGTGCAAAATACGTCCTTCTTTTGAGTCATTTTCACAGTTTTCACAGTCACACATTTACAATTTTCTAACTGGTTTGAACGATATGTAATTTTGAATAAAAAATGCAGAAGTTTTTAAAAGTGAATTTTTATTTAATTTTCTTCAACAGACAACTTTGTCAGACATATATCATTCAAAAAGTTTTTCCTTAAAAATCTTAAAAAATTGTCAAACTAGAAACAGCTGAACGATCTGCCTTTTTTGCCAATTGTTTGTTGTTTTATTTGTTGGTACAAAACACCTAATTTGTACTAACTGAACCTTGAGCACGTTAAGACAATATCTTAAAATTGTCAAATAAAATATAAAAGTATTAGAGTAATTACAGAAGAATTTGCATATTTAAAGTAATTGCAATATTAGAGCAATTAGAGAAGAATTTTCATCTTACTAAAATTCAACTGAAGATTTTTCAATGAATGCTATTTGAAGAATCCCTTATAAATCAAAATATATTTTAATGTGCTAATTAAAAGTTGTATAATTTAGAACATTTGACATCATTTTTTAACAGCATTACTTGGAATTCTTGTTATTTCAGTTTACCATTTCAGTGATATTCACTGACTTACTTATATTTATTTTTAATAACTATTAATAGAGTTCAGCATAAAATTATGGATAATTACAAATTTCTTTTGAAATAAACTAAATTCAAATTAGACCATATTAGATGCATTTCAAATTTTACTACATAACTAATTTGACAATTTTTCTTTTATTTTTGTAAAACAAGCACTGCGCAACAGAAAAATAATGCAAAATTTTCAGTATATCAAAAATTGCATAGAAATTCTTGTCATATGTAAATTTATTATCAGGAGTAACGAATTGTTAATCGTTTTACGATCTTCATACGGTCATGAATCATTTAGTGTTTAGCAATCTTCAAACGATCATTAACTTCAATCATTTGTTAAGCATAATTTTGTTGTTTAAGAATAGACATAATGCGATCAGCTATGAGTATTACTGATCGACGAACTTCACACATAATCATTACAGTATCAATCACTGATGTCTAAAAATAATCAGCATTTAATAATTTGTATGATCTGGATTATTACTCAATCCCCATCTAAGTATTTGATTTTTAAACCACTCTACCTCCATCCCCTAGTAAAAACTGCTCTAGAGTCATGATCGGGCAATTATAATTCTATTTTATACCTTGTAATAAGCCGACGAACATGATCTGGTCCCATTAATACCCTATCCTATTAATAAAGGGTTTTTCAATAAGAGCGCTACAAAACAAAAACGGTTTTGGATATCAATGAAATTCTTTATTCCTGTAAAAGTACGTTCGATGCCATTATGTATGGAACTCGATTTCTTTTGCATGGCCACCACGGGCCACCACGGGCACGCTTGCAGAAGTCCAGACGCTGAACCCAATTTTTGACGGTTTTCCGGCATAAATCGGCCGATACTGCTGCAATTTCACGTTCGATATTCGTACGAAGTTCATCAATCGTCGCTGGCTTGTTGGCATAGACCATAGACTTGACGTAGCCCCATAGGAAATAGTCTAACGGCGTCAAATCGCACGACCGAGGCGGCAAATCGACTGGACCATTTCGTGAGATAACACGTTCTCCAAACTTGGTTTCCAATAAATTGATTGTGGCATTCGCTGTGTGGCTTGTGGCGCCGTCCTGTTGGAACCACATGTCCTCCAAGTCCATATCATTCAATTGGGGCTACAAATATTCGGTTATCATTGAACGGTTGCGATCCCATTCACAGTAACGTGCCGGTCTTGATCATCACGGAAGAAGTACGGCCCAATGACGCCGCCGGCCCATAAACCGCACCAAACCGTAATTTTTTCGGAATGCAATGATGACTCATGGAGTATGTGTGGATTACTGTCTGACCAATAACGCATATTTTGTTTATTGACGAAGCCATTCAGCCAGAAATGAGCCTCATCGCTGAAGATGATTTTTCGATGAAAATCCGAATCATTTTCAAGTTGTTGCTCAGCCCAATTCACGAACATACGACGCTTCTGGTGGTCGAGCGGCTTCAGTTCTTGCGTCCATTTGATTTTGTAAGAATGTAGGCCAAGATCTTTTCGCAAAATTCGCCACAAGGACGTCACAGAGATGACCAGCGTTTGAAAACGACGTGTGAGAGACACATTTTGGCTTTCTTCAACTGAAGCCTCAGCGGTAGCAATATTTTCGACACTACGGGCACTTCTTTGTCTCACTGGCACGGGAACATTTTGTACTGTGCCTGTGGATTAAAATTTTTCCACTAGACGCTCAATTGTTGATCTGCTAGGACGATTATGACGACCATAAATTTGACGTAGCGCTCTTAACGTTGAGGCCACTGACTCCGAAT
The DNA here is from genome assembly GCA_951804985.1 of Dryomyza anilis. NCBI lineage: Eukaryota > Metazoa > Arthropoda > Insecta > Diptera > Dryomyzidae > Dryomyza > Dryomyza anilis. The sequence goes on from OX638130.1 coordinate 107,348,849, forward strand.
TTCGGTAGTAAATTTTAATAATTTCGACTCGTTGTTGGCTCGTATATCTTTCCATCATGAAATGGCAAACCTTACTGAAGAGAAATGTCAAAAGAGCGGCAAGAAATATGGCGTCGTTTGCTGTTCCTGTCGCTCTACTTTTGTAGCGTCGCATTTGAAAAACCCTGTACCCTTGTAAAAGCTCATCCTCTTAGAGAAGACATGATCATATCCAGATCATTTTGGCAGTATAAATTTGATCAGGTTATGACTACACAGTAAAAAAAAGTACCTCATATTAATGAATTCCGTTCTTCAAACCATGATTCATTGTATTAAAGAACGATTCATAATATTAATGACTAACGACATCAATCTTATGAATGCTATCATAAATATAAAGAACGTTTGGTAACTGTCGAAAAAGTGATCTTCAATATGATGACCTGTATGTGAAGAATACGTTTCATCATATTAATGAACCAAAATATAAAATACAACATATATGTTCATCATATTGAAGAACGCTGTTCATTAAACCAAATTCTTATCAAAATATTTGTGTGTGTAATTTCTTATATAATGCTTGCTCGACATGCATAAATTATTAAAATATTTTATAATATATTTAAAATAATTACAATTTTTTATTAATAAAAAGTTATATTTATAAAAAAATTATTTTTGAAAAAAATGTTTTTTCGAAAAATTTTTTTTTTCGATTATATATTTTTTTTTTTTTGAAAGCATTTTTTTGTTCTAATAAAATTTTTTCGAACAATTTTTTTTTTAGAAAAAAATTTTTTTTTTCAAACAAATTTTTTTTTTGAAAAAGAAAATGTATATCCTATAAGTAAAATATAGGTATATGCCTATAGGTATAAATACAATTCTCAGTTACCGTGTAGTATAATTCGTACTTCGGAAATTTCTACTATGGTTGGTAGAAATTTACCCTAATAAAGATGACATGATCATCAAAAGACCTTGTTAGTTTGGTTAAATTTTATACTTGCCATTCTTAAAATATATTACAAGTCCATGATAATATCTACAATAACAGAGTAAAATCGACATCGAATTCGAATGTATATTCTTAACTTTGGATCTTTTGCGAGCAAACCTGCACCGTAGATAATCTCAAAATGTCGAAGCAATTACGTACATTTTCAAGTATGCATATCAATATTATTATTAAAGTAACTTATTTGCCTGTTGTCTGCAATAAATTCACCAAACTTTGAATTTATTTAAACACTTGAAATAAATGCGCGTAACGCACGAACTATACGGGTGTGGCAACACCATATACCATATACATTTTGGGCAAAAACCTACCTGCAAAAAGAAGTGGCAATAAATGCACCTTTTGCTGGTTGCAATGCCAGCACTTTGAAGCTTATCAGTAAATTTATTGCTGCTTTGTTTGCTAAACAAATACACATCAAATAATATATGGCAACACTGGAGGATGTATAATAAGAACAAGCAGAATAAAAAGCAGTTTTGGAAGATGTTGCAATTTTCAAAAGAAGCAAAAAAAAGGCGGCAGCGCTTGAAGAATGGCCTAAAGTACAAGTTAATGCATAAAGCGTGCCTTATGATGATTTGTTATCGGTCAAAGAGTTAAAAAATAAATATATAAAAACAAAAATATTTTACAAAATGACAGCTGAAACTTTGCAGCACAAAGCAGGCACACGAAAATTAAGCACCAGCCTGATGTATCATTGCTTTAAATTGCACACAAGTAAAAACCGATTTTATTTTTTGGTGCTGCTGCTGATTCTTTTGATACATTTGGCCAATTTGCGGCACGCCATTACAGCCGATGATTATTCAATTTAATTTTGTTGGTGCTGCTTATATTCGAACGCAATTTGAGATTTTTTTTATAATTTATTTTGGTTTTGTTTTGGGCGGCAACACGCCGAATTATAACATCATCAACATGAACATCGTCATCATTGGCGGCGGCAGCAGCAATAGCAACAGCACCACCATCCAACCTCCCGGTGCAATTGAGGTGTGTGCTTTGCTTAGTGCTTTGGCCAGCCGCCATTTGGCGCACGTTTAACGCCGTCTTTGGCATCAGCATTTGATCCGAATCAGTTGCAGTTGCACCAGTTGCAACAGTTGCACCTGCAAAATTTGCAGACGGCTGAAATTGTCCGCGTGCCTTGTATTTTCATTGAACAAATAATGATAAACATTAACACAAAATTGCAGCTGATGCTTGTTATTTTGAATATTTGAAATTTGCCAAAAAAAAAAATAAAACTCAAAAAATTCTGCTTTAATTTTATTTTCTTTTTTAAAATGCCCGACTTCAATTTATTTCATTTTACTTCACTTAACGATTTCATGCAAAAATCTCTGCGCGTTGTAGAACATGCTCATGAGCTGCATGTTCTTCATGTCGTCATGAACTCATGGAATAATTATTCAATGAGTGAGCGCGGCGCTGTTTCCACGATCGTCAAGCGCTTCCGCTTGGGATTCTTTTGGAAAATTATCAGATTCTCGATAGAACATCTTCGCGCCAAGATTCCAGTGAAACGTAGAAATTCTACTAGGTAAACTATAGTCGATCGGCAACGATTGTAGAGAATAAGTATTACAAAATATATCAAAACCATGAAAACCATATTAGCGATCGTTAGTTAGTAGCAGAGTTCGTAAAATATCACTCAAAGATATTTATTCAATCTATATCCCTTACAAAAAAAAAACAATAATTTCTGAAGAAAAAAAAATTCCATCATGAGCGATATTTCTATTTCCATCATTGATGAGTATAAATATATCGCTCAATGATCGAATATAATTCTCATCTCAAAAGTACCCTCTCAAAAGTGGGTAAAAAATCACATTTACGAAAATAAAATATTTTTGAATGTCAATTTCATGACGTTAGCTCTCGATTTCTGCAACAAATATATATTTCGAAAATGTAGTTTTTGACCCTTTCTGAGGGTCATGGATCACTCCAATAGGTACCATTGGGCTTCTAATGATGTCCGATATAAACTTCATAAATTAATAATGTTCGGTCATAAATTGAGTTTTGACCCGATTTTTGGAGACATTGAAGACCCCTTGGTACACCCTAGCGATGTCAATCCCGGACTATTTATCAATTCCGAAAATTTCGAGACTAAAAAATTTGATTCCCGGGATACCGGGATTAGTCCCGGGATTTAAAAATAATAACAGAGGCATAAAATAACCATATTTCTGTTTGAATATTAAACAATTATAATGCTTAAGGCTCAAACAAAACTCATATATTCAAATGCATCTGTTTTGAGGTTGGGTAGCCGCGGTAGCTCAGTGGTTATTGCGTTGGACTGCGAGCCGAAAAGTCCCCGGTTCAAGCCTGGACTGGGGCTAACAACATCTTTTCATAGAAACATTTTTCTATACCGCGCTACCTCTCGGCAGTAAATGGCAAACCTCCGAGAGTAAAAACATTGCCTATGAAAAGCTCTCACCCGCCGTTCGGATTCGGCAATAAACTGTAGGTCCCACCACTTTGAGTACAAATATAACACGCACAGCTCAAAATGGTGAGAGAGCTCGGCCTAAGTTCTTATAGAACTGTAGTGCCAAACTATTATTATTATATACCCCAGAGTATCATCAAACCATTTTTTAAATACTTTATTAATAAAGGTTATGTTCATAGAAAACGATTTCAGTTTTATCGCTATCCGAAACCCGGATTTAAGTCGAAAGTGACGTAATTCATTACTATTGACATCATTTACGAAATATCGAAAGAGGTCTTTAGTGTTTTAAAATTACAGTCCATTAAATGTTAGATTTACTTTTTCACGAAATGTGTATAAAAATATTGAAAGACTCTTCAATAAACTTTTAAAAATTGATCAATTAGCATTTTTTGTAATCCCGGGATTTAATGATGATCCCGGAATCATGTTTTCGGGACTGATTTGACTCAAATCCCGGGATTCCGAAATTTTGGCATTGACATCCTTAGTACCACCATGCATCCCACGAAGTCTGCTATCGATTACCGCAATAAAAATTGACAAAAATTGATTTTTTGCCCCATGTTGGAGGAAAGAGACCACTGCAAAATGTAACAATAGGAATCTAGTGATACCCCTCTATTGATTTTGGCAATTAAATTTGTGCACCATGAAGAATTTCGCCCAATCCTAATATCAGATATACGATAGAACATTTAATATTTCATTAAAAATATTTATTATATACCATAATGACATTTCTCGAAAATATTCTTCCCAGACACAACACTTTCTCATTCTTTAGATGAATTGCCTCGGGAAAAATATTCGGATAATAATACGCCGTGTAAAATTGTCTCGGACAAAATTGTAGTGTATATTGAGTTTAATATTTCACTCAATATATTTAAAATATTCCAAAACAGACACAAATGGAAACCAATTTCAAGACATTCATTTTATTTTAAGCATGAAAATAAAATAAAATGTGTTTCTCACAACAACAAATCACAAGTAGTGTCAAAATAAAACACAAACAAGACGTAGTTGTAGTGAAGAGGAATATAATGATGTGCAATAAAAATTGAAATACTGAAATGAACTGTGTTATTCGGATAATAATACGCCGGGTAATATTTGTCTCGGACAAAATGGTATTGTATATTGAGTTTAATATTTAACTCAATATATTTTAAATATTCGATAATAAACACAAATACATTGGAAACGCACTTCAAGACATTCATTTTATTTCAAAACATTTACTGTCGCTGACTCTATGCTTGAAAATAAAAAAAAAATGTATTGCTCACAACAACAAAGCACAAGTAGTGTCAACACAAACAAGACGTAGTTGTAGTGAAGAGGAATATAATGATGTGCAATAAAAATTGAAATACTGAAATGAACTGTGTTATGACAGATAGTACTCAGTGCACTTTACATTTTTTTATCATTTTTTCTCTAATTACTCTAATGGACCTGTAATATTTCGTTAATATTGAAATATGGAAAAAACAAGTAGTGTCATTTGGTTTTGTTTTTCAAAACATTAAATATCTTGACACTACTTGACACCAATGAAACAAACATTCACTCTAATACTGTACACTGTCATTGCAAAATGTACTCAATACTGTAGAGTAGAGTAGTGTATATTTTGCAGAGGGAACTTCAAATATATTTTTGCAGATGTCTATTAAATAATGAGACCCGGACAATTCATCGCTGTAAATATTCTCACAAAAGACAAAACATTGAGATTATTTACTTTCTCGGGGAAAATAGTAGGGGGAATAATACTCCTGAGAAGATTTGTCTCGATAAAATCGTATCGGTGACAAACTCTCAAAGAAACATTGTCACTAAATAATATTTTGAGACTATTTATCTCGGGAACATATAGTCTTGGAGAGGAATTGTCGAAGAAGATTTGACCGGTTAAAAATTGTCCCAAACCCTTCGATAGCCATAAAAAATGTTGACCATTATGCTAATGGCCAATACATGTTGAGCATGCAACTCGTCGTATAATGATAAATCAGAAATACTATGATCAGGTCTCGATGAACATTTTTGTACCCTACACCTATGAGGTACAGGGTATCTTAACTTTTTATTTATTTATTACCAGAAGTTATTTCATTAAATCAAAAAGACCAATTTCGTGCATATTTTAAAACCAACTTAATTTGAGATTTTTATACCCTACACCTATGAGGTACAGGGTATATTAACTTTGTGCATATATTGTAACGCCCCTTAGGAGGCGTGTCCGGTATGGAAAAGTATATATATTCTTGATCAGCATCACTACCCGAGTCCGTTTAGCCATGTCCGTCTGTCTGTCTGTCTGTCTGTCTGTCTGTCTGTCTGTCTGTCCGTCTTGCTGTCTTGCTGTCTTGCTGTCTTGCTGTCTTGCTGTCCGAATACAGAATAACTTGAGAAATACTGATCAGAATGCGATGAAATTTCGTCTCAATATATTTTAGCCAAAAGTAGGAACTGAGTTTGAAAATGAGCAAAATCGGTCAACGGACACGCCCACCTCCCATACAAGTCACTTTTATATAACTCTTTCGAAACTAATATTTCGAAAAGTATTCAAGGTATAGTTATAAAATTTAAAACGTATTGTTAGAATTTACCTAAAAATATGTGGTCCAAAAATGGGCGTGATCCGCCCACTTTTTTTTTCATTATTTCCCGGGTTTTCATAGTGGAAATTTGATCCGTAAATTATTAAAATCAAATCTATGAAATATTAGCCTTTCAAAATTTTAAATATAGGCGTGGTCCGCCCAATTATATTTTTCAATTTTTTATTAGTTGTTTATACTTTTATATAAATTTTTTAATTTATGGGGATATAAGACGTAAATTTCTGATATATGAATAATATTCTGAGGTTCAGCATAATTAAAAATTTAAAATTAAGGTATACAATTAAATATTCCTCATTAATATCTCCACCAAAGGTGTAGGGTATTCCATAGTCGGGCCCGACCGACTATAAAAATCCGCCCCATGTGACCGAACTTACCCATGTGACCTAACTTTCCCAACTCGTTTTATATTAACTTTTATTATATTAAAATGTTATTTTTAAGAAATCTAACTCATATGTAAAAATTTTACACTTTTCGATACTAAAGTTAGTAACCACTCTTTTTATGTGTAGCGTGTGCACTGTTCAAAAATGTTGCTGTAAATAATGCGCATTGCAAATGAGTTGCTCGAGTGGGCGTCGAATATTGTATGAAATAAAATTTATAAAATATATTTATTATAATTTTTTTTTTTTGATTTATTCTAAAAATGAAATGGAATGTTTAAAAATGACATGAACAGCAGCTGGCTGTATGAATCACTTTTGTTATCGCTTGAAAATTTGATTTTTTTTTAAACAAAATGTTATTCCCAGCAAACAACATTAGATTATTTATGTAGAAGCCACAATTTTATGTTGTTTTGTTTTAAATTCATTTTAGTTGCTTTGAATTGTATTGTTTGAGACGCACGTGCGCAGTAGACCACAACACCAGCAACAACAATAACAAATCCTCAATGTCACTTACACTTGATTAATATGCTTTACAACAGCAACAACTATATTTACAACATTAACTGAACTTCTAAAAACCACAAAAACCTAATGAAAAAAAAACTCAAAGGACTTCCTTAATTGTTTTGTATTTGTATTTTAAATGGCACCCATTAGTTGAAGTTTTAAATGTAGATTATAAGACAAAAATGAGAAATACTGACAATAAAAAAAAACGGATAATGTCATAAATTTGTCAATTGAATGTTGAAAAAAATGAAAAACCACAGATAAATAAATTTTATCGAAACATTTAAAAGGAAATGTGATCTTTTCAAAGTTCTAAAGTTAGAAAATCTAAAAAAAACTATGATAAAACAAACCACGCTATTCTGGCACGAGTCAAAAACTCAATTTGATAATAATAGTGCGCTTAGTCACAATTTCGTAATCTGTTAATTTCGTATTTTGTCAATTTCGTATTCTGTCAATTTAGTATTATGTGTTCAATTGATATCGGTGTTTTTTTTTTTATTAAAAAGTAGTCCTAAATTTTAATACACTCAAAATAATTTCTAGGACATTTAACGAAATATTTTTTCGTAATTTTTAATTTCGTAAAATACACGAATAATTCGTAGTAATCTGTTAATTTCGTATTTTGTGAATTTCGTATTCTGTAAATTTAGTATTATGTGTTCCTGATCGAAAAGGAAATGACAATTATTAAAAGTAGTCCTACATTTTAATACACTCAAAATAATTTCTAGGACATTTTACGAAATATTTTTTCGTAATTTTGAATTTCGTAAAATACACGAATAATTCGTAGTAAGTATACACGAAAAATTTACTGTTATAACTATAATTCACAATTCATTAAAATACATATTCCAATTTACCAAAACACGGACGAAAAAAAACTTCTAAAACTCGAGATAAATTTAGATCGAATGAAAAATAGTAGCATTTGCCGAATATCAATAAAATACTACTAAAATATTAGAATTTATTATCTGAATATTAAGAAAGCACTTATTTGTCAAAAATGTAAACAAGCTTTATTCTTCTGGATTTTGAGAAGTTAATTTATTGATAATTAAAAATTAAAAATCACGCAAGAATGTTGCTGTATTCTTCACAAAAAACACGTGTTCATGTACATATCTATTGTTGTTTTCATCGATCTTTCTTAGTCTGTAATATACGCCGTATGCTTCTGCATCTCTTTGGTGGTGTGTGACTGCCTGTCCGTTGAAAGTAACTAAGACTATTTTTTCTAGATATTAAAACATTATGTTCTTAGGTATTAAATAGTAACTAAGTACAATTTGTCTTGATATACAGAAGTTTTTTTTTCTTTTGTATATGAAAATATTGAAAAAAAACTAATTTTCCTACGATTTAGTTCGTAAACCTTTTTTTATGAAATCGCGCATAAATAATAAATTGATTTCATTCCATTGTCTATATCTATTAACTATAAAAATATAATACACTATACAATGCTTATGGGTAACGTGCAGAAGGTTTATATATCAACCAATAGTAGAGGCACTTAGTTACTTTTTTGATACCTAAGAAATTAATATCTGCATATCAAGAATAATTCCACCTAGTTACTTTTTTGACAACTCAGAAAATATGTTTCTTAAAATTAAGAATTCTACCGTTTAACTGTATATCACTCCGTATATTTTTTTCCACCCGGTTTTTCACCAAACTAAAAACTGAAACCAAAAATAAACCAAAATTAAAACCTTTAATTTATATTTTTTTGCGTAACCACCGCATACATATTTTTCCTGTACTTGTCTCATAAACATTTCAAACGCATTATATAACTTGAATACAACAAAATATACCTAGCAGTCTTTTAAATTCTTAGAAATATGTAATTAATATATTATAAAACATAAAATGCAAAAAAGATATAAAAACAAATGTTTTTGTTGTTGTTGTTTCTGTTGTAGCCATTTTTATTGTAATAGCTTTTTGAAGCTCACATCACAACACTTTAACAAAGACACCTTTTGGCAACAATGGCTGCATAAAGAACAACAACAACAACAACCACATTTTCTCACCGGCAAAATACTACAACTCTACTAAGCAAACCGTCTATGGTTGTAATATTACATGTTGTTGTTGTTGTTAATGTAGTTTTACCATTGTTGTTGTTGTTGCTGGCAAAACAATGCCAAAGGCTTGTTGTATAAGACCACAAGTTGAATGGAACAAAAAAAAAAGAAATTCAATTTAAAATTGAAATCGTTCTATGGTCATGGTAACATGAACGTGCGCCACAGTCAAGGTGTTATTCTCACCCATGTTTTATTTTATTTTGTTTTTTTTTTGTATTTTGTTTTTGCTACTGTAGATAAAATGGTCAGGGTCGTATATTTTAGGTTTTTCAAGTTTAGAATTTTTTTTAAGTAATTTAAAAAAAAAATAATTTAAAATATTTATATATTATAATTTTGATATGTTTCAGAATTCGTAGGATTTGAAGTAAATAATAATTTAAATTTTCAACTTTAGAAAATACTAATTTTTGAGAAAATAATAATGTTGAATTAGTAAAAAATAATAAATCAAATTTATTTTCATCACAAAAAAATAACAAAAGACTTAGCACACAAACTTGGTTATAAAGTCGGAATGGATTTCAACTAAACTTTAAATTTGGATTTTACTCATCATACTTAATCTCACCACACCAAATTCACCACACCGAAACTAACCAAATCAAAATTCACCACATCAAAACTAAAAATGATTCCTCTAATCGGTTTCGTTAAGATTTGGAATATATATCCTAAAGACCCTAAATAAGATCACTGTATTCGTCGGTTATAATAATAGTTTGGCGCTACAATCCTGTATAGAACTTCGGCCGGGCTTGAAGAATTTTTATTTTCTGTGATAGAAACATTTTTTATACCCTACACCTATGAGGTACAGGGTATATTAACTTTGTGCATATATTGTAACGCCCCTTAGGAGGCGTGTCCGGTATGGAAAAGTATATATATTCTTGATCAGCATCACCACCCGAGTCCGTTTAGCCATGTCCGTCTGTCTAGCTGTCTTGCTGTCCGTATACACGATAACTTGAGAAATACTGCTTAGAATGCGATAAAATTTCGTTTCAATACTTTTCAGCCAAAAATTAGTTTTGTCAATGTAAATGAGCCAAATTGGTCAACGGACACGCCCACCTCCCATACAAGGCACTTTTACATAACTTTTTTCGAACCAATAACTCGAAAAGTATTCAAGATATAACATAATAGTTTGGCACTACAGTCCTATAAGAACTTCGGCCGAGCTCTCTCACCATTTTGAGCTGTGCGTGTTATTTTTGTACTCAAAGTGGTTGGACCTACAGTTTATTGCCGAATCCGAACGGCGGGTGAGAGCTTTTCATAGGCAATGTTTTACTCTCGTAGGTTTGCCATTTACTGACGAGAGGTAGCGCGGTATAGAAAAATGTTTCTATGAAAAGATGTTGTTAGCCCCAGTCCTGACTTGAACCGGGGACCTTTCGGCTCGCAGTCCAACGCACTAACCACTGAGCTACCGCGGTTTCGTCGGTTACGTCCACTTTTACGACCATTTTTAATAACAGTGTAAGTTTCAGATTCAATGCAAAATTGATGAACGTATTTTTCTGAAAATTTGGCCAAAGTGGACTGGCATCTCCCATACACCAAAAATAAAAAATGCTGACTACACTAAACTCATTACACTAAAATTTACCATATCAAAATTCACAAAACCAAAACTAAATTTCAAACCTCTGCACTAAATTCCTTAAAATTTTAAATATATATCGTAGAAACCAAGGAAATGTTAACAAACTTAATCAAATTTGCCAAAATAAATACTATAAATATTCTTTATATTAATTAAATCACTTCATTTCCTTGCATTCACAAAATTTTTGCACGAGACGTGCACGGGTCCAGCTAGTTATATAAAAACAAAAAATGAATGTAATTGATAGTAAATTGTGTAACTGATATGGCATAAATATATTTAGTTGGGGGTTACAAACGAATGTTATTTTTTATGATAATATTGGCAGCCAAAATATTCAACTCTTTACAGACAATGATTTATTATACAATTATTCACAGGCAAATTCTTTTCAAGAACAAAGATGGTACCAACTATCTCTAAAAAAAATAGTCTTTGAAATTCCTTTCAATAATCACCTCTGCCTCCGAAATAATCACTGGTAACATCTGTATTGAAAAGAAAGAAACTCGAAAAGTATTGAATCTGAAAATGATTTGTCACTGAAGTGAATTGTCTCCGAAAGTAGACATTACTAGAAATAATTGTCTCTAAAAAAATCAATAATTGTTCGTTTTTAAAGCACCTACACGCTGCAAAAAAAAGGGCTCTCCCAAACATAACATTAACATGTATGTTTGGAATTTTATGTAAGCATAATATATAATTGACTGATAAATCATTTGTAAACAGGGTTGTATTGAGGCTTGAACCGTGTTTTAATGAGCTCTGACTTACATTATATTATCACGGAAACATTTTAATGTTGCCCCTTTCAAATAGTGTATGTTCTAATGGAACCATAATATTTACTACATCCAAACAAAATAAAGATTTGAACCGAAATATAAATATGTTCAAATTAAAACATAAATATATTCAAATTAAAACATGATTTTGAACGACCTGAATATAAATATGTTTGCAGTGAAACATATCAGTTGTTTCAGTACAAGTACATATTTAAGTACAGAAACATATTTAAATATTTTTGGAAAAAAAAATCCTGAAAATAAAATAAAATGTTTTTTTTTATTTATTTTTATTAAAAATCTTTAAACGTGCAGAGTGGAAAATTATAATAAGAGAATTCATATACAAATTTTTAAATGTATAAATAAATAATTCGTTTAAAACTACAAGTACAAGTGACAGCATCAATGAATGCATAATTGCACCAGCAGACGCTACACCAGACGATCCAGGCTCGCTTTATATTTGGTACAGTTCATCTCAGTACAGCACATATCGTAGGCAAGGAATTTACGGAGGCTTTTGTAAAAAAAAAACATGCCAAATTCTGTTTGAAAATCGAAACACTGATTTTTATTTGTGGTTTTTTCACATTCGTTTCAGAAATTATATACTGCACTATATTATACTCTGTTACTATTAGTACTTTTTATAACACAATTTATATATTTATTTAATTTACAAATAACAAAATTATTACCGACGCGAACACGTTTTCTCAACGAACAACAAAAGACACGTACGCAGAATATGCCGATCAACGAGTGTCAACTGTATATACAAGAATTAATTATACCCTACACTAAGAGTGAAAGGGTATATTCAGTTTGGTACGCCGTTTGTAACACCCAGAAGAAAGCATCTCCGGTATGGAAAAGTATATATATTCTTGATCAGCATGACCTCCTGAGTCGATTTAGCGATGTCCGTCTGTCCGTCTGTCTGTCCGTCTGTCTGTCTGTCCGTCTGTCTGTCCGTCTGTCTGTCCGTCTGTCTGTCTGTCTGTCTGTCTGTTGAAATCCCTAAGACTTTTAAAATTGAAGAGCTAGATAAATGAAACTTATAACTTAGATTACTAATATACCTACGCTGTATGTGCGAAAAAATTGGCGAGATCGGTCCATGGTGACCTATGATCCGACCACTTATGTTCAAATACCACATATAAAATGTACATATAAAGATCAATTTTTATGTATACGTGCTTAGGTAAACTTTGTTGGTCAAATATATATTGACATCATGCTCCAATACATGATAATAATGTTTTCCGGCGAAAAGACTTGTGGTTCACAAAAAAAAAAATCGAAATTCGGTACACCTACCCATTTGTAAATATGGGTATCAAATGAATGGAAATTCTTCAGCGATTGAATGTTTGTAGTTATTTTCAGGATTCGTATACCCTAGTGACCTATATATCACTTTGAATGGTAACCACACATATGTGTAGGGTATTTATAGTCGGCTTAGACCGACTATAATTTTGATAATCCTACACCTACTTTAAAATTTCCCATGTGATCTAACCTTCCCAACTGGTTTTTTGTTTGTTTTCAAACATCAGTATATTTAAAATGACCCTAATCATACTTCAACAGAGACGTATGTAGAAAATTCTGCTCAACGAGTGCCAACTTCGTATACAAGAAGAATGTTGCAAGAATACATTTATTTAAATCCAATTTCTTTTTTGTTTGTTTTTAAACATCAATATGTTCAAACGATGGCAAAAGATGGCGTAGGTAGAAAATGCTGCACAACGTTGCCAACTTCGTCAGTCGATAAATTATCGATTTAAGACGAGCGTGGCGAACATACGTTGTATTTAGATTTGATTAGCATTTTCTGTGTCTCGAAACATAGTTTTAACCAAGTAAATTGCCAAGAAACAGTTTATTCAAATGCAATTAAAATTTTATGTTGGCATTGTAACATATTTATGGTAAATTTGACAGATTCTGCTGGACAATATAATAATGTTTACACGTGAACAAAAATAAATTCAATTTCGATTATAATTTAATTACACTTCATTCCTAATACATGTATGGTAATTTCGTATTACTTTTTAATTACATTCAAACATATTCAAATAAATCTTTTCTATCCATATTTCGATTGGCATCATTATTTAAAAATAATTTTTAAATAAATTTTCGAATTTTTGTTATTTGAAGGAAAAATGTTAGGCAAATTATTTTGAAAAATTGCTGCCAATCGATATATACTTTAAAAACGAACAATTACATCACTATTTCATCTTGTACCTTTAAAAAGTTATCGCTTGCAAGTAGCAAAATTCGAAAAATTGAAATTCTTGCCATGCCAAAAGGGCAAATCTTTTCGTTTTTTTACCATAACTTTTTATTGCTACAAGATAAAATAGTAGTGTAAAGCAAATAATTGTTTGTTATAAATCACCTATCGCTTGGCATATTATTTAAAAACATTGTTTGTTAATTTTTGTAATTTTAAAGAAAATTATTTTAAAAAAATGACGCCAATCGAAAGATGCCTTTAAAAAAAACAATCTATGCCTTCGTACCATTATTTTAATTTATACCAGTAAAAAGTTATGGCAAAAAAACGAATAGATTAGCCCTTTCGGCATAACAAGATTTTCTATTTTTTTTCAAATTCGCCATTTTGCTTTTGTGACTAGAAATATCCAACAAAACCATACATTAGTTTGGCACAGTATACTTGAGGAAAAACTACATTAAAAATGTAAAAAAAACAAATGTCAAAAATTGCACATTCACCCCTTTGGCGTTATAGTGACGATTTTATCGGTAAAGAATTGTCTTTTGAAAGTCTTTGAAAATAACGTTATCTGTAAAGAATTGTCTCTGGAAAAAGTTATCTGAAAATAATTGCTGTAGGAAGAATTGTCTCTGGAAAGAATATTTTCCGATATGAATAGTTTTTGAAATGCAATTTCTCTAAAAAGTATAGTCTTTGGAAAGATTAAAAAAAAAAACTGAAAAGAATTGTTATTCCAAAGAATTGTCTCTGCAAAGAACACTCTCTAAAATAAATTGTCTTTGGAAAAAATGTGCGACTCTGTTTGAAATGATTGCTGTTTGAAATGCTTGCTGGAAAAAATTGTCTCTCGAAATAATTTTCTCTTGAATAAAGATTAGTCTTTGGTATGAATTAATTATTAGAAAGAATTACAGTTGACAGGCATACACAAAACGAGTTGGGAAAGTTAGGTCACATGGATAAATTCGGTCACATGGGGCGGATTTTTATAGTCGGTCGGGCCCGACTATGGGAAACCCTTCACCTTTGGTGGGGATATTAACCCTCAGAATATTATTCATATATCAGAAATTTACGTCTTATATCCCCATAAATTAAAAAATTATATAAAGTATAAAAAAATAAAAAAAAAATTGAAAAATGTAATTGGGCGGACCACGCCTATATTTAAAATTTTGAAAGGCAAATATCTCATAGATTTGATTTTAATAATTTACGGATCAAATTTCCACTATGAAAACCCGGGAAATAATGAAAAAAAAAAGTGGGCGATCACGCCCATTTTTTGACCACATATTTTTAGGTAAATTCTAACAATACTTTTTAAATTTTATAACTATACCTTGAATACTTTTCGAATTATTAGTCCAGAAAGAGTTATGTAAAATTGACTTGTATGGGAGGTGGGCGTGTCCGTTGACCGATTTGGCTCATTTTCAAACTCAGTTCCTACTTTTGGCAAAAATATATTGAGACGAAATTTCATCGCATTCTGATCAGTATTTCTCAAGTTATTCTGTATTCGGACAGCAAGACAGCAAGACTGACAGACAGACAGACGGACATGGCTAAACGGACTCGGGTAGTGATGCTGATCAAGAATATATATACTTTGCCGTAATGGACACGCCTCCTAAGGGGCGTTACAATATATGCACAAAGTTAGTATACCCTGTACCTCACAGGTGTAGGGTATAAAAAATAATCGACGTAAATATAGCAACCGATAATAATTCCATTCATTAATCAATCCAGCAATTAAATTCATTAATTTAATGAAAACATTTGCTATTTTTCATTATATAAAAGCAATTGCGTTCGCTAATATGAATATGTGTAGCAAATGTTTTCATAAAATTAGTGAATTTCATTGCTGGATTGATTAATGAGTACAATTAATATCGGTTGCTGTATTTACGAAGATAATTTTATTTTGTGTAGTCACTGGAAAAAATAGTCTCTGGAAATAATTTTACTGTGAAAAATGTCCAAACAAAGGTAAAAATTGGTTTCTGCAACGAGTATCTGTAAATTAATTAAAATGTAATTAATTAATGGGAATTAATTGTGTCCGAATGAAATGGTTTCCGGAATAACTTGTGTTTGAAAATATTGTTTTTTAAAAATTTCTCAAAACGTATAGTTTTAACTAAAAAATTACTATGGAATGAATTGACTTTGAAATATAATGTAAAAAATACATTGAAAATCTGTGTTTGAAGGAATAGTAATTGGAGTGAAAAATCTTTCAAGTGAAAAAAAAACCGCAAAAATTGTCACTATAAAGAATTTTCTTTGGAAGGAATTATCTCTAGCAAAAAACATGCGTATACCAAAATATTAAAAATGTAAAATTCATATTTTAACACTTTTGTGTATTTAAAAATATTCCATATACCAAACGCAATTTAAAATTGTTAGAAAATCCTCTACTAAAATTGAAGTTCCAAGAATACAAAACTTACTGCGTACAGCTTAAAATAGTCTGGATTCTTCCGTATCGAATTATTTGTATTTTTGCTCTATAGCAAAAATAAATAACAAAATAATTATATTGTAAAGAATAAACTTCTTCCATCATTAGTTATGCGCCCAGGTTCTTTAGAAAATACAGACAACAAAAATACAAAAAAAAAAAAAAACTTTAAAAATAAACAATTAATTTTAATTACTAGAGATTCTCGCGAATTCCCGTTGCCAATAAATGAAAAATCATGGCATAGCTTTAATTAAAATCCAAACAAAGTTTACTACCAAAAAAAAAAAAAATACTGAACTAATTGCGCCGCAATAAAAAAATAGTAAAAAAAATATTGTTAAGCGGCTTAAAAGTTTAAAAAAACTAAAGCATTTTGTACAACGTTAATTGTGATGTAAACTTGTGTGAGCAGCTTTAAATTAGAGTGCTTTAGTTTAGGGTAAAACAGAGCGATAAAAGTGCAAAAAGCTTAAAGTAAAAACAAACTTTAAAAGGGCTTTACGTGGAAATTCTTGGAGGTTTTAAAAGAGATTGTAGAGGGGTGTTAAACTTGCTTTAAAAGGGTTTAAATAATTTTTCTAAAGTTTTAAAATTACTTTTTTTAAATGTTGAAAAAGTATTTCATAGCGCTTTATGAAAATTCTAAAAGCTGCTTAGTTGAGAACTTGCTAACGGTGCTAAAACTTTAAGCATTAAGTGAAATCAAAGTTTTGCGCGTTTCAGTGAGAAAATAATTGCGAAGCTTGCAAGCTGCCGTTAATAAGAGAGCTTTAAAATAATGAAAAAAATACAACTTCCGCGAATATAAATTACAAGCTTATTTGTGAATGTTGTTGTTTTTATGTTTTGTTAAAGCTATTTAGCAAATGTGAATTTTAATTTTTTTTTTTGCAAATTCACGCATAAAAACGTTGCTTTTAGATGTTTTCGTCTCAATTTTTGTTGTTTTTTGTTTTATTCAATTTTCAAAGTGTTGCCAATTATGTTGGCGTTTTGTGCGAGAGTGCGTGTGCGGCAAACGACAACGGCTGTGGCAGCGGCGGCGGCGCAACAACCGCACTCAAGGCCAAGGCCACCCGCCGCCACAACGTTTGATGCGGCGCTGCGAGTCACAGTTAAAGCTTTTTATACAAATTTTGAGTTTATTACTTTTCGAAAATTGCTGAATATTGTTAGAGTAATAACAACAACAACAAATATAGCTACAGCAATTGCTGCAATGCGTGCGATTTAATTGTCTAACCAACGAACACGCAGCAGGTTCTTTATTAAAAATAAATAAAAAATAAAAAAACTAAAAAATAAAATAAAAATTATCTATAAGAAAACATATGGCAACGCCTTCAACCACAACAACCATTTTTGCTCTACAAACGGAAACTAATTAAAATTCGTTTCCAATTTTAATTTGATTTTGATGTTAATTTTAAACGCACTACACGCACCAAAAAAAAAAAAAAAGTCAAATTTATTTTGAAAAATTACAATTTCTGCTAATGAAGCTAATTAATGCTTTAGAAATAATTGATATTTTTAAGTCCAACTGCGTGCTTTGAAGCAAGCGCCAAGGTTAAGACACAACTTGAAGAAAATGTGGAAACAGAAATTTTAAACAATATTTTGAACATTTTTAAATTTTGAAATCACTTTCATTATATGCAACAATTGCTCTAAACTTAAACGAAATTGTTACATTCATTTGCTATTTAAAGGACTTCAGTAGCCATAAAAAAAATGTTCTTCAAATTTATTTAAATGCAGTTTTTTTCTTTCAACTTAAGAGCATATTTATCACTGATTGTCTGAATCATCGCAATTATTTTTAAAACCGATATAAAAAAAAAAAAACAGAAATCATTCGATTTTAAAAATTTATCACTACACAAAAATAAAACCAAACGACTTAACCCATGTTAAACATTGAATTTTTGGTGAAAAATTGAATTTTTAGTGAAAAATTGAATTTTAGTGAAAAATTGAATTTTAAGTGAAAATTTTAATTTTTAGTGAGAAATTGAATTTTTAATGCAAAATTTAATTTTTCGTGAAATATTGAATTTTTAGTGAAAAATTGAATTTTTAGTGAAAAATTTAATTTTGAGTGAAAAATTGAATTTTTAGTGAAAAATTGAATTTTTAGTGAAAAATGAATTTTTAGTGAAAAATTGAATTTTTAGTAAAAAATTGAATTTGTAGTGAAAAATTGAATTTTTAGTGAAAAATTGAATTTTGAGTGAAAAATTGAATTTTGAGTGAAAAAATTATTTTTTAGTGAAAAATTGAATTTTTAGTGAAAAATTGAATTTTTAGTGAAAAATTGAATTTTTAGTGAAAAATTGAATGTTTAGTGAAAAAAAAAATGTTTTGCGAAAAATTGAATTTTTAGTGAAAATTTGAATTTCTAGAGAAAAAATGAATGAGAGAAATTGAATTTTTAGTGAAAATTTAATTTTTAGTGAAAAATTTAATTTTTAGTGAAAAATTTAATTTTTAGTGAAAAATTGAATTTTTAGTGAAAATTTAAATTTTTAGTGCAAAATATAATTTTAATGAGTGAAAAATATAATTTTAATGAGTGAAAAATTTAATTTTTAGTGAAAAATTGAATTTTTAGTGAAAAATTGAATTTTTAGTGAAAAATTGAATTTTTAGTGAAAAATTGAATTCTTAGTGAAAAATTGAATTCTTAGTGAAAATTTAATTTTTAATAATTTAATGATTTTAATTGAAAATTTTAATAATTCAAAATTTCATCTTTAATGGAAAAAAATCAATTTTAAATTAAAAATTTATTTAAAGCGAATTTTCAAATTTTAAACATCAAATTTCTATAATCATAATTGAAATTGAATTTTAAGTGAAAAATTTAATTTTTAGTGAAAAATTGAATTTTTAGTGAAAAATTGAATTTTTAGTGAAAAATTGAATGTTTAGTGAAAAAAAAAATGTTTTGCGAAAAATTGAATTTTTAGTGAAAATTTGAATTTCTAGAGAAAAAATGAATGAGAGAAATTGAATTTTTAGTGAAAATTTAATTTGTAGTGAAAAATTGAATTTTTAGTGAAAAATTGAATTTTTAGTGAAAAATTGAATTCTTAGTGAAAAATTGAATTCTTAGTGAAAATTTAATTTTTAATAATTTAATGATTTTAATTGAAAATTTTAATAATTCAAAATTTCATCTTTAATGGAAAAAAATCAATTTTAAATTAAAAATTTATTTAAAGCGAATTTTCAAATTTTAAACATTAAATTTCTATAATCAAACCAAAAAAATGTGTGGGCATTGAAGTTTATTGATGCAGCTCTAGACAACATACTTGGCAGACTCAAGACAGTTTAGATATTTTGTTTAGAAAGATTTTAGGCAGACAAAAATTAAATTGTTATCTGTCCAATATAGTCCGTGTATCTTCCATTAAAATTTTACAAAATTTGATACACTCCACAGACAATATTCGGCCATTTTTAAGACATATTGCGACAAATTTCCAATATACAGATATAAAAAGAAGTTTTTATAAAAAATATAACGCCCAGACAATATATTTGGCAGGATCAAGACAATTTAAACACATTATTTCGACATATTTCAAAAAGACAAAGGCGGAGTTTGTATTACAAACTATCTGTATTTTCTCGTTCCCATAATATACCGTGAATCTGCCATTAAAAACACACAGATAAATTGAATGGGGAAGTGTATAGCTGGTGATTCAATTGTGTGGAACTTTATTGAAAGATTCATGGCATATTTTGGGTATCACAGCATAGCTTGTGATACAGACTCTGCCTTTGTCTGTTTGAAATATATCAAAAAAATGTGTCCAAACTGTCTCAACCCTGCCAAAAATTTTCTCTGGGGCTGCTATATACTTCCCAAAATAATGTGTCTGTCTGTTTGCCGGAAATATGCCAGAAAAATGGCAGACTTAAAATTTTCGATGCTGTTCAAAAACATTTTTTTGGTAAGAGTTTAAGCAGAACCAGTTGGGAAGGTTAGATCACATGGGAAATTTTAAAGAAGGTGTAATTATGATAGTTAGGATTATCAAAATTATAGTCGGTCTAAGCCGACTATAAATACCCTACACATATGTGTGGTTACCATTCAAAGTGATATATAGGTCACCAGGGTATACGAATCCTGAAAATAACTACAAACATTCAATCGCTGAAGAATTTCCATTCATTTGATACCCATATTTACAAATGGGTAGGTGTACCGAATTTCGATTTTTTTTTTGGTGAACCACAAGTCTTTTCGCCGGAAAACATTATTATCATGTATTTGAGCATGATGTCAATATATATTTGACCAAAAAAGTTTACCTAAGCACGTATACATAAAAATTGATCTTTATATGTACATTTTATATGAGGTATTTGAACATAAGTGGTCGGATCATAGGTCACAATGGACCGATCTCGCACATACAGCGTAGGTATATTAGTAATCTAAGTTATAAGTTTCATTTATCTAGCTCTTCAATTCTAAAAGTAGTAGGGATTTCAACAGACAGACAGACAGACAGACGGACAGACAGACAGACGGACAGACAGACGGACAGACGGACATCGCTAAATCGACTCAGGAGGTCATGCTGATCAAGAATATATATACTTTTCCATACCGGAGATGCTTCCTTCTGGGTGTTACAAACGGCGTACCAAACTGAATATACCCTTTCACTCTTAGTGTAGGGTATAAAAAGGCGTATTTTGTATCAAAAGCTGTATATTTTCTGCCCGTTCCAAAAATAAGCCGGGAATCTGCATTAAAAATTCTATAAAATTTGATAATCTGTCATACACCTTTCACAAAGTTTCATTAATCTTTGTTTTTGCCGGAAGTATGGCAGAAATATTCATTAATAATGCTAGACATTTTTATAACGTCGGTAGCTCAGAAGTTAGTGTGTTGGACTGCGAGCCAAAAGGTCCCGTGTTCAAACCTGGACTGGAGCTAACAACATCTGTTCATAGAAAAACATATTTCTATCCGACGCTACCTCTCGGCATTCAAACCTCCGAGAATAAACACCGCCCATGAAAAAAAGCACTCACCCTGCCGTTTAGATTTGCACAGCTCAAGAGGTGAGACAGACGGTCGTATTTCTTGTAGGACTGTTGCGCCAAAATATTATATTACATTATAATACTAGAAATTTTATTTTAGGACGTTATGATGGAATTTTAAAGGCAGATTTCCCGCATAATATGCACCGACAATTTTGTGATTAACGAACATATGCCAGAAAATTTCCTGAAAATGAAATAAATTTTGTATCGAGAGATTGTCAATATTCGTGGAAGGTTAATGTCTGATTTAGTCAGTAGGCCATGATCAGGATCTGAAAATTGAGTATTTTCATTATTACAACCCAACCAGTTACATGAGCAATACGATCTGGACATGATAATGACTACCCTAGGGTTGATACAAATTTCGTCCGCTTGACCCTACCAAATTTTATTTATTTAAGAATTTACATTATTTTGAATTATGAACATCATATGTTGCTGATTGTCCCACTGCAAATTAACTTAAAATGGGTTAAACAAACTCAAAAATCCGCATGTAATAAAAATTGCTAAATTCAAAAATATTTACAAACCCAAACTGCAAAAAAATCAATATTAAAATTGATGTGTAAAAAAATACGCTTTCCATTAAAAAGCCCATCAACGTGTAGGCCGCCTTCGCGAGTTGGCCAAAAAAAAGAGTGCAAATAAATGACTCGTTTTTGTGTTTGTATGTCTGACTGTCCCTCCGTCTGTCTGTCTTACCGCCTGTCGATGTGTCTGTGTATTTGTTTGACTGTGTACATTACGGTAAATAAATAAAAGTGATCAATTCATTTTCATTTGAATGTGATTTCGTTGTTGTTCTCTCTGCCGTTTTGTTTATCTGCTTGTTTTGCATTAAAATCAAACAAAAGACCAAAATAAGTTGAGGCTACAAATTGCGCAGAAGCTCGGCCCGCAGACGCAGACACAGCTACTTGATGGGGAGCAGAAAGTGGTGGAAACGACAGACCAAAAATTGTCAGTCGACAGTAGTAGAGGATCACTCATGAAAATACTCAGAATTATTGGGCGAAAAGCAGTCGTCGAAATTAATTGAAATAACAAATGTAGTACACCGTGCAAATAATAAAATGTCAATGTTTTTACTTCTCCTCATTGTTTTTTTTTTATTCTTTCTACTTCCGAAGTCTATCAGTTCCGAAGTTCCTGCAATTAATCAAATACATGATTATGAACTATGTTCTAGTCCCATGAACATAACTAGTATTAAATATAAAGCATTGGATTTTATTGTGAACATTTTTAATTAAAAGCATTGAAATTTGAATTTCCAAAAGAATTAAATCAAAAGTGTAAACTTTAAAGCGCACATTTTTCTCAGTGTAGACATTGTTTAAATGATTGATTGGCTTGAATTGGGGCGTTAACAAATTGAGCGTTTTTATTGCAGACAATAAAAATGCAAAAACTGATAAAACCCAGAATCATATTTAAGAAATCAAAATATTTCTTATTTTTAATTTTCCTAATTTAATATTTTTAAAAATATTTATTAAATAATAATAATAACAAAATTATAAACCTTTGAAAAATAATAAAATGGGGTAAACTGTTATAATATAAATTAAATAATATTTTAGATAATGCAAAAACACAATTATTAAGCAGACTATACAACAAAGCTTCGGTAGCTCAGTGGTTAGTGCGTTGGACTGCGAGCCGAAAGGTCCCCGGTTCAAGTATGGACTGTGGGGCTAAGAACATCTTTTCATAAAAAAGATTTTTCTATATCGCGCTAGCTCTCGGCAGTCAATGGCAAACCTACGAAATAAAAAATTACCTATGAAAAGCTCCCTCCGCCGTTCGAATTCGGCATTAAACTGTAGGTCTTACTACTTTGAGTACAAATATAGCACGCACAGCTCAAAATGGTGAGAGAGCTCGGCTAAGTTCTTCAGGACTAGAGTTCAACTATTACAAATGCTTACGAAATGCTTACAAAACATACATAAAACATTTACATTTCACAAAGAATAATTTAACTAGTACAAGAAAAATTGCATATAATTACAAAAACTGTTATTAAACCTTTTTCAATTACGAAAATATTAGCGAAACGAACTTTAATTTAAAAAAAAATGGAAAATCATTACTAAACCATTACAAAACATTTATAAAACAATTTTTCAATTATTTCAGTAGCTGTATATACTATAAAACCATTAAGGAAGGTTAGGTCACATGAAAAATTTTGAAGTAGGGAAATTTTGATAGTTGGTGTGATGAAGATAGTAAGGAAAGTCTGCATTTGTATTAAATGGTGCTTATTTTCTACCTGTACCAAAAATATGTAAAGAATATTCTATTCAAATTACATTAAATTTAATAACTTAACCGAGACAAAATTTCTGTAATTTTTCAGGAATAGGTATATTCAGTTTGAAACGCCCCAAAGAATGGATTCACACCTCCCTCCCCTCCATATGGACTCTGTGGATATTGCGCAGTCAACTGCTCTTGACGTTCTGGGTATATCAATTCACATATTTGATGTGTCGAAAGAAGCGGCCAAGTGCATCGGTTTTTTGAAACGGTGTAAGACATACTTCACTCCCGCTGACTTGCGCATTGTCTACACCACCTATATTCGGCCTAAGATGGAATACAATTTGCACATATGGGCAGGGGCTTCAAAATCTTCCTTGGAATTCCTGGATCGAATCCAACAACGTGCAATATATTTAATAGGGGATGAAAATATTTCATCCTCTATTGGCTCTCTTGAGCACCGAAGGACCATAGGGTGTGTAAGCCTGTTTTATAGGTATTACAATGGTAAGTGTTCGAGGGAAATACATGGTCGTGTATTCTCTCGTTCTACTCGGGCATCGAACCAAGCCCACGCCTTCGTAGTTCACTCGGTTCTCAACAGAACCACGCATTACAGAGATAATTCGTTCTTCAGTCGCTCGATACGTTTGTGGAACAATCTCCCTGCTTCTGTTTTTCCCGACATTTTTAATAT
This sequence comes from Dryomyza anilis, assembly GCA_951804985.1. Lineage (NCBI taxonomy): Eukaryota > Metazoa > Arthropoda > Insecta > Diptera > Dryomyzidae > Dryomyza > Dryomyza anilis. Next base: position 107,373,223 of record OX638130.1, read on the forward strand.
TGGGAAATTTAAAGCAAACATCCACCGACACTACTCCATCTTTCCTCCTCCCTTTAATCTATAATCCTTTCTTACGATCAACACTGTGCATTGCACGAATAGGGGGCATCCCCTGAGCGTTGGTTAATTTGTAAAACAAAAAAAAAATCCAATTTATAAAATTTGAATTGAATTGAATAAAAGTATTTCAATTCAATTTTCTTTGAATTGGAATTTGTTTACTCAATTCAAATGAAATTTTTTTAGAATTGAAATACTTTTTCAAATGCCATTTAAATAAATAGAAATGAAATTATTTGAGAACAATTTCAATTCATGAACAAATTTAATTTGAAAAATAATGAATTAGTCCGGTCTCTGATTAAAAGAAGCATCAGAAAAGAAAATTTACATCAAAAATAGTACACGTAATTTTTTATTAAATCTGTAGAGTTAAAGAAAGTTTTACAAAAGAAAAGTAACAGGAATAATATAATTATGGATATAGTTTCACAAATAATGCACACATTTATTGATTTGTGAAAATTGTATTTGTTATGCTCCCTAGTAGAAATTTGCCCGATGCGCCATCGGGAAATGATCGGGTTTTCGTTGGGTAAGCCCTATTAGAGAAAATATGATCATTGCCTTTGCAAGCCCTTATCATTCTTACCATAGCAGGGTTTACATTATCTAAACAGTCAATGTTCCCGATCATAGCTACATTATTTGTTCCTCATAATGAAATTAGCATCAGACAATGATCGAGATTTAATGAGAGAAACCCTATTATGCTCGGGCTCTGACAAGGCAATTGTCAAGAAAATAATAAAATGAGGAATTGTCCGATCATTGTCCGAGTACATGATCATGGCCTGATGTCAGTACATGATCAAGACACTGCGTTACAAGGACATTATGGGCCTCGTCATATCCCGACCACCTCAAATAATGACATGATTACTTCATGAGCATGGCCCTACCAAAATTTCTACTAGGGCTAGAAATAATATGTACACCTTAAATTTTTTTTTTTACGTTTCTCTGATCATAACTTTAGTCAAATCAATCCGATTTTGATGTGGTTTATTACGAAATGTTAGCTCAATATATTCTCAATGGTATTCTCAATGGAATACAAAAGAAATTATATAGAAATCTCAAAAATGTAAAAATTTAAAAACCAAAATGTTTAGAAAAACACAAGAATTGCCATATATTTACAATAACTCAAAAACATGAGGCAATCTGAAAAAACTTGGTATGAGGTCGTGATTAGAATCTTAAAGTTCACCGGAAAATTATACTAAGATCGTGGATCAAAGATACAATAAAATGTCCATACTTTGTACGTACTTAAATGCATTATATATTTTGATTTCAGCTATATTTCTATATTGCTTTGACACTATTTTCTACCACACCCTGTAATCTAAACTAAAATATGCAAAATAATAAATTTGACGTTATTTTAGTGTACGAAACATCTTTATTTTGGCGCTATAATGTGTCAAAGTCAATCACCCGCACTTTTTATAAATGTTGCCATTTTTTGTTGTTAATTTGCGCATCAGTTATTGTTTTATTTTAATATTTTATTTAAATATTAATTTGTTTTTTGCATTGCCTTTCTGTAATTGTTTTTATTGTAATTCCTTATATAATGTATTGGGAACAGTTTACCATTTGTGTATGGCACATGAAATGAGGTAATCGATAGAGAATGAATGTTCCTTATCGAATTGTAGTGAAAAGAAAACAAAAAAAAGGCGAAGAGACAAAAATAATTAGCATTTTTGGAGAATGTTATTATACCCTATAACTATGAGGTACATGGTATATTCGTTTTTTTTTTTATAAATAATATAAAAGGAATGTATTATACGCAGATATTAAAAACTTAATTACTATGTTGTGGACCTAGCTGAATTATTATTAGAATTTCGTAACTTTAAAATTATATATATTCAAGTGTTTTCTTTCTCAGTTCAATTGAATTTAGTTAATTATTACTAAAAATAGTTCATATCGACACTGTCATGTCATAGGAGCAAATGCGCATTTTTAAAAATGTTGCTAAATCTAATTTTAAAGTTTGAAGTTCTTTAAACATTTATAAAATTTATTTTTCTTTGCAATTTTTTAATTATTTTAGTTTATGCATCAATTATTAATACGTATATAAAATATCTTTGGATTTGGACAACTTACTGAATTATAAATACGGATTTTGTGAGGGTATATCCGAAAACGCAAATATTTTTGTTTTTTATACTATAAATCTTTATTTTCGCAAGATAAAATATTGATGTAAAAGCATTAATTGTTTATTTTCAAAGCACCTATCGATTGGCATAATTATTTAAAAATAATTTTTCAAATATTAATTTGCCATTTGTTATTTGCAAGAAAAATATTTGGCAACATATTTTTAAATTACAATGCCAGTAGATATGTGCTTTGAAAACAAACAATAAATGTCTTTACATCACTATTTTATCTTGCTCCAATAAAGAGTTATAGCAAAAAAAACGAAGAAATTGGAAAAATTGAAAATCTTTTCATGCCAAAAGGGCGTATCTCATCGTTTTTTAGCTATTACTCTTTATTGCTGCAAGATAAAATAGTGATGTAAAGGCATTAATCGTTTGTTTTTAAAGCACCTATCGATTAGCATCATTATTTAAAAATATGTTGCCAAACATTTTTCTTGCAAATGATAAAAATTCAAAAAATAAATTTAAAAATAATGATGTTGATCGATAGGTGCTTTAAAAACAAACAATTAATGCCATTACATCACTATTTTATCTTATATCAATCAAAAGTTATGGCAGAAACACGAAAAGATTCACCCTTTTGGCATGAAAAATTTCCAATTTTTCGAATTCGCCTTTTGCCACACACGATTTTGGCACAGTATACTTGAGGAAAAACTACATTAAAAAAGGTAAAAAAAAACGCAAATGTCAAAAATTACACATTCACCCCTTCGACATGATAGTGACGATATCATTTCAAGAACATATCCCTAATAGGAATTTTACTAGGATCATTAATATTGTATGATTACCTTGCCATAATCCAACCAGTTACATGACAAACATTATCAGGCCATGATCATGTCTTCCCTAAGGTTAAAGTTCAACTAAGGCAATATCGGATTTTAATCTTTGCCTTATACTGATTTGTCCCAAACACTGAAAAAGATATTATTTATATTTTTCATGTATTAACAATCAACCCATTTAATTTTATTATTTTGTTTTAAATTATAAAGAACTATATCAATATCTCCATCACTATAGAGCTGTGGGGGACTCTTAAAAATCATCATAATTAAACAGCATTTTTTTATCACTCCCAGCGTACAGCATTTTGGGTGTGGTGCCTACAAATTACATTTTTTAAATGCATTCTTCAACAAACAACACTAATAACAGCAGCAAGATTAACAAAAAAAAAGGTCCTCCCAAAATTCTCATTTCAGCTTGTCCAGTCATCAACCAACCCCAAAAAATAAAAAAAATAATTTAAAAAAATAATAAAAAATAAATTAAAAAAAAAATTAATCAGTAACGCAAATCTTGTTCAACCAGTTGTCAGACAAAAAGAACAATAACGAATAATCACACATTTTTGGCAATGACTGACTGGACCAGATTTCGCTTCTTGTTCTTTACTGTTGCCAAAATAAAAAAAAAAAAAAAAACATATGCAGTACCAAAAATACTTTCAAGCCATAATTGAACGTTCGTTCTTCCTTTCGCTAAAAACGGTAAAAAAGTAAATTTTAGCACGATACCAAAAAAAAAAAGTACGAACAACTTGACAATCGATGGGTGATATTTGTCTTGGTCTGTTTGCCAAATTTATTATTACTTAAACTCTACGATGAGTTCTGCTGTTGTTGTCGTTGTTTTCAGTCAATTACTTTCGTCTTAAGACGCAATGACAGTCGAAATGCTATGACGTCATTTTTGAAATGTGTCTTAATGAATATTAAAAATTTATTCAAAAAAAAAATTATTTAAAACTTACACGAGTCGCAGTAAAATTTTGAACGGTATTTTGTGTTAGTCATACATATAAAATTTTGCTCATAATATTTGCATATTTTTGATAATTCAAGTAATTTGCAAATAAATCGGTGTTGCTTATACTCGTCTGTTATTTTTTCGTTTTTGTTGATATTTTATTGTATAAATACAAACTATAGGTGTAATAAAAAGTCACAATATGTCTGTTTATGTTCTCTGTTTTTAACATTTAAATAATAAACCATAAAATCATGTTTCGTTCAATATGAGAAATAACTTTTGTCATCTCAGTTTTGCAGAAAATTTAGATATTCAAAGTTTGCAAATTTAGATGAATAAATTAATTAAAGCATTCTTTATCATAAATCATTATTATAAAAATAAAAAAAAGTCAATAGTTGATAGAATATATTTATACATTGTAATCATTGTAATTTAAAGAGAAAATTGAGATTTTAAATGATTCAAATCATTTTAATATCAAATAAAATTATAAAACACCATTCACGAAGGTGTTTTAAAACATTTTTGATATCTAAGAAATTAATTACTGAATTCAAGAATAATTCTACTTAGTTACTTTTTTTTGATACCTAAGAAATTAATAACTGAATGCAACAATAAATCTACTTACTTACTTTTTTTGATACCTAAGAAATTAATAACTGAATTCAAGAATAATTCTACTTAGTTACTTTTTTGAAAACTAAGAAAATCCATTTCTTGAAATTAAGGATTTTGTGGTTTAGCTGTATATTACTCCGTATACTTCTGATTCCTTCTGGATTTTAGAACTTTTTTCCCTCCGTGTTGTTTTAAGGAATATTCTAAGTGTAATTACCATCGTAGAGTGGAAAATTCAATGTCTCTTTTTACTAATAACTGAAATAATGTTAATTGTAATAAAAACATTATTCTTGTTCGAAATTGTTCTTGTTATCACAGGAAATTATCCCATGGACACTACACAAATTGATCTATCATACATAGCATAAATTTACCCTATTAGGTTATATATGATTATCGCCAAATAATGTTGTTAATATAAATCATCGGGAAATGAGGAGGAACATATATAACTAGCGTATTCACAGTTAGTCGTATTCTAGTCTGGTATTCGTACCATGTAGTATATATACGACACAATAACACAGAAACGTCAATTTGTTGTTGCATAGAAGTGAAATACCACAAGTGTTGTATTTAAGAGTAGCGCTGTGGTATGTTTTTGGTGTCGTATTTTGTGAAATGAAGAGTAATTGTGAAATTGCTGATAAATAGTAAGCATAAACAGTTAATTTATTTGTTTTTAAAACTCGAGGCATATTTATGATAACTTAAAAAAAAAAACTAAATTTATAAGAATTAGCAGCATTTATTTGGCGAAACAAAGTTGTTTAAATGGCGTACTGTGTTATTCATACAATGTCGTACTAATACCATGAACTGTGAATACGCTAAATGATTATTTCCTGATCTTAAAATATTTTGTACTAGAGTTAAAAATCAAAAACATTTTTGTTGTCTTAACAAATTCGTTGCTTGTATTTATTAATTTCTGGCATTTTTAAAGAATATTCTAGGCTTTTTTCCGATAAACACAGATATATAGAAGAACTTGGGAAGTTTATAGCAGGCTGTAAAATTTTAAATGGAAAATTTTTAGAATATTTTGTGCATAAGCAGAAAATAGACAGCTTTTGATACAAACTTTCCGTCATTCAAAAAATGTTTCCATGCCGACTGGACCCTACCAAAAATTGAATAGAGGGTATGAATCAAAATCAAAAAAGAACAATTGCAAAAACAAAGTGAGAGGAAGTACAGAATTATAAATCTAGTTTCATATATAATATATAATTTAACTTAATTATGAAAATCAAATAGGTACACTTTAAAATTTATATTTTTTACGTTTCACTGCTCATAACTTTGGTCAGATCCACCTGAATATAATTGAGTTTATTTCAAAATATTATTACGCATACAAAAGAAATCAATTAGAAAATTCGAATTGCTATTAGTTCAAAAGTGAATTGAAAAAATAAAAGATTGTCCATTTTTGTCAAAATAGTGAGGTCTCGACTAGAATTTCATACATGGAGAGAAATAATCTCATAAATCATGTATTATACGTATAAATTTTGCAAAAATTAATCATGATATCCACCTAAGAATAAGTAATCATAATGATTTGGTATTTATTCATAATATATGATTATAGTAAAAATCAATTATTACGATTAATGTAATAAAACCATGCGAATGTTTAATCATGTTTTATGTACAATTTATTCATAAGTCATGAGTAATAGGAAGAGGTTCTGGAATACTTTTAATGATTTTATGTACAATTTATTCATAAGTCATGAGTAATAGAAAGAGGTTCTGGAATACTTTTAATGATTTATTTTTCAAAATTCATGATTAAAATTTTATACATTGTTCCAAATATACGTAGTCTCCAGATGGAAAAACAAAACCATATCAAAGTGAAAAATGTACATTTTGAGATTTATTATTCATAATTCATGATTAACATTTCATACATTGTGCCAAATAAACGTTTCTAATGGAAAAACAACACCAAATTATGCAGACCAAGTGAAAAATGTACATTTTATGACTTATTATTTATAAGTCATGATTAAAATTGTATACATTGTGCCAAATATACGTAGCGTTCAGATGGAAAAACAAAACCAAATTATGCAGAGCAAAGTGAAAAATTTACATTTAGTAATCATAATTCATGATTAAAATTTCATACATTGTGCCAAATATATGTACATAGCCTCTAGATGGAAAAACAAAACCAAATTCTGGAGATAGAACGAAAAATGTACATTTTATGATTTATTATTCATAAGTCATGATTAAAATATCATACATTGTGTCAAATATACATGGCCTCCAGATGGAAAAACAAAACAAAATTATGCAGAACAAAGTGAAAAACGTTGCATTTGAAAATGTAATGAGTCCGTAGACAAAGGAAACGAACATTACAAAAAAAAATATACTTCATCCTAATTTCAATTTCAATTTCAATTTAATTTCAATTTCTGAAATATTTTCAAATGAAACATTTTTCACTTTATTCACTCACTTAATAGATTTATGATTGGAGCTACGCTGTGGTTTTTATATTTTATGATTTAATATTCACAATTCATAAACTTCAGATGGAAAAACATGATTTATGATTTATTATTCATAATTCATGATTAAAATTTCATACATTGTGCATAGCCTCCAGATGAAAAAAAAACAAACTAAATTATGTAGAACAAAGTGAAAAATTTACATTTTATAATTTATTATTCATAATTCATGATTCAATTTTCATACATTGTGTCAAAAATACGTGGCCTTAAGATGAAGATGATGAAAACAAAACTAAATTTTGCAGAACAAAGTGAAAAACGTTGCATTTGAAAATCTAATGAGTCATTAGACAAAAGAAACGAATATTACAACAAAGAAGAACAATTAATTCACATTAACTTAGTGTCTGTTAAATTTCTCAATTCTTTTTATATCACACATTTTCATTTTATTCACTCACTTAGTAGATTTACTTATAACTGGAGCTACGCTGTGGTTTTTATCAATTCAAGTGAATTGTGCATTTAGAACAAGTTATGAATAAATATTAATAATTTCGATTTTTATGATTAAATATAAAATTTATGAATAAATATTCATAATTTCGATTTTTATGACTAAAAAGAAAATTTGTTAAATTTATGAAACATTCATAATTTGGATTTTTATGATTAAATATAATATTTGTTGACTTTATAAAATCTACTCATAACAAATACAGAATGATTTAGAATTTTTTATCCATGAAATTTGAATTTTTTTGTATTATACATAATTCATAAATAAAAGTATTAAAAAAATATATGTTTTATGAACGCCTTATTTATAAATCATCAGTAAACAATTTTCGCCGTGTAATCTATCGGAAAATCTATGAAATATACATAATCATCAAAATATGATCTATAAGGATCAAAATTCATATATTATTGATTATATTAATTAAATGTTATCTGTTTATTTTTCTTGTTGAAGGTAAAATTATGAAAATGCATATTTTCGATTGCCCTAGTAATTATGCTTCATTTCTAATATATATATATGGTAACTTTGATTTTATTTTTAATAATATTGAAGCGTATTCAAACATATATTTTCAATCCGTGTTTTGACAAAGGGCCCCAATAAATACCACTTTGTGAATTCGAACGGTCAGTCCCATCAAACATTTTGAGTCTTTTAAGACTCCTAAATGTGTCATACTTATGAGCGTTACCCTCATATATGAGCACTTAAAAGAGTCCAAAAGGCTCCCGAATCCTGGGTAGAGGGCCCCATTTTATGAGCTCAAAAACCCTCATATTTCACAACCTTTATTACACCTAAAATACTCATATTTGAGCACTAAAAAGTGCACAAAAAGGCTCCCAACCCCTGGGTAGAGGGCACGATTTTATGAGCACAAAAACCCTCATATTTCTGACACTTTTATTACTCCTAAAATACTCATATATGAGCACTTAAAAGAGCCCAAAAAAACTCCCAACCCCTGGGTAGAGGGCACCATTTTATGAGCAAAAAAACCCCATATTTCTGACATTTTTATTATTCCTAAAATACTCATATTTGAGCACTAAAAAGTGCACAAAAAGGCTCCCAACCCCTGGGTCTCTACCCATTTTATGAGCACAAAAACCCTCATATTTCTGACACATTTATTACTCCTAAAATACTCATATATGAGCACTTAAAAGATCCCAAAAAGACTCCCAACCCCTGGGCAGAGGGCACCATTTTATGAGCCCTAAAACCCTCATATTTCTTACACTTTTATTACTCCTAAAACATTCATATTTAAGCTCTAAAAAGACCCCAAAAGAGCTACAGAAACTGCGCTTTAGAGAGTGTATTTTTGATCATTTTAAAATATTCTTAAAACATTCACATTTTTGAGAATTTCCAGACACCACAATTACTTAATTTTTGGAGTTTTTGAATCCAACATAGTACATGTTTATCTTAGTCCAGACATCCGTGAGAAAATGCATTAATTTCGAAAAACCCATTAAATATGTAGTTTTGTCTGTTGAATTTACACTAATATTTTATTAATTTTCATTTGATTTCAAATTAAAAAAAAATACACAATAAACGGTAGGCTCCTAAAGCCAGCATAAAGGAGATACTTTTATGACTTCCTTTTCTGAATGATCCTAAAATATTCATAATTTGATGATTTTATGAGTTTGATTTGAGGGGGCCCCTAAAATGCTCATGAATAAGACTCCTTTATGAGTCAAATTTTGGAGCGTTCCTAAAACATTCTAAAATATAGAACTTTTATGAGTCTATTTTCTGAGCGCTAAGAAACAATTTTAATTTTTGATGCTTTTAGGAGTCTTATTTATGAGGGCTCATAAAACACTCAAAAATTGGTCTCCTTTATGACTCCAATTTCAGAGCGCTCCTAAAGTGCTCAATGGGGTGAACTGACGAAAAAAGGCCTAAGAAATTTATGGGTCCAAACAGTCGCTATATTTGAGAAAGGCCGATGGTTGTATTTAAATGGCCGAATTATATATAAAAAGTCCAAGAAATGTCATGAATCTAGATGTATTTTAGAGTTTTTTGTGTGTTCAGGTTCACTTAGTTAAATTTAATTGAGGTATTAAATTAGTATATTCCATATCATGATTGCGTTGATATAAACTATTCTAACCTGATTATGTGTAGTATACGTTTCAAAATCCATATCTGTAGCATTCCTTGGACTTCGACTTGTTACATATTTCTCTCATCGATAATTCCATAATCGCAAAATACAGGAACAATAAAAGCGCGCTGTAATTTCCAATGTACAAGTTAATTTCAGCCATTTTTGGAATGATTACCGCCAACTGTATGAAAGTAGATAAAAACAAAAAAAAAAAAAAATAAAGAACAAACTAAATGAAAAAGGCCTCACGCCCATTTAAATTGTAAAAAATCTTAGAATCGCACAAACGCAACATCAGGGAAATTTCGACACGTACGACTGCCAACATGTTTATCGCATATTTTCTAAAAGACAAACCACACATAGTATGGAAGCGATGCCAGAAAAAGAAGAAATTGCACAAATACCTCATAGGTTGTCAGTGAATGCCGAAAAGAGTGAAAAACTAATTGGCAACGAGGCACAAAACGAATGAAAGCCAAATCAATGATGGTATTAATTGCTGCGCACCAATACAAAACAAAATGGTTAGAATTATGAAAGAGTTATTGGTTGTTGAAGTGCGCTAAGAGATGGACTGACTGACGGTTGTGGAATATTTTGAGAGACTCACATTAATCATGTGCATCATTAAAGAACGATTAAAGCGTTGCTGCTCATGTAGTCAACAAAATATTATATATGATTTTTGTTGTCTACCTCCAGTCTGACACTAAGTCTATCCTTTCAATATCTATACACTCTATGGCAGGATATGTGGTGGAGTTTTAAAGCTATTTCTTTTGAAATCAGCCAGTCAATTTCTCCATCAATTCGTAGTCGAAACTTCGCCGCTTTGACCCTCACAATTGACCCATAGCATCCATCAAACATTCACCAACTACACCATTCAACAGATCATTTATCATGCAACTTGTTATCTAACAACAATTAGTAGAAACGCGCCAGACGTTCCAGCGTCCAAATCGAACCAAAAATTGTCGAACACAAAAAAAACCACCGAAAATAATCATAATGATCGTCATAAACCTTCAAAACGACACCACCGACCGTTACATTGTTACGTTATAATTAGTGTTAACACATCGTTGGTCAATTTGTGCCTTATTAAATGTGCAAACAAAAAATATATATTTCAAATTTAAATATCTGAAGAAATTTAATCTTTTTGTAATATATATTATATATATTTATTTAATTTTGAAAAGTATTTGTTTGGTACTAACAGAAAACAAAAACTTGTTTGCAGTTGCATTAATTTTTTTTGTTAGCGTTTTTTTTGTTCTGGTTCATTGACTGATTAATGGCCAAGATTCGCATTCGTTTTGAGACTATTTTCGTTTTGCGAATGCTGCTTTAAATTGCTTTGAATTTCTGAAAAATAATGACTAATGACCCAGTGTTGTGATATTTTTTTCTTGCGATTTTCTTGTTTTAATTTTTAAGTTTATTTTACCAAATTTGTCTGAGTTTAGTTTTGAGTAACTACTTTTTCGGCTGACTTATTATTTATCTGCCAAAATACCTGTTTATCTGTTTTTTATACAACAAATAGAAAGATCAAAATCCGGAACTTCTTTCGAATTTTGTGTATACAACACTTCTCCGAAAGCCATTACCCCTAACGGCATTTGCATGGAGCCATTTACCCAAAGGTAAATGGCTGAAATGGATATTTCCCCGAACGGCCACGGCCGAAAGAACATATTCCCATAATGGGGTTTTCCCCGAAATGTTCACTTCCCTGAATGGACATTCCCCGAAAGACATTTCCGCAAAAGGGGGGAATTTCCTCAAATCCACATTTCCCGAACGGTCACTTCCCGAATGGATATTTCCCCGAAATATAAAATCCCCGAATGTACATTTTCCCAAAATGGAAATTTCCCCGAATGGACATTTCCCAGAAATGGACACTTCCCCAAATGTACATTTCCCTGAAATGGACATTTCCTCAAAATTGACTATCTTCGAAAGGACTCTACCCGTAGCAGAACACTTCCCCGAAAGCCAATACCCAAAAGTGGGAAGTGTTCTGCTCTACGCTTGAAAAACTTCCCAGAAAGCCATTACCCCGAAAGACATTTGCCCGAAGTTCATTTCCCCGAAAGACATTTCTCCGAATAGACATTTCACCGAACGGCCACTTCCTCGAATGGACATTTCTCCGAATTGACATATCCCGAACGGCCACCTCCCCGAATTGACATTTTCCCGAAATGTACCCTTCCCCGAATGTACATTTCCCGGAAATATACATTCCCCCAAAAAGTAGATTGGCAAAAGGGAAACGGAATGTATAAAAGACTGAAATCGATAGTAATCGTAATCGTTAGAAATTGAATGGAACCATTTGAAGTGGTGACCTCCAAAAGGGGGTCCAAAACCACTTTTTTCAACAAAAAAAAAAGGCCCCCAGAAGGGGGGCATTTTTGACCCAAAAATTGTTATTTCAGATATCGATAGGGGATATCATTAGAAGCCTAATGCTAACCCTTGTAGTGGTCCATGACTCTCAGAGCGTAATAAACGTCCACATTGTGTTCTAAATAAGCATTTACCATGTTAACTATATAGAACAAAACGAATTTCTTAGTTACCGACAATTGCGTTTCCATAGGACCTGATCCACGGGTGAATTAATGCCGGCGGCCCTCTCCGAAAAGTGGTATAATAGTATTCACCCTTTTGAGGAGAGGAAAGTTCTTGCTCTAGATATTTCCAAGGCTTTTAATTGTAATTCCTTTACTTGATGGATATAGAGTTTTCACCAGAGTCACTCAATAGGAATTGCGATGAATGATATTCTGTCAGATCATCTTTCCATCAATTTAGGATTTCCGCAGACTCGTGTCCTATCTCCGTCCATATTTTTGCTTTTTATCAATGACCAGTCATCGACCCATAATCTAATCAATTCCAGATGATAGAATCAATGGTTGTCTGTTATCGCACAAATGATTAGATTCATTCTTCCCATCCCTCAATATAGGTTCCGTGGATCAGCTGATCTTGGTTATAGTTACATATCAATTCAATGTGACATCCGTTGCGAGGATCATATATTTGATATTTTCAAAGAAGCGGTCAAATATGTCGGTTTTTTAAACGGTGTAAGACACACTTCACTTTAGTGATTTACGCACTCAGATGAAATACAATTAGCACATTTGAATAGGTGCTCCAAAATACACTTTGTAGTTCCTGGACAGAATTCTATAACGTGCGTTGCATCTAATAGGTTACGAAATTCATCATCTATCTTGGTTCTCTTGGTACATGGTCTGATGCCACCAGGTCTCAGGATCTGATGGGGAAAACTTGGTTCAGGCATTAAACCTTCCCCATCAGATTTTACTCGGCTTTTAATCGAACCAGTGTAAATCCTACTACGGTGAGCATGGTAAGGGCAGGACAATGTTCATGATTACTCTAATACCCACCAAACCAAACGATATTTTATAGATATCGATTATAGGCTCAAATTGTCATTTTCGATCATTAATAATGACAGGAAAACGATAGGGTTTTTGATTAAAAATCAACCTAATTGGAATGATATCGTTATTTTTGTCGGTTGGCATCGGTAGCTCAGTGTTTAGTGCTATGGGACTTTTCGCCTAGCAATCCAAGGCGAAAAGTGCCATAGCACAGTTTCAAATATGGGCTGGGACAAACGACCCCAGTCCCGTGCTACCTCACAGCAGTCAATGGGAAACCAACGTGAGTAAAACATTACACATGAAAAAGATCTTACCCCGGGCTGGGATTCAGCATTAAACTGCTGCCCTAGTAGAAATTTTCCCGATGCGCCATCGGGAAATGATCGGGGATTCGTTGGGTAAGCCCTATTAGAGAAAATATGATCATTGCCTTTGCATGTCCTTATCATTCTTACCATAGCAGGGTTTACATTATCTAAACAGTCAATGTTCCCGATCATAGCTACATTATTTGTTCCTCATAATGAAATTAGCATCAGACAATGATCGAGATTTAATGAGAGAGAAACCTATTATGCTCGGGCTCTGACAAGGCAATTGTCGGGTAAATAATAAAATGGGGAATTGCCCGATCAGTACATGATCATGGTCTGATGTCAGTACATGATCAGGACACTGTGTTAAAAGCACATTATGAGCCTCGTCATATCCCGATCATCTCAAATAATGACATGATCACTTCATGACCATACCAAAATTTCTACTGGGGTGGTCCCACCACTTTGAATACAAATATGGTGAGATGTATCGGACTATGTACTTCAGAGCTGTTGCGCCAAACTATTTTCATTGAAATCTTGAATTTATGACGTTACTCTATTTTAACATTTTGAATACTGGGCTCAGTTAACCTAAAAAAAAATTACATTTTAAATTCCATATAACCAAATAATTTTCATTTAAGAAAGTTAGAAAAATCAAGAAAAAGTCAATTTAAGTAAAAAAAAAATATTTATTTGAAATCTTAATTTTTTTTCTATAGTTTTTCTTTATAAGAAGTAAATAAATCATTAATTTAAAATCTTAAAAAATACTAACGAAATAAAATATGACGTCTTCATTCCCAGGCTTTCTTCGGCATGTTTTAAATTTATGTAGATTAAATAATACAAATCCAAGTCAAAAAATTAAAAATGAACCAGATTATAATAGTATCGATTAACATAATCAAACTAGAAATGTTTCCGAAGAAACAGAAAATGAAGGTACTACAACCAAAAAAAAAAACTAGATCTATGGAGGATGCCATTATACAAGGTGTGGTTTAAATGAAAACGAACAAAAAAAATATTCACAAAACCAAAAACATAATGTGACTATTATTGATCTGTAGAATTTTTGTGGTCAGACGGTATTGTCAGACAATAACGTAGATAATACGTAAAGTCATTGCGGAAAAGGTTTTTTCTTAGTTTTTTTTTTTTTTGTATTATTTAACTTGCTAGGTTTTTGTATCTAATGTTCACAGTTTGAACTTCAGTTAGTGTTAGTTTTTTTTTTTAATATGTATTTTTTTTTTTTGTACCTACCATAGAAAGCGATATTTTTTTGCAATTGCTCGATTTTGTCTGCTGCTTGATGTGGTCATGTTCTCATGGGAATATAGTTTTTTTTCGACTAGTTGCGACTAGTAGTATTTTAGGCGGTAAAATGGCGCCGTGGTAATAAACTTTAGCGGGTTTTTTTTGCTATTTTAAGTGCTTGAAGTTGATGTGTTGCTCACTCAAATTTAGCATGAAAAAAATAACAAACCTGACTTTGCTTTTCAACACGTCGAACTCTGGCTAATGACGACGATATCTTCCTTCCGAGCTACCTACTCAGTGTAATGACTGCCCATTCAGCTAATGGCAGCAGCAAGCACTCTAAAGTCAAAAGAGTCGCAGTCGCAAAGAACCAGTCGTCGAAGGTTCATGTACCTTGTGTCTAGTCGTCAAGTCGTCAAGTACTCTGAAATCTATCCACAGTAATTAACATAAAAAGTATATATTTTAACCTTAACATGCTCGTTGTAATCTCGCTTGACCCGCTGATAAGCGCGTTCACAAAGAGCCTCTTCCGCCGAAAATGCTGCACGGAATGTCTATCTTTTTGTTGTTGTTGTTATAGGGGTATCCACAGGTGTATTGCTTTGTTTTGATCAGTCAATTAGTTGCGCCCATCAATTCTCGCACAATATTTGTTTTTTTTCTGATTTGTAAAATTTATGTTATGTTCTTTCTACCGAACTGTCGCGCGTTCCTCTATATTTCCCCAAAAAAAAAAATATATATTGTATATGTTTATCTGGGTTTTATATTCGAAACGGTACTTTGCCACAAGAGCCTGTTGTCAAAGCACTTTGGCTATGTTCAAAGACCCTCTTCCGTAAATATTCCCATATTTTAGCATTAACATGTTGATATTGTATCCTAAGTCCCATTGATATGTTAATATAAGGCAAACAAACATTTCATTTATTGTGCATCTCTTTCGGTTTATTGTCCGCCCCTTTTTCATCGACAGCAACTTTGATATCGACTTCGTCTTTTTCCTATATTCTATATATGCCCTATTCGAGGTGTTAAGCTGCGCATCATTATTATTTGATAATCGTTTTTAGGCATTATCAGGCCTTGCAACCTTGCAACACTAACCAACCGTGCAGGGCAGGGCGCGCGTGCTTTTGTTGAGTTAATTTACGAAATTAATTTCTTGGATACCTTAAGTTCAGGCCACAGCATGCCTTCAATTGGCTCCATAAATAAGTAGGCATAAATTATTAATTCATATTTATAAAATTCATTCATTGGGGTATTTTCTTGGTTCTTTTTCCAATCATGCTTCTAACCTTTTTAGAGTTTGTGATTTAAGTGGTTTAGGTTTCATTCACAACGCCAAACCCCGTTCAAGATTAATCATAAATAAAGTGTGAAAAATATTTGCCTTTTTGTTGAAGCTCACTGCCCAATCAATAAGTTATGATTAGCAGTCTTTTCTTATAAAATAAACTTAATTCATCGGTGTAAATAGCGGCCTATAGTATGTGCCCTACCATTGCCTACGAAAGACCCCCTACGGTTTTGGATCATTATCAATAAATTGTCATTTACAGATTATTTTTGGTTGGTTGAATTCAACAGAAATTCATTTTACTCTATGTAAGCAGTTGTTCATCGTTTGTAATTGAGCTGTTTTTTTTTCGAATTTTCTAATCGAGATTTCATAGTGTTTCGATTGATTTTAAATTAAGAGGTTTTGAGTTGCGCGATACTATCGACATGTCATCAAATTGTAATTGTAACATGATCAAAATGGTTATTTAAAAATGAGTTAACATTTAAAAACATATGATATCATAGTTATTTTAATATATCTCAATAATTTCTTTTGTAAAGAAGTATCATCTTATTTCGAAAGGGTTTCCGTTTGAAAGTGATGTTCGTTTTAGTATCTTCTATAATTTGTTTGTATTTGACAGGGATGATATTGAATATGAGTCATTATTTTTTAGTCAATATAGTCTTTATAAGCTCTTATGTCCAATTTTGTATTTAACAATATAATGAACGTTTGGATTTAAAATATCATTGGGTATTACTTTATTCAAGATTATTACATTAAGAACTATTTAGTTAGAAATAGTGGAAAAAATCATACAGTGCAATGAATGCAATAGAAAATTTGTGCAATAAGACACATGAATGTGAAATAGATAGAAAAGTGTGTGAACATCATGGTTTCCCGTTAAGTATAGAAGTTTATGGAAAGTTTATGGAAACTTCTGAAACTCAGCCATAAACAGCACATGATGGATATCTTATGAACAAAATGTATTCTCGTAAAGTATAGAAATTTGTGGAAACTTCTACATTAGAAGTTTCCACAAACTTCTATACATCCGTGACCATTTTAAAGTGATTAAGAGGATATCGTTATCTAGATTAGTTGCGCATTTTCAACCGTTCTTTTAAGTGGTGGTTTTCAATTAATTACAGGATTCAAAACCAAGTATTTGTTGAATAGTTTTATAAAGAATTTATTTTCGTAACAGAAGTAGAAGTTTATGGAAACTTCTGAAACTCAGTCAAGAACAACACATGACGAATATCTTACGAACAAAACAGATTCTCGTAAAGTATAGAAATTTGTGGAAACTTCTACATTACAAGATTCCACAAACTTCTATACTTGAGAGACCATTTTAAAGTGATTAAGTGGATATTGTTAACTAGATTAGTTGCGCATTTTCAACCGTTCTTTTAAGTGGTGGTTTTCAATTAATTACAGGATTCAAAACCAAGTATTTTTTGAAACAGTTTTATATAGAATTTATTTACGTAACAGGAGTAGAAGTTTATGGAATCTTCTGAAACTCCGTTATAAACAACACATGATGGATATATTACGAGCAATACGGATTCTCGTAACGTATAGAAATTTGTGGAAAATTCCACATTAGAGTTTCCACAAACTTCTATACTTGAGAGACCATTTTAAAGTGATTAAGTGGATATCGTTAACTAGATTATTTGCGCATTTTCAACCGTTTTAAGTGGTGGTTTTCAATTAATTACAAGATTCAAAACCAAGTATTTTTTGAATCAGATTTATATAGAATTTATTTACGTAACAGAATTAGAAGTTTATGGAAACTTCTGAAACTCAGTCAAGAACAACACATGACGGATATCTTACGAACAAAACGGATTCTCGTAACGTATAGAAGTTTGTGGGAAATTCCACATTAGAAGTTTCCACAAACTTCTATACTTCCGAGAGAATTTTAAAGTGATTAAGTGGATATAGTTATCTAGATTAGTTGTGCATTTTCAACCGTTGTTTTAAGTGGTTGTTCTCAATTAATTTCAGGATTCAAAACTAAGTATTTTTTGAACAGTATTATAAAGAATTTATTTTCGTACCGGGTAGAAGTTTATAGAAACTTCAGAAACTTAGTCATAAACAGCACATGATGGATATTTTACGAACAAAACGGATTCTCGTAAAGTATAAAAATTTGTGGAAACTTCCACATTAGAAGTTTTCACAAACTTCTATACTTCTGAGACTATTTTAAAGTGAAACTGTTGATAAAAACTAAAAAATGCAAGATATAAAAATAATTCATTCATAATTTATTTATAAAATTTGAATGCGATTGAAAACCTTTTTTTTTAATCGTCTTCCGAACTGAAAATTGAAAATATTTTAGAATTTGGGCCATTCCACACCAAATCGACCAGCGGTTGGAACTCACCTTCTTCGATTTCAATGAAATTGGAATTGATAAAGGATATTGAGACATGCACTAACCAATTTTTTTTTATTTTTTCCGATCACAACTACCAAAGATACAGTGGTTCAGTTGGAAAAAAGGGCAAAAAATCACTTTTGTATGGTTGTTCATATTTAAATATCTCTTGAACTAGAAGTTTAATGCATGTCTCGATACCATTTATTAGTTGTCAAAATTTCATTAAAATCGAAAAGATAAAATCTAAAATTTGACTTTTTTTTGTCGATTTGGTGTAGAATGCCCCATTTAAATTCTATTTTTCGAATATTTTTAAACATTTTTTTTTCAAATCTCATCTGAATATTTTGTGCTAATATTTATTAAACATCACGGAGCCAGTCAATTCAAGAATAATTTTTTTAAATGACAGCCTATATAATACCCAAATTTTAAATCAGGTTAAACGTTTATTTTCAATGATATTTGAATTTTTTTCACTTTTGTTAATTATCAAAATCAAAAATTATAATAAACTCAACATTTAATGCTCTCAATAAAATTAAATATAAAAACCTTACATTTTAAAGTGTTAACATTAATTGAAATTTGAGCGAATCGTCAAGTTCCTGGGGCTTAATTTAATAACTTCATTTAAAAGGCATTTAAAATGATTTAATAGGAAAATCGTTTTCAGTAAACGGCGCATTTAAAACATGATTCGAGGCAAATAAAAGCGGCTCTGGTTAAGAACAACAAAAACAAGTAGTTTTTTAAGTACAAAAACATTAACAACAACAATAAAAACCGCATGTTCGCACTTTTTTTGTTGTATGGTAACTTCTCAGCATTCGACGTTTTTAGGAGGGTAACATAAAAAAAAAATCATTGTACAAACTTTGTGGTAATAACACTAGCATGTAGAAAAAACAACAATAGAGTAAAATAAAACCACAAGAAAAACAGCACAAAAACAAAATTCAGAAAATGAAACATAAAAAAACAATAAAAAAACAACATGAAATAAAAAAAATTACATAATTGTATTCAAAACAAAAATATATAAATCTTAAAATTGAAGAAAATATTTCAACTCTATATACGAAATATATTGAAAACGCAAAATACATAAATAAAATAAACAATCAATAATATTGATTAAAAATAATCAATTTTCGATTGAACTGTTTCATTTTTTTGTCATTTGTCAAAGAGAAATTAATTCTAAATCATTTTACAAACCAAAATAATCAAAAACTAAAGAAATAAAAAATATAAAAAAAAATTCATTTAAATTTATTCCTCCATCTTTACTTATCCACCAAACCGATATGATCAACATTACTGCACGAAAACTTATTCAAAACTATTTTAAACCTCTAACTAAAACAGAAAAAGTTTCGAATTCCGTCACTGTGAAAATTATTAGGACGTTGTATTGAAGGTGTCACGTTGTTAGATCAGGTCAATGACAACTGCACCTCAGATACAATGCTCTTTAACACTGTATTCTAGAAGTTTCGAGAAACTTCTACACAGAAATTATAACCGTTACATTTGCCATTATCTGTTTCATGCCTCAATTCTAAAAAAAAATGTTCGAAACAAAATTGTACTGAAATTATTTGTGGAGTTGGATTTATTTTAATTCGTTTCGGTTACAATACATGATTTTACTAGCTTTTTTGCTTTCATCCATATATCGTTTACAGTCATGTTGGGTTCTGGAAATTTCCACATACTTCTACACATAAAGAGTAGATAGTCCATGATGCTTACACACTAATTATATACCTTTCACACTCATAAGGCTTTTAGCACTGATCTTCAATGTTTCTTTCTCGCTTTTATATATAAAAATCAAAGTATTTGATAATTTAATTGCGAGTTCTTTATAATTTTTGTCAAAAAATAAAATGTTCTGAACAAATAAAATTTGTTTATCGAAAATACATTCACGAGAAAAAAAAACGATATCATTTCAGATAGGTTCGTTATTATCGAAAACCCTATCGTTTTCATATCATTATAGATGATCGAAAATGACAATTTGAGGTTATAAACGAAATCTTTTCGAAATCGTAAAATTATCGTTTGGTCTGCTGGAAATATACTAAATTTATAAATAGAAAACACATAGAATAAGTATAGTAAAAAATATTAGGTAGCGCGGTAAAGACAAATACTTTTCTATGGAAAGATGCTGTTAGCCACAGCTTAGATTTAAACATGGAACCTTTCGGCTCTCAGTCCAACGCACTGACCACAGAGCTACCGAAGCTAAAAGTAAGAAATATTAAAAATACAAACTTACCGACAAAAAAAAACCACTTTAAAATTGAAATTGCAGCAAAAACTCAATGATAACAATAAAAAAAAAATCAAACAGCAAAATTAATGCCCAACGACGCCAAAGACTTTAACTACCGAAATTGGTAATTACATGGAACCAACAACAGCAACAAAAACTGGACAACAACAAACAAAGCACAAAAAAGAGCAACTGAAATTAAAGCAGCACTCAATAATATACAGCACAGCAACAACATTTTGAAAATAAATTTTTAAGTAAAATAATAGAGCGTCGAACCAGCAGCAGCAGCAGTAACAACCATTGCAACAGCAACAAAAACAAGCAACATCAACAGCGCCAGCAGCAACTCCCCGACAACACGTGAGGCATCATGAACTTGAATTTGAATTTTTTGTTTTTATTTTTTGTGCACTTTTTTTCAGCACAAAGTCTGCGGCGAACTTGCGCTTGAAATTTTGGTTTTTCTTGTTGTTGGTAGTTGGCAGTTGGTCTTAAGACGACAGCAACATGTTGTTACCAGCGCATATTTTGTTGGCTTAGATTTGCAGTTGGGTTTTATTTTTAATTTTTTTTTGTATTTTATTTTATTTGTATGCTTTTTTTTGGATTGAGTTGCCAACATCAAGCTTAGGTTTGTTTACAATTTTATTTTATGAATGTTTTAGTTTTTTTTTTATTTATTATTTTTTATTTGTTTTTGTTTTTATTATAGTTGTTGTAGTCGTAGTTGACACTTTGTCACATAGCTTTTGCTGACTGACAAATGTTCCAACTGGATTTTGACTCGAGTTTTGATGATCTTTTACTGAATAAGACAACATTTTGATGTATTTTTTTTTTTTGTAATCTGTTTAACCGCACTTCTGTTAAAATTATGAATTAGCCTCGGTATTATGTAAGCCGACCATGTGTTTCAATAGTTTATACGCGCGAAAAGTTGAAGTCACTCTCTGCCAAATTTATGCATTTCCAATATATGTAGGTCAGTCGTAACAGATTTGTAGATAATACTTAGACTTACAGAGTGTTGTATAAAAATTATATAAGAAAATATTTATTTAAAGACTTTTCGACATATATTTTTTTATAATTACTATAATTGAAATTTATTTAAATTCAAAAATTTGTATATAAATGTTAACCCCCGACAAAAAGACATCAGAAATTCCAGTAATATAATTTTTCTGAATTAAATAAAATGAAAACAACGTCAATGTGACAAGTAATATAAAATAATAAAAATTGAAATATTTTTTTTAAATAATAAAATTCTAAAGAAAGGAAATGAAACTTATAGGCTATGTGATACCGATTTATACACGAAGTAACTCCAAACGCACGATTCGTTTTCTGTTATAAGACCGTACAAATTGGAATTTAAATTTAATATGTAGGTTCTTTAAAACATTTCGAATACAAATATCTGTATTTTTATACCCTACACCTATGAGGTACAGGGTATATTAACTTTGTGCATATATTGTAACGCCCCTTAGGAGGCGTGTCCGGTATGGAAAAGTATATATATTCTTGATCAGCATCACTACCCGAGTCCGTTTAGCCATGTCCGTCTGTCTGTCTGTCCGTCTTGCTGTCCGAATACAGAATAACTTGACAAATACTGTTCAGAATGCGATGAAATTTCGTCTCAATATATTTTAGCCAAAAGTAGGAACTGAGTTTGAAAATGAGCCAAATCGGTCAACGGACACGCCCACCTCCCATACAAGTCACTTTTACATAACTCTTTCGGAACTAATAACTCGAAAAGTATTCAAGGTATAGTTATAAAATGTAAAACGTATTGTTAGAATTCACCTAAAAATATGTGGTCTAAAAATGGGCGTGATCCGCCCACATTTTTTTTTCATTATTTCCCGGGTTTTCATAGTCGAAAATTGATCCGTAAATTATTAAAATCAAATCTATGAAATATTAGCCTTTCAAAATTTTAAATATAGGCGTGGTCCGCCCAATTATATTTTTCAATTTTTTTTTTAAGTTTTTTATACTTTATATAAATTTTTAATTTATGGGGATATAAGACGTAAATTTCTGATATATGAATAATTTTCTGAGGGTAAGCATTCCCACCAAAGGTGTAGGGTATTCCATAGTCGGGCCCGACCGACTATAAAAATCCGCCCCATGTGACCGAACTTACCCATGTGACCTAACTTTCCCAACTCGTTTTTTTTTTTAAATTGTTAACAATGTATGAAATCGTATTTTAAAAAATAATTTTCTATATGAGGCAATCTTTTTCAAATCGAACACGAAATATTTTTGACACTTTGGATTTGCTTCAATTTTTTTTTATGGATTGTTTATTGAAATTAAGCCCACCCATATATTTTTTTTTGCTTTTTGTCAATAGGTTTGAAAATATAGGGTGTTTAAAAAATGAAAATATGACGCATGGACCTTTTTTAAAAATTATATAACTTTGTATCTGTGCATCGTATCGCGTCAAGTTTGGTCTCATTTTGAAGGTAATAGAATTTTATCTATTGCCCTATACATATTTATATATTCTTAATTATCATGTAAATATTATAAGCAATTAAAATGTTTAAGGACATTTTACTTAACGAGAGGTATTTTTAATTTAATTAAAACTATCATTTTCCTCGTTAAATTCTATATAAAGAACATTCTTTTGTTGGTTGTTGCGTGGTCATTTGTGCACATCTTTATGAAAACCATTTTTGTGTTCAAAGGACTGTGCGCATAAGCTGCTTTTTTATGTGTTTTGGCTAAAGCATCGTTTTGATTTATCAGTATAATTACCTAACACCTTGATCAGCTTATTGCCCACCCAATGTAGTCGGTTCTCCCAACTGCTAAGTCGGTTCTCCCAACTGCTAAGTCGGTTCTCCCAACTGCTAAGTCGGTTCTTACAACCAAAACTAAAAAAAAATGTAACATCATACCAAAAAGGATTTAATTTAATTTTTAATCGTAAAAGATCAGTAAACAGGTAAATAAATAAAAATAAACAAAAAAGTTATCATCTAATTGGTATATTATTAAACATAATTATAGTAAATGTTAGTGTAATTGTGCGATCATTGAACCAGGCAACTTGTATCCTCGCATTTAAATTTAAACTATAAAAATCAATAGTATAAGTGTGAAATAAAGCATTGACTATCCAAAATCCTTTTTATAGTGTGTAAAACTACGAAAAACCTAAGTATAATTTTGCTAAGAAAACATCAATTTATTAATTTTTAATCTTTAAAAATATGATACCATTTGTTTTAATTTTTAAATCTGAAAAATATGGGCGTTAATATTTACGAATTTATAGACACAGAGCTCAAACTATTCGGTCACAGCCTAAAAATATTGAAAAAAATAATGTTTAATAAAAAAAAAAATATATTTTTAATAAAATATTAATAAACCAACTAATATCCTCTAGTTTATAGTGGAAATATTCCATAAACAGAAAAAATATTGTACATATATATAACAATTGATATTAATTGCAAAGAAAATCGTATTCCAATTAAAAATATGAATGTATTTACTAATTAATTAATTGTATTTACACATTTTTTAATTAAAATATTAATAGGAATAAATTTAATATAATTTCAAAACAAATAAATCATTAATAGTTAATAGTATTAACTATTAACTATTAGTTAATAGTATTAACTACTTTTATTTATTACTTTTGATTTATTAATTTTAAATGCAACTCTGTTTTTTTTTCTTCTGGATTTCATTTTGTTTTTGTGCGTCGGCGTCGTTCAGTTTCTTCTAACATTATTTTCTTCTAGGTTGCTATTTTAAAACAGGATATTGCATTATTTAGTGTATGTTATGTTATTAAAGCATTAAATGGCTCAATTTTTGCTGTCAAGAATTTTAACAACCAGCTTATGATGCTCATTTTGTTGCATATTGAATGTTTGACTCAATTAATTGGTCCACCTGTAGAAGTTGTGAAAATTGATTTCGGTAAAACATTCGTTAGAATTTTACAAAACATATCAAAAAGTATAAATACTATTTACTTATTTACTTATTTAATATTTATTTTATGTTATGTATTGAATTGAATTATTTTTATTTTCATATGTTTCTATTCGACAAATATTTTAATTAATTTAACAAAATATTTAATTGATCCAATTTCTATCGAATGAAAATTTTAATTAATGTTACTAATTAATTAATGATTTAAAAATTCTCAATAAAAAATTTAATATACATAACAACTTTAATGTCAATATTAAAAAAAAAAATAATTAAAGTTTCTCCAATTAACATATTCTCATTATTACGAATATGGAATTCAATGCTACTAAAAGTTACATCGGCTGAGTTTCAGTTAAAAATTAATTGGATTGATTAACATTTTAGTTATATTTTATACGTGTGGTGCGACTGAAGAACGAATTATCTCTATAATGCAAGGTTCTGTTGAGAGTCGAGTAGACTACGAAGGGATGGGCTTGATTTGATGCCCGAGTAGAACGAGAAAACACACGACCTGGTGGAATCAGGCCATGTATTTCACTCGAACACTTACCGTTGTAATACCTATAAAACAGGCTTACACACCCAACGGTCCTTCGGTGCTCAAGAGAACCAATAGACGATGAGATATTTTCATCCCCTATCAAATATATCGCACGTTGTTGAATTCGGTACAGGAACTCCAAGGAGGATTTTGAAGCTCCTGCCCAAATGTGCGAATTGAATTCCATTTTAGGCCGAATATAGGTGGTGTAGACAGTACTCAGGTCAACAGGAGTGAAGCATGTTTTACACCGTTTTAAAAAACCGAGGCACTTGGCAGCTTCTTTCGACACATTAAATATGTGATCATTCCAACGTAGATCACATTGAATTGATATGCCCAGAACGTCAAGAGCAGCAGACTGCGCAATATCCACAGCACCCATATTGAGGGGAGGGAGGAGTGAATCCATTCTTTTGTGAGATAACAGACAACATTGGGTCTTGCTTGCATTAAAATCTACTCTGTTTGCAACACATTCTCGGAGATTGATTTAAGGTCATTATTGAGCGTGTCATTCATAGTGCGTCTTTTACTCTCAATCTCCAAAGAGTTTGGGCGCTTGTTGAACGAGTATGAATAACAAATGTTACTGTCATCTGCAAAGGAATGAATTGGGTTCTGGGTCAATGACAGAAGGTCATTGATAAATAACGAAATAGGGACGGGGATAGGACGGAACCTTGCGGAACTCCAGAATTGATGGAATGTTGTTCTGAAAAAACACCATCCATCGCAACTCGTATAGAACAACCCTGAAGAAAACTCGATATCCATCGAGTAAAAGATTCACCGACACCAAATGCAATTAGTTTTGAAACGAGGGCTTTATGCCACACTCGATCAAAAGCCTTGGAAATATCGAGAGCAACAAATCCATTGTTTGTAAAATTGCGCCAATTTGGCGAATTTTATAATTAGTTTGCTGTAACTTTTCTGCCAATATTGTTATTTTGCATAAATTAATGTACACATATGTATGAAATTTAATTATGACTTTTCGTTTTAATTGAAGGTAATATTTTAAAAAAAATCGTTATGCAAAGTAACTTTTTTATTTTATTTTTTTATGAATCAGAATTTTTGTGGATTGCAACTTTAGTTTACCATATAATACTAGCGAAAATTGTTAATACGTACTATATCTGGACTGTTCTGTAAAAGAATCCATAAAAACATTCTGCCCCAATTTGCCAATGCTAAGCAACTCTCTTCAAATTACATTATGACCTCTGTTAGCATACGGCACCAGTTGTGCGATTTATGAGTAACAGAGAAATGATATAATTATTAAACAATCCCTCAAATGATATGAATGGTTCTGATTTTGATTGTTATTATGATTAATTGTAAAAATATATTTTTTTGTAATTCAAATTATTAATCAAAAAAATGCCCAAAAAAATCAACATTTTCCGATTTTAGATACAAATCTCTTAAAAATTGTACACATTATTAGCATTTGTAAGTAAATAGAAATTAGCCTTGAAAATTAGAAGAAAAATGCGTTTAAGATTTTTTGGAAAACAATTTTCAACAGTATTATATATTTTTATACCCTACACTAAGAGTGAAAGGGTATATTCAGTTTGGTACGCCGTTTGTAACACCCAGAAGGAAGCATCTCCGGTATGGAAAAGTATATATAGTCTTGATCAACATGACCTCCTGAGTCGATTTAGCGATGTCCGTCTGTCTGTCCGTCTGTCCGTCTGTCTGTCCGTCTGTCTGGCTGTCTGGCTGTCTGTCCGTCTGTCTGTCTGTCTGTCTGTCTGTCTGTCTGTCTGTCTGTCTGTCTGTCTGTCTGTCCGTCTGTTGAAATCCCTACTACTTTTAAAATTGAAGACCTAGATATATGAAACTTATAACTTAGATTACTAATATACCTACGCTGTATGTGCGAAAAAATCGAGATCGGTCCATTGTGACCTATGATCCGACCACTTATGTTCAAATACCTCATATAAAATTTACATATACAGATCAATTTTACTGTATACGTGCTTAGGTAAACTTTTTTGGTCAAATATGTATTGACATCATGCTCAAATACATGATAATAATGTTTTCCGGCGAAAAGACTTGTGGTTCACCAAAAAAGAAATCGAAATTCGGTACACCTACCCATTTGTAAATATGGGTATCAAATGAATGGAAATTCTTCAGCGATTGAATGTTTGTAGTTATTTTCAGGATTCGTATACCCTGGTGACCTATATATCACTTTGAATGGTAACCACACATATGTGTAGGGTATTTATAGTCGGCTTAGACCGACTATAATTTTGATAATCCCAACTATCATAATTACACCTACTTTAAAATTTTCCATGTGATATAACCTTCCCAACTGGTTTTATTTGAAATAGCGGGTGAAAAGGGCTTAAAATTACAATTGCAAATTTTCGCTAAAAACGTAATGAAATATGGCAAAACTCAGTCTAAAATCAAACTCTACTTCCACAAATAGAATTCATGTATGTGATGTCAAGTGGAGCATTCGTGTTGAGTATTGTCAGGAGTGTAATTATTACAATTTTGTATACTATATTACTTTATCTATCTTCAAACAAATTAAAAATAAAAAATACACAAGAATTGGAGAATTGAAACTTTTTTATGCACAGTATTTAGAGAAAATCTGAATGTATTACATTTCTAAATAATGAAATTTTAAAATGTGTTATTTAACAAAGCAACCCTAGTAACAATTTTGCCCCATGCGCCATCGGAAATGATCGGCATTTCGTTGGGTAAGCCCTATTAGAGAAAATATGATCATTGCCTTTGCATGCCTTTATCATGCTTACCATACCAAGGTTTACATTATCTAAATAGTCAATGTTCCCGATCATTGCTACATTATTTGTTCCTCATATCGAAATTAGCATCAGGCAATGATCGAGATTAATGAGAGAAACCCTATTATGCTCGGGCTCAGACAAGGCAATTGTCGGGTAAATATTAAAATGCGGAATTGCCCGATCAGTACATGATCATGGCCTGAGGTCAATACATGATCAGGACACTGCGTTACAAGGACATTAGGAGCCTCGTCATATCCCGATAATCACAAATAATGACATGATCACTTCATGACCATGGCCCTACCAAAATGTCTACTAGGGAATATAAATAAAGTTAATAAGTTTCATAAAAAGTAGACCTTTCGAATTATAACAAACCCATTTTTTAATGACTCTTGCAGATTTAAGATTTTTCAAAATAAATTCTTTGTGACACTTCTCAAACAAAAGTATTTTGCAATATTACCATACAAATATTTTACCAAATACAATAACTTAAAATACCAAATTGTCAACAAACAAAAATTTCTTTGTGTTTATATTACCCTGATCCAAATACATACGATATGGTTATACTTTAAAAACCATGAAAAATGTGTTGCGTTTAGAAAAGTATTGAACAATTTGTTCTACTATGGAACACAGGTTGCTGCTTAGAGGCCTCAAGAGTCACATGGTGACTTACAAAGAATTTATAAACATTCAAACAAAAAGATAGAGGGACAAATATAATGAAATATGTATATTTATAATTCAATTCAAAAATACACTTCTACGAAAGGATTATGAAAATTACAGCAATAACAGCTGTTGAAAAAAAAAAGGTGAAAACAAATACACAAGAGGCGTGCAACAGGCTTAGGTTTCGCTATACAAGAAATACAGGTAAAGTACAAAATGTACGGAACAAAAAAATTGCGAAAGTATTACCGCACTTGCCGGACGACTTGCACAACCAGCAACCTCAAAGTATTCAATGTATTCGATGAAGGGTTGTTGGATAAAAGGCAACGGAAGAGCAACAGAAGAGGTACTTTTAAAATTGCATGATAGGCAGCAGCAATAGCAATAAAAAAAAAGGAAGAAGAAGAGGCAAAAAAAGGTAGATTATAGGAAGCAGTTCTTGCAGAAGGGTTCTAGGTTCTACCTCGTTGCCTGCAACGGTTGCAGACAATAGAAAACAATGAGCCCGACCGGTTGCAAACGAAATTCGCATTGCGCATGCGCGCACACTTAGCTCTGACCTCGGGAGGATTACGGCAAACAATGCAACGGAATGCAACGAGGGATTTTGCCGACGAAGACGTTCGTTTAAGTTGACTAGAACTTTGTTGATGTCGTTGCAGAGAAGGAGGCGAAGGTGAGTGACTGACTGAGTTAGTTCGTTCGTTAGTACCTTGGACTAGAGACAATGGCATTATTCGTAATTATATGCAAGTTGATGCAAGGTGAAGAAGTAGAAGTAGAAGAAGAAGAAGGCGTCGTAAAACGGCTATGCAAACAGAAACAGAAAATTCATAGAAATCGACGACAAAACAAAAGCCGGTTCGTTGCTGCAGTCTTTTGTTTCTTGCAGCCTCAATTCGGGCGCAGCAGTCGATGCATTTTACTTTTATCCACCCAGTGTCGATGACTAGTAAGAGTTGTTACTAAACTCAATGTTGCTGCAACTACAGTTGCAAGTTCTGCTGTCATTTTGATACCAATATTGCTGCAACTACTTTCAATTGTGTTCAACTTGTTTCAATTTAAATTTATTTTTTTTAAATAAATTATTACGCAAAATTGGTAATGTCAATATCAATAATATACTAATGGACTTTCTTATCAATCATCTTTGTATTTTAATAGATAATTTTTTCTATTGGATGCCCACCATGTTTTTCGTTTAAAACATACAGAAAAGTTCACATTAAAAACGTTGAATGATTTTCAATAACAAAAATTTATAAAATATTAATTCCGGTGGTGTCTTATACATTTTTTTTGATTGATAAAGTTTTCGGTTCCAAACATTTTGTAAATAAAGGTTCCGGTTTTAAAGAATCAAATACAGAAAAAAATGTACATCATATTGATGAATTCCGTTCTTCAAACCAGGATTCATTGTATTGAAGAACTATTCATAATATTTATGACTAACGCCATCATCACTCTTCATATTTATGATAGCATTCATTATCAAAAATATGAAGAACGCTTGGTAACTGTCGAAAAAGTGTTCTTCAATATGATGAACTGTATGTGAAGAATACATTTCATCATATTAATGAACCAAAATACAAAATACAACATATATGTTCTTCATATTGAAGAACGCTGTTCATTAAACCAAATTTCTATCAACATATTTTTTTTTTCGTTCATTTTTTGCCGTACTTCTCAGTTCTCAAGTAGTTCTTGTGTGTTATTTCTTATAAAATGCTTGCTCGACATGCATAAATTAGTAAAATGTTTTATAATATATTTATTATAATTACAACTTTTTATTAATAAAAAGTTATATTTATAAAAACAATATTTTTGAAAAAAAAGTTTTTTTTCGAAATTTTTTTTTTTTTAAGATGTTTTTTTTTCGAACACATTTTTTTTTTTGCAAAATTTTTTTTTTCGAAAAAAATTTTTTTTTTCAAATTTTTTTTTTTCGAACTACATTTTTATTTTGAAAAATTTTTGTTTTAACAATTTTTTTCGGATATTTTTTAAAATTTTTTTTACTGTAATTTTTTATATAAAATTTTTACAAAACTTTTTTTCGAATTATTTTATAAAAAAAAAAAAAAATTTTGAAAAAATATTATGAAAAAATATATAATGATATATATAATGAATGCATTCATTAATATGTCATTTAATGAACGGTGGTATCAATATGATTAATCTGGTAGTTGGTGAAAAAATCCTATTAATATAATAAATCTGTTTGTTCGTTTGTACGTTTGTACGTTTGTACGTTTGTACGTTTGTACGTTTGTACGTTTGTACGTTTGTTCCGCTTCTCCGTCTGAACGGCTGATCCGATTTCCTTGAAATTTTTACCACAGATGCGGTATGGTCTGGAAGGAATGATAGGCTATATATGGGCGGGATTGGATAAAGAGGCGTGGCACCTCCCATACAAACTAAACTTTCAATACGATATAACTCGGCACATTCACCAGCTACGAACATGAAACAAAAAACTCAAATACAAAAAAAAAAATAAAAATAAAAAAACAAAAGCACAAAACAAAACAAAAGCAAAAATACAAAAACAAAAGCAATCACGTTTGTTCCGCTTCTCCGTCTAAACGGCTGATCCGATTGTCTTGAAATTTTTACCACAGATGCGGTATGGTCTGGAAGGAATGATAGGCTATATATGGGCGGGATTGGGCAAAGAGGCGTGGCACCTCCCATGCAACCTAAACACGATATAACTCGGCACTTTCACCAGCAACGAACATAAAAACTCACCACACTAAAACTCACCACACAAAAACTCACCACACTAAAACTCTCCACACTTAAACTCACCACACTAAAACTCACCACACTAAAACTCACCACACAAAAATTCAACACACTAAAATTCACCACACCAAAAATTACCACACTAAAACTCACCACACTAAAACTCACCACACTAAAACTCACCACACAAAAACTCACCACACTAAAACTCACCACACTAAAACTCACCACACTTAAACTCACCACACTAAAACTCACCACACTTAAACCCACCACACAAAAATTCAACACACTAAAATTCACCACACTAAAACTCACCACACTTAAACTCACCACACTTAAACTCACCACACTAAAACTCACCACACTTAAACTCATCACACAAAAATTCACCACACTAAAACCCACCACACTAAAACTCACCACACAAAAATTCAACACACTAAAATTCGCCACACTTTAACTCACCACACTAAAATTTCACCGCACTAAAACTCACCACACTAAAATTTCACCACATTAAAATTCACCACTTTTAAACTCACCACACTAAAGCTCACTACACTCAAATTTCGATACACTAAAACTCACCGCACTAAAATTCACCACACTAAAACCCACCACACTATTATTAACCACACTAAAACTCACCACACTAAAATTCACTACACTAAAACTCACCACAATAAAATTCATCACACTAAAACTTCTACTGGGAAAAACTTTACGGGGATGAATTCTACGGGAAAGAATTCTACCGGGAACAATTCTACCGGGATGAATTCTACGTTGAGAATTCTACGGGAAAGCGTTCTATGTGGATTTTACGGGGAAGATTTCTACTGGGAATAATTCTGCGGAGAAGCGCAGTCTGAGAAAAAATTGTCTTTGTTTTGGCGGAGAATTATTTGGTTACCACATTTATAAAACCAATAAAAAAAGCACGGGCCCCACATATATATGTTTTTTATATTAATAAAATCGCTCCATATTTTTGGATTCAGAAAATCTTGGCACGAGTCGTGCACGGGTCCAGCTAGTTCATAATATTTATGAATAAATTCATCATATTGAAGAATTTTTTTTCTGTGAACAGTTCTGTCACCGGTTTCGAACCCAGTTCTTTTAAGTCCCTGATTTTAACTATAAATCATTTATTCGAGCTGACATTAAAAACCCATTTAATCTGCCATTTGTAGACCACGGCCATTCAAAATGAGCTGAGTACAGATTTTTAATCTAAAAATATTACAATCATTTTACCGTAGTTTTGGAATTAATTATTTCGATAGAAGAAACTGAAACCGAAGAAACCAAAGTAGTGAGATTATACTTTAAATCTTTCATTTCCCAGTCTGCAGTAACTCCGAAATAAGGTCTTAAAGTAAAACCACAAAATACGCCAATAGTTGTCTTAGGTGCACCCAGAAAAAAATTCCCCCAAATCCCATTAAAATTGGTCAATAGAACATTTATTGATTTAATAGTATACAAAAAATAAATCTTTTCATATAAACTCAATGGCAATGTCATGGTATTTTCTAGTATTTAATGATATTTTCCGATTAAAATAATAATTTATCCTATTGAATATTTTTAATAGTAAAAAACTATTATTTATATAGTATTTTTTTCTGGGTGTGATGTAAAATTATATAATTTATACCGACTATATCTAGTCCGTCATTCGATTCTAAATTAATGCGAGTACTATACGATATGTCGGAGAACTCGTACTATATCGAATAAGATCTTGTACCAGTACCGAAACTGCAATGATTGATCGATGCGACATATTGAATTTTTTTCTCGAAACGAGAATACAAACTATTCTGGATTGATATCGCATGGAATAGTGGAAATATGTAGAGATTTATTCAAAAAACATTGCGATATATTGTCATCAAATTTACTCTATGGAAAAATTTAAAAATTTAGTAAAGTTGACTGTAGTTGAAGAAAACTTCGAGGCATAAAGTGCACCAAAACATGTCAGACTGGGGGGTATGACGAGATTTTTCAAAAAATTCTCGAAGTGGCTTCGATATAAAATTTGATCTCATTCGTAAATCGAATATAATTCTTAAAGATTTTTTTGTATTTGTTGTTACAAAAATTTTCCATAGCGTCTTCGAGAAAAAAAAAATTGATCGCGCTATTATACCGAATATAATTTATAAATAATTTGATAATCGAACTTATTTTTGTTAAAGTTTTATGGTTAGAATATTTTAAATTTTCTAGTTTCGATATTACTATGATTTGTCAGTTCGCTACACGTTGAGAAATTTTCTCATAAATCCTTTATTATACGCATTAATTTTGCAAAAATTAATCATAATATTAAATCAAGAAAAAGTAATCATATTTATTATGTTTTTATTCATAATATATGATTATAGTAAAAATCAATAAATGAATAAAATTATGCGTATGTTTACTCATGTTTATGTATAATACATTCATAAGTCATGAGTAATTGGAAAAGGTTCTGAAAACCATTTTATAATTTATTATTCATAATACATGATTAAAATGTCATACATTGTGCCAAATAGCCGTAGCCTGCAGATGGAAAAACAAATACAATTTATTTTGAAAATATAATAAGTCATGGAAAAGGAACATTAGGAAGAATTGTAACATAAAAAACAAAAACAATGAAAAAATCACTTCAACTTATTTGTCTGAAAAATTGCACATTTCTTTCCAAATGACACATTTTTAATTTTATTCACTCGATTAAATTATATTTACATCGAAGCTACGAAGCTATGGCTTTTCACAACTGACGTGATTTGCGCAAGAAGAAAATTAATATGCAATATGAAATAAAAGTGATGAACAAATATTCACAATATCGCCTGTTGTGATTATTAATAAAATTTGTAAAATATATGAATCATATTCATAATAAATACATAGTGATTTTCAGTTTTATATGCATGAATTTTTGCAATTTTTTTGTTAGTATTATACATTATAGCCTCGGTAGCTCAGTGGTTAGTGCCTTGGACTGCGAGTCGAAAGGTCCCCGGTTCAAGCCTGGACTGGGTCTAACAACATCTTTTCATAGAAACATTTGTCTATACCGCGCTACCTCTCGGCAGTAAATGGCAAACCTACGAGAGTAAAAATTGCCTATGAAAAGCTCTCACCCGCTGTTTGGATTCGGCAATGAACTGTAGGTCCCACCACTTTGGGACAGTTTTTCAGTGTTAGTTGAACTTTGTTTGTGGTTTAAACTTCGTTTAAAATCAAAATCGATTTTTTCAGTGCACTTCAACCATCGTTTAAACTTAGTTTAAACGACCGATGCTGATGGTTTAAACTACGTTTGAACTTTCAAAGTTTTTGACATGAACTTAATACATAATGCTTATAATTTATAGTATTGATTAATAGGTCATATAACCAATGAAGACTTCTTCAATATTATAATATTGTTTACTAAAACTGATTATATAAATTTTATAAATTTAAAAAAAAATGTTTTTATTTTCATCATTTATTTAACTTTTCCCAGAACTAGTTTTAAAAGTGGTTACAATTTTTGTATGCAATTGGAAGAAAGCAAATGTTTGTTGCGACAACAACTTCATTCAGTTAAATCTAAATTTCTACTAATTGGTTGTTCAAACTTTGTAATATTATCCTTGTAATATTATCCTATACAGACATCAAAATTATTCGAAAACTGTTCTAAATTGTTGGTAGTTCAAACTGGAATTCTCTTAGTTTTGGTTATAAAAACCGAATCAACAGTTGATAGTGAACGGACAACATTAAACTTATTTCAAATACCTACAACTACCGAAATTATAGTTTCAACTGTTTTTAATTATTGTTTTAAGCGCTTGTCTTCAACACTGCCTTCGACTAAATGTTAATTTCAACAGTCGATTAATATTAACATATCAACTTCTAAGCCATTTAAAGTACAGACACACAAATCCATGAAATTAACGAAATTACCCAGGCAGTCGGTAGTCAGTGCCAAGGTAATTGCAACCTTCTGCCAGCAACAGCAGCAGCAACAAAAACATCGCTACAGAGCTTCAATCTTATTGTTAACACTTGGGCGCAAAAGGCCATCAAGTAACTTTGTGTAAAGGAAATAACGCCCTTTTCTCTCTCTCTCTCTGGGTGCTTCTGACTGAGCTTTGACTTTGGTCATGAAAATTCAACGTAATTCCACATTCTTCTGGTTTTGTTGTTGCTGTTGTTTTTGCTCGGCTGTTTGTTATGTGGCAACAAACATTGTAGTTAGGTGCTGCCAACTTTGCGACGCGACCCATTGTAGCCCATTTGATCGGTGTTGGTTGTTGTGTGGTTTCTTAGTAGCCGTACGAGGGTAAAATTCTAATGTGAGTAATTAAGACGCATAAATTTAAAGTATGTAGATACTGCGGATGGTTGACTGGATGGATGGATGCCTCTGTGTGTATTTGTGAATCAGTGAACTTATTTACACTCATGAGGGAGCATTTTAATTAGAGCACCTAGTCAGACCTAGCTTCAAGTACATAAAGACTCAATGTGTAGAACGTAAATCTGGGGTTAGATTTCTGTGCGCTTGCTTGTGTGTCAGTCACTATTTGAATGTCAGTCACTGGCACTTAATATAATAAATCATTATGTGTGCATAAATTTATAAATAATAGAAATATTAAATTCTTCATAAAATGATTTAAACTCTTAGGCCACGAAGGTTCATAATATTGTTGCATTTAAAAGTCTAGATATTTTTTAAACATATTGTCGTCGCTTTATTCGTTAAAAAAATGTTTGGTTAAAAATTTTTTTTTCGAAATATTTTCTTTTTATAAGGATATTTCTTTAAAAATACATTTTTAAAACTTTCTTTAAGGACGTTTTTTTTTAAATTATTTTATAATAAAAATTTTTATTTTTGAAAAATTCGTAAAAAAATTGTCCATCAATTAATTTATTTTGAAAAAAATATTAGTTCAACAATATTCATCATATTGAATATTATATTCGTAAATATTATGATCAATTCATAAAAAATATTCATAAATATGACAATTTAAATTCATTGTATTGTATATTTTGTTCTTCACTATGATGTTCGATAGTATGAATAAGTTCATATATATATATATATATATATATATATATATATATATATATATATATATATATATATATATATATATATATATAATGAATGTATTCATCAATCATTTAATAAGTGGTGCTATCAATCTGATGATTCTGTTAGTTGGTAGAAAAATTCATAATATTTATAAATTAATTCATCATATTGATGAATTTTTTTTTTCTGTGCATTCAACACGATTTTTCCTATGGGCCTCCCGTTGATTTTGATTTTGACTCCATACTCAGTTTTTACTCAGTTATACTTACACAGAAAATATACATCTTATCATGGTTCTTCAAACCATGATTCATTGTATTGAACACAGAAAAAAAATGCTTCAATATGATGAATTTATTCATAAATATTATGAATTTTTTCACCAACTACCA
Source organism: Dryomyza anilis (assembly GCA_951804985.1). Taxonomy (NCBI): domain Eukaryota; kingdom Metazoa; phylum Arthropoda; class Insecta; order Diptera; family Dryomyzidae; genus Dryomyza; species Dryomyza anilis. The sequence continues at coordinate 107,410,349 of OX638130.1, forward strand.
GATTCATAATATTGATACCACCGTTCATTAAATGACATATTAATAAATGTATTCATTATATATATGAACAAAATATTCAATACAATGAATTTGAATTGTCATATGGATGAATTTGTTCATAATATTTTTCCAAAAAAAAATTTTTTTTAGAAAATAATTCGAAAAAAAAGTGTAAAATTTTTATTTAAAAAATAAAAGTAAAAAAAATTACAAAAAAAATTATCCCAAAAAAAATTTTTGGACAAAAAAAAATTGTTCCAAAAAAAAAATGGAAACAAAAATTTGTTAGAAAAAAAATTTGTTCGAAAAAAAAAATTTTTCGAAATAAAATTTGTTCGAAAAAAAATGTTGTTTGAAAAAAAATTTTTTTTTCAAAAATATATTTTTTATAAATATGACTTTTTATTAACAAAAAGTTGTAATTATAATAAATATATTATAAATCATTTTACTAATTTATGCATGTCAAGCAAGCATTATATAAGAAATAACATACAAGAACTACTTGAGAATTGAGAAGTACGGCAAAACATGAACGAAAAAAAATATGTTGATAGAAATTTGGATTAATGAACAGCATTCTTCAACATGAAGAACATATATGTTGTATTTTATATTTTGGTTCATTAATATGATGAAACGTATTCTTTACATACAGTTCATCATATTGAAGAACACTTTTTCGACAGTTACCAAGCGTTCTTCATATTTATGATAGCATTCATAACATTGATGGCGTTAGTCATTAATATTATGAATGGCTCTTCAATACAATGAATCCTGATTTGAAGAACGGGGAATTCATCAATATGATGTAATTTTTTTCTGTGAACAATTCACAATATTAATGACTAACGACATCAATGTTATGAATGCTATCATAAATATGATGAATTCTTTGTAACTGTCGAAAAAGTGTTCTTCAATATGATGAACTGTGTGTGAAGAATATGTTTCATCATATCAATGGACAATATGGTGGATCGACATTTTTTTTCAAAGTTGTAATAGGGCTTAAAAGTGGCAAAATACTGCCAGATATTACCACAAAAAATTTGAGTAAAAAAAAATAATAATGTCCTGTGTTCGCGCATTGCAGATGAAGTTAAACCAGTTGGGAAGGTAAGATCACATGGGAAATTTTAAAGTAGGTGTAATTATGATAGTTAGGATTATCAAAATTATAGTCGGTCTAAGCCGACTATAAATACCCTACACATATGTGTGGTTACCACTCAAAGTGATATATAGATCACCAAGGTATACGAATTCTGAAAATAACTACAAACATTCAATCGCTGAAGAATTTCCATTCATTTGATACCCATATTTACAAATGGGTAGGTGTACCGAATTTCGATTTTTTTTTTGTGAACCACAAGTCTTTTCGCCGGAAAACATTATTATCATGTATTTGAGCATGATGTCAATATATATTTGTCCAAAAAAGTTTACCTAAGCACGTATACATAAAAATTGATCTTTATATGTACATTTTATATGAGGTATTTGAACATAAGTGGTCGGATCATAGGTCACAATGGACCGATCTCGCCAATTTTTTCGCACATACAGCGTAGGTATATTAGTAATCTAAGTTATAAGTTTCATTTTTCAAGCTCTTCAATTTTAAAAGTCTTAGGGATTTCAACAGACAGACAGACAGACAGACGGACAGACAGACAGACAGACGGACATCGCTAAATCGACTCAGGAGGTCATGCTGATCAAGAATATATATACTTTTCCATACCGGAGATGCTTCCTTCTGGGTGTTACAAACGGCGTACCAAACTGAATATACCCTTTCACTCTTAGTGTAGGGTATAAAAACACTTTAAATCTATATTTTTATTTTTTACCATCTACATAAACTTTTTATTGAATCGTAATAGACTCAAAAAATTTAAGATTGTATCTATAAATGTGGTCCTAAAATTTCGTCAATTTTGAGTAACATCTTATACTCGCGCATCGTTCTTGAAGTTCAAAAAGTACCAAAAAAATCGACATTTTTTTTTTTGGTTAAACCTGCAATAGACATTATTTTTTTCGACTCAAAATTTTTGTGATTAACTCTAGCATCATAATGTAACTTTTAAGCCCTATTACATTTTGAAATAAAAATAAAAGTTTGGCTTCGATCCGCCCTAATGAACAAGAACATAAAATACAACACATGATACTTCATATTGAACAATGCTGCTCATTAAACTAAATTTCAATCAAAATATTTATTTTTCGTTCATTTTTGGCCGTACTTCTCAGTTCACAAGTAGTTCTTCTATGTTATTTCTTATACAGGGTTTTTCAAATGGGACGCTACAAAAGTAAAGCGACAGGGACAGCAAACGACACCATATTTCTTGCAGCTCTTTTGACATTTCTCTTCAGTAAGGTTTGCCATTTCATGATGGAAAGATATACGAAAGATATAGTAAATTTTAATAATTTCGACTCGTTGTTGGCTCGTATAAAACCGGCAAACTTATTTTTACTTAAACACGTCGGTAGCTCAGAGGTTAGTGCATTGGACTGCGAGCCGAAAGATCCCATGTTCAATTCTGGGCAGGAACCAACAACATCTGTTGCTATGTTGAAAGAATTTTCTGTTCTGAATAAAACCAGATGATTTTGAAGAATTTATGTACTTAATTAAAATATAAATTGTTACCTTAACTCATCATAATGACATCATCATTCACCAATTACGAATTACATCGTAAAGCCACAAAATAGTTTCCCACAAAGTACAGATAAAACCAAAACAAAAGACAATATTAAAACAAAAACCAACCAAATCCATCACAATAAACCACACAGAAATTTTAACATTTACAACAACAATCAGACACAATAACAATACTATAAAAAAAACGCACTTAAATCATGTTTACCACCACAAACAATTACTGCAACATAAAATAAAAATAGAAATAGTAGAAAAAAGAAGAGTATAATATAAATAAAATAAAAATAAGTTTAACGAACCAAGAAGTACAGCAGAGAAGCAGAACCAAACAGACGCCTAAAAGAAAAATCAAAAAAATTAATCAAATGTTAATGCAAAGAAATACCACTTATTGTAAAAATAATAATAGAATAATACAAAAAAAATATAAACGATTTAAATGTTATAAAAAAAAATTATACATATTAAGGAAAAATGCTGTACATTTTATAGAAATTTCAACGTTTATTAAATATTTGATACCTTAATGCACATAAATAAAGATTTTTTACATTCCTATGATACTACGTTTATTGAGTAGCAATATTTGTAGATTAGTACTACTTCCTATTCTACTACACTATTTCCAGTTAAGCTTTATTTTCTATATTTTAATCCGGTTTTTGTATAAATACTAAAAATTTACAGTGTTTCAATTTATGATGCATTTATGACGTTAAGTATTGTAAAATATCAATAATTTTTAATGTTTAAATCATAAAAACTACATTAAAAGCAACGGTGGTCCAATGTGGTAGGTATATATTTCGAAAAACTCCATAAGACTTACATTATATAAATGTAAATGAAGCAAACATAGTTTAGCACTTAGATTAGAGCTTGAATTATGGTCGTCAGCGAATTAAACCAGGCCTATTATTGCAATAAACGTGGATTTTGACATGTTGTAGCAATAAACAAGATAAAACGACTGAAATTAAACATGTAAATTTGGAAATTATAGTATTTATTTGAAAAAAAAAACATACAATAAGTAAATTTAATGAAAATAAAATTGTGCTTCGATTTCAGTTTCTATTCTGTGGAAAGTTGCTCATTTTAGACAGATCATCAAGCACTTCTCTCATTATTGCAGACTAATAAAAAATTAGTTGTGACAACTGAGCTATTGATTACTCACCTTCGGTTCTCGTAAATTTTAAATATGTTTCTTATGAAAATGTTGACCATAGAAGACCGATTATACGAAATTTGGTACGTTTTTATGATATTCTCTTTTGTGGCAAACGATTAAGACAAGCAATTGGTTTCAGCAGAATGAATTTAGCTATTACAACCTTAAGTTCTCGTAAATTTTAAATATGTTTCTTATGAAAAATTTGATTATAGACGACTACGAACGAACATTATGGTACTTGTTTATGATATTCTCTGTTGTGGCAAACGATTATTACAAGACGTTTGTTTCAACAGAATGAATTTAGCTAACTTAACACACAGAAAATGCCTACACACAGAATAGATATTTGTTGCCCAAACAACTCATTCGGTTCTTTCAACCGCTTGACGGTTCAGAATACAGATTTGTTGTCCAAAAAATTTTTTCGGTTCTCTCAACTGCTGTCCTTTCATATAAAAGAATTGAAGTTTGGATTACAACCAATTTCGTACAGTTTTAAAAGCATTACGAACAGTTTAGAATAATTTGGACTGTGTGTAGGCTATTATTTCAAACGACAACCGAATAGGGCAGTTCCAACTAACAAATTTGTAGAAAATTCATTTTAACCGAATGATCTTGGTTGTTAGAACTGTTCTTTCAACCCGTTCTTTCAACCCCTAGCCAAAAGAGGATATTTCTATGTGTAGTCCCAACTATAACCCTTTTAGTTTTAGCTATAAAAACTGATTAAACTGTTGAGGCAATCGAATAAGTTGATTGGCGCAACAAATTTCTATTCCTTCTACACTAATCTCATAAAAATAAGGTTTTTCTGTATGTATTAAGTTTTAGAAAGTATTGTAATTCACAGAATTTGTGATCAGAAATGGGATACTCCACGATGTATATTTTTTGAGTTTTTAGTATTGTCCTGAAAATTTTGTGTGTAGAGACAAACAAAGAAATATCGATTATTATACAAATCAGGTGCTTTAAAATTGTTGTTTCAAACTATTATTATATTTAAAACAGCGATTAAGTTGACTCTCATGAAACAGTGATGTCGTTAATATCGATATAACCGGGCCCCGAAAATTTCTAGGACTGAAAGCCGTTAGGTATAGTAAGAATTTGGGCTAGAATCGTAACTGTGAAAGGGTATATTCAGTTTGGTAAGTCATTTGAATAAGGAAGCGTATCCGGTATAGAATATATATATATATATATATATATATATATATATATATATATATATATATATATATATATATATATATATATATATATATATATATATTCCTGATTGGCACGTCCTCCTGAGTCCCCATCTCTCTCTCTCCGTATGTCTGTTGAAATCACGAATACAGAAAATCTAGAAGAGCTGGATTAATGGAACTCCTAATTTATATGACCTATGTATCCACGCTATCTCAACAATAAAATTGGCATGATCGGTCAATTATGACCTGTGAACCGACCACTTATGTTCAAATACATCATATAAAATTTACATCTACAGCTGAATTTTTCTTTATACGGACTTAAGTGAACTTATTTGGTCAAAAATACATTGACTTTATGCTCAAATATATGAAAATACTATTTTCCCACGAATCGACTTGTGGTTCCCAAAAAAAAAATTGGAATTCGGTACACGTACCAATTCTACATATGGGTATCAAATGAAAGGAAATTCTTTAGTGATTGCAAGTTTGTAGTTATTTTCATGATTCGCATACCCTGAAAATAACTACACACACATTTCACATATTTGGAGGCTATTTATAGTCGGCTAAGACCGACTATTACTTTCACAATTCTTGCAAACTTTATCCCAGCAACTATCACATTTTCCTACTTCAAAATTTCCCATGTGACCTTCCTTGCTGTTTCACTTTTTTTTAGAATATAAAGGTGTAAAAGTCCTATATTTATACTTTTAATGGAGCTTGGTTCATAATGGAGAATTGTTGATTGTATTTTTGACAGTTCCGTTATGTGACCAATACAATCTGGCACTGAACATGTATTTTCTAATAGGGTTACTTCCTAAAAGTGACCCGATCATTTACATGACCAACATAATCTGTTCATTTCTAATAGAGTAACTTTCTTAAAGTAATTCTCATGATTTGCTTTAAGTTTTGACATAAAACCACATAAAATTCTATGCAGAAATAATTAATATTAATATGCATTAGTTTTTTTTTCCACTAAATAGACCCAAAAGCCCTTTAGAACTTCGAATAACTCATAGAACATTTTAAATAATGCCTAGCAAAACCCTTTCGTTGGCCCAACCAGAACACATCAACCACAAAAACCATTGCAGTTATTGTCTACACCTTTTTTTTATATTTCCACACAGCGCAATGGATCGAGGATGGATCAGCAACAACAACAACAGCCAAAGACGACAACTATATATACAAAAGAATCCGTGGTTGAACAAGAAGAGTATACAAAAAAAATGAACTAGGATTGTAACAAACGGCAATGAAGCGTTGTTAACCAAAGACAAGTACAAAGCCAACAACAATAGTGATAAAGAAGAGAAACAGCAGCAGAGAGGACGAAGCAAACAACGACGAGGAACGACGACAACAACGACAACGACCATGAAGACGAAGAAGAAGAGGAACAAAAAATTGAAGAGGCGTCCAAAGACACTGCTTGAGCCTGGCGAGGAGGAGATCCGCTATAACAGTGTTAGTACGTTAGTAGGTATGGAAACAGGTAAAACAGGTATTTGGCAAATTAACAACAACAACAACAAAAATAACAAAAACAACCACGACGTCGACGTCGACGACTACAACAAGTACAGTGATGAATACAAAAGCAAGAACCCAACAAATAATAAATGAATAAAAAAAACATAGGCACGTAGGAACGCTTCAAAGAACACGCCAAGAGGCTTCAGAGAAGCACGCAAAGCAGCAGCACCAAATGAAGAACGTACTCCAGTAACTGCTGGAACTGAGATGAACGTTGGAGGGAAGGTAATTGCAATGGAACGGGTAACAAGAGGGTAGAAGAGCGTGACGAGAAGGGGAAAAGAGATTAAAGAATAAGTGCTCCTCGCGGCAGAAAAGAGTACGCGAAATGGTTTCGTGCTAAAACTAGAAGATAATCTTATAGAATAAAAACTAAGATATAGAAGAAGATATAGAATAACATAAAAAAATATTGAGAAAAAATAAAATAAGATATATTAGATGATAAAGATGAGGACGTAGAAGCGATATGTAAGAAGACGTAGAATAAGATATAAAAAATAATTTAAGAACATATAGAAGATAACATAGAAGAAAATGTAGAAAAATATATAAAAAGAAGTTATAGAGGGATATATATAAGAAGTAATAGAAGAAGATATTGAAGTAGATATCAAAGAAGACATGACAGATGACTTAGAAGAAGATATATAAGAAATTTAGATGAAGATGTAGAATAAGATATAGAGGAAGATATTGAGGAAGATATAGAAAAAGATATAGAAGAAGATATAGAGGAAGATATAGAACAAAATATACAAGAGAATATAGAAGAAAATGTAGAAAAATGTATAAAAAGGAGTTATAGAGGGATATATATAAGAAGTAATGGAAGAAGATATTGAATTAGATATCAAAGAAGACATGACAGATGATATAGAAGAAGATTAGAAGAAGATATAGAAGAAATTTAGATGAAGATGTAGAATAAGATATAGAGGAAGATATAGAAGAAGATATAGAAGAAGATATAGAAGAATATATAGAACAATATATAGAACAAAATATAGAAGAGAATATAGAAGAAAATGTAGAAAAATGTATAAAAAGGAGTTATAGAGGGATATATATAAGAAGTAATGGAAGAAGATATTGAATTAGATATCAAAGAAGACATGGCAGATGATATAGAAGAAGATATAGAAGAAGATATAGAAGAAGATATAGAAGAAATTTAGATGAAGATGTAGAATAAGATATAGAGGAAGATATAGAAGAAGATATAGAAGAAGATATAGAAGAATATATAGAACAAAATATAGAACAAAAAAAAAAAGAAGAGAATATAGAAGAAAATGTAGAAAAATATATAAAAAGGAGTTATAGAGGGATATATATAAGAAGTAATGGAAGAAGATATTGAAGTAGATATCAAAGAAGACATGGCAGATGATACAGAAGAAGAATAGAAGAAGATTTAGGTAAAGATATAGAATATGATATAGAGGAAGATATAGAAGAAGACATATAAAAATGTACAGAAGATATATAGAAGACGTATAGATATAGAAGAAAAAGATGATACAGATGAAGACACATATAAGATATAGAAGAAGACATATAAGAAGATATAGAACAAAATATAAAGATATAAAAGAAGATATAGAAAAATATATAGAAAATATCTAAGAAGATGTAGAAGAACATATAGAAAAGGATATAGAGGAAGATATAGAAGAAGAAATAGATGAAGATATGTAAGAATATATAGAAAAGGATGTAGAAGAAGATATAGAAGACGAAATAGATGAAAATATATAAGAATATATAGAAAAGGATATAGAAGAAGACATAGAAGAAGAAATAGATGAAGATATATAAGAATATATAGAAGAATATATTGATAAAGTATAGAAGGAGTTATAGAAGAAGATATAATAATTATAGTTCAGCGCTACAGTCCTGAAGAATTTGAGCTGTGCGTGATATATTTGTACTTAAAGTGGTGGGATCTACAGTTTAATACCGAATACGAACGGCTGGATAAGGGCTGTATAAGAACTTTTAATGGGCGGTGTTTACTCACGGAGGTTTGTCATTTTCTGCCGAGGTAGAATCGGATAGAAAAGTATTTCTATAAAAATATGTTGACAGTCGCTGGAATCGAACTCGGGAACTTTTAGCTCGAATTCTAACGCACTAACCAATCGAGCTATCGACGCTACCTAGAAGAAGTTATAAACGAAGATATTGATTAAGATATACAAAATTTTTTCGAAAAAGGTATAAAATAAGATATATAAGAAGTAAAGAAGATATAGAAATAGATATAAAAGAATATATTGTAGATATATAGAATATATGTAGAAGAAGAGATAGAAAAAGTTAACGAAAAATATATATAAAAATGTGTTGAAGAATATGTATTATACAATACAGAATATGTATGATACTTAGTGTAGCATGGAAAGTCGAATAAAATGTAGAAGGTATTCGGTTAAAAAAAGAATCTCCCAAAGAAGAATTTGCAAATTCGTAAAAGACTCAGTGCAAGAGAGGCTAAAAAAACATTGCAATTAAGTTGAATACCTATACAAACCACTGAGAATTTACAAGATACAAGATAGAAAATTGTATCTTGCAGATACAAAAGTAGGACTAATTAAATACACATTTCCACTACAACAATTTGTTAAAATTCTATTCATTCTAAGCCTGCAGAATTTTTGTGGTATTTAAAATCACGCATTATAAGCACAAATGCGTCTCAAACACAAATTCTAATAGTTAAAGATACAAATTTATCTGTTAGATACATACGGCAAAAGTGCGTCGAAGTGAGAGAGAGCACAATTTCCAAAGAGAGATAGAACAACAACGAGATGGCATAATTAATTACGCAAAAATTCGCAATTACAACCATAACATATTCCATCATGAAAATTACGTAAAACTCTGAATCAAAGCAGCAAAAGAAACGAAGCGTCGACAAAAGAAAGAATTAAATAATCAAGCAAAAATCACTTCACTCTCATGCAACTTTGAGAAAGAAGTGAAAAACGATTTTACAACAAACGATAACGAGTACTCAACAAACCGCAGAAATACATCGTGCATCGTAAGTGAGGTATCCAACAATTGATATAACCAACGGGGTTGGACTATTCAAAGCGAAACACGTATTCAACGATTGAAGTATCCAAAGAGTGAGTATAAGAGAAGAAAATATTACTAAAATAGAATCTAACGTGTATACAACACAAATCGAGCTAAACTAATGCATCCAACACAGGCTCCAAGAATCTAACAAAACTCCGAACGAGCTAACTTTATACGGAAAAAACGAACACAACGACCATACCTCGTACGCACTCACAGGTGAGTGAGAGTGAAGTTCAATTTCATTCGGTTTGACACTGTGATTTCAGATGGGTGCGACGTTAGTGGAGCGAGAGCGAAAGAGAGTGCAATATCCGAAGCTGCAACAAATAATTGCGAAAATCAACGAATGTTAGGCGAGTCAACTGCGCAAAGTCAGAGTCAAAGTCAGTCTTAAAACGAGTTCTGAGAAAATAGCGGTGAGTACTACTGACTGGTACCATTGAGTAAGCTAAAGAGCATAAATGTGGGCTGGAGAGAACAACTCACAGATACTAATGCAAAGTTAGCTGTAAATTCAACGAACCCGCATCCACGATCAGTAGACCAAAGACGATTGCTCATCGTCGCACAGGTGTTGCAAACAAACTGAGTGCGATTGTGTTTGTTGTTGAATTCGCTCTAAGTTTGGATGATGTACGTACATGTGTTTTGGCGGCGATTGAGACACGAAGTGCTCAGGTGAGCGCACACAAAGTAACGTTATGTGGGAAAAATGGCAATACACTGAAACAGTTAAGTTCTGGCATAGAGAAAAACTACTCTTTAAATGGTGAAATTGAGACACAGAGAGAGAGAGAGGAAATATAGTACGAGAGTAAGATAGTATTTTATGAATTCTTATTGTTGGCGTTGCCAAATGTGATATCAGCATATTATAGGAAGAACTTTGCCAAATAACAAAAAAACTAGTGATAAAAATTGTTATATCAACTCCTCTTTAAGAATATCTAATACCCTTCAAAGTGTGTCGATTTAAAAAAAAAACTTGAAAGCCCAAACTTGAGCGAGTCTTGGGAGAATATTACTGAACCGAGACTTAGTTTCTTAAACATAGGGCGAACTTGGTATATATAAGTTGAGCCAGTCCTGGTTGTATATATGTATTCTCCCTTTCGTAGCCGAGTATTGAACTTCTGTTGAACCGAAGAAGCTTGATCGCTTAGATTTGGTCGGGGGTTGATCATGTTGTTAAGTCTGACAGTTCTTATATGGGATAGGTGTAATCGTCTATATATTTAAAGTTTTTTGTGTGGAGATATAGTTTCCAAAACATTATTATCTTCTTTTCTACACTATTTCTTTCTATAGATCAGATGAAAATGGAAGACAATGAGGGTTAAAGAACATTTGAAACGACAGCCATATGCAGTGTATTAAGAATTTGTCCCAGTTTGTCGATAGCTCAGAGTTTAGTGCGTTGGACTGTGAGCCGAAAGGTTCCAGGTTCAAGCCTGGACTGGGGCTAACAACATCTTTTCATAGAAAACATTTTTGTATACCGCGCTACCACTTGGTAGTCAATGGTAAACCTACGAGAGTAAAACATGGCCAATGAAAAGCTCTCACCCGACGTTCGGATTCGCCATTAAACTGTAGGTGTCACTACTTTGAATACAAATATATCACGCACAGCTCAAAAAAAAAGAGCTCGGCCTAAGTTGTTATAGGACTGTATTATTATTATTATGTCGTTCCCGTAAAATGTTCTATACCATAACGAAATTTTTGAATCATTCTTTAGATTAGCTTCCGAACCATTTATAATTTCGGAGTGATATTTTTTAATAACTTTCCTCGTTTGAACTTCATCACATTAGTGTAGAGCGTTAGCACTATTTATCCATTCCTGAATGAATGTAAATCCATAGAAAATATCTTTTGAATAGTTTAATTTTGTTGTCTATTTAAAACTCATCTATGATATAAGATCTTGTCATTCATAAAATTACTTTTGTTGTCCTATAAATTTCCTATAATCCTAACATTACTCTGAGTAAAAGTTACTCTCTTCCTAAACACAGCTACTTTTTCGCTCCAACATGCAGACACTTTACAGTTTCTCTCCCAACGACACTCAAGTCAGAGTCAAAACTCCATCAAAAAAAAACCCCGTCCAATGATATCAACCGTACCAATGAAGTATCAAGAGCATACGAAGCCGGCAAAAACAAGCATAAAACGAAGACCATGCTGAAGAAGCAGAAGTTGAAGAAAGAATGGTTAAAAATAACCAAGAACCTGCCTTCATTACCACCACCTTGACTCTGAGTCAGGCTAAGTGCTACGCCATAGATAACGCAACGAAAGAGTCTGCCACAGTGAGAAAGAGAGCCGAAGTTGACGTAGGAGCGCGCACAGGTACACAACAGGTAACAACTGTTTTCAGAGAAACTGAGTGTGAGAGTGAAATGTCTGCCATACTACTCCTGGTGATAGTAACTGTGTTAGTTAGCTGTTTATTGGCAACAACAACAACAATGAAAGCGAATTCGCCACGATCGTTGCGAGCAGTGAGAGCATCCGTTCGTTTGTTTGTTCGTCTGTTTGTCCGTCCGTCTGTCTGCCTGCCTGTTGGTTTGAGCCAACTGCAAACCACGATGATAGTCGATGTTCATTCGTTCGTTTGCCGCGAAGCGCAGCTCTGTCTACGGCTCAGGTTACGGTTACGGTTTGAATGCTTGTTCTTCTTCTATTTTAACTACAATGAATTTGGCCGCCTAACTGCTGTTGCGCACCGTCCACACGAATACAGTAAGAGTCGAGCGCTCGCCGTGTTCACACGCGTTTTTGGCCAACCAGTGCGCAGCGCTATCTAACTTAGCAAAAGTTCAGAGGGCAACAAGAATTCCACAAAATATATAATATTTATGCAAACAATAAAAATATAATAAAAATTGTTAAATATTGTGACAAAAAGTGTCATTTATTGTGTTTGCATTTATGCCAAAATGAAGTGCAAAAATATTCTAAACAAAATTACAAAAAAAATTAAAACAAAACCATGCTAAAACAAGCAAAAACATACAAACAAGTGAATTTCAAGTGGCTGTATTTTCTTGCAAAGAATATAATTAAAAACACATAAAACAGTTCTCAACACAACTTGGATTAGTGTTGCTTGAACTGCGTCAGAACAAAAATTGAAAAATCGCGGAAATATACAAAAATACACACACATTTAAAAATAATTAAAAATAAAAACAAATATTTGCAAAACCATTGTAAAACCTTTGAAAAACCTTAAAAAAACCATTGCAAAGCCTTTGTGAAACCATTGAGAAATCTTTGCGCAACTTTGTGAAATATTACTGAAATCGTCTGTGAAACATTTACGAAACCTTTTTGAAACATTTGTGAAACCCTTGTGATACATTTGTAAAACCTTTGCGAAACCTTTGTGAAACTATTGTTAAACTATTGTGAAACATTTAAGAAAATTCGCACACATGTCAAAGCTTTGCTAAATCATTTAACCAAATTTGAAACACTTTGAAAACGTTTACAAACTTCCACAAAAATGCCGAAAATATTTCTCATCAAAAATCGACTGCACCAGCAGCAACAACGTCTGCTGGAGTCACAAAACTTGTTGCAACACAAGTCAGACGATGATCGTCTGGTGCCACCGCTCAGTCCGACGCCACCACCATCATCATCTTCAATTTTACCCACCGCACCACCACCAGCAGCACCACCAGCAACAACACCTCAGCCTGAAGGCTCTGCAGCATACTCACCTGCGGCGCTGCAACAACAGACACAACAACGCAAACGTTTTCATCATCGTCGACATTACTTCGGGCAGCAACGTCTGCGTGATTTCGAGGATGATGTCGAGGAGACAAAAGGTGAGTTGAGCACATGTTTGTATTATTTTTAAAACCAAGTTGAAAAATACACAAAATATATACATTTTTTTCTGCAAGTGAATTATTATTCTTTGTGTCTTTTAGTAGTTTTATATGCTAAGGATTCTTTTGAATTTTTCGTTTTTAAAAATGTTGAATAATTAATATACTTTGCGAATTATATAAGAAGCAGAATATTCTCAATTTATTTGGTTGAAATCTTAAAAAAACTTCAAAGTGTTCAACAAAAGACTTGGGCAACAAGCGGGTCTTGAGTATTGAAGAAAAATGTTATTAAAATATTTGTGTTTTTTACATGTGCAGCTCAATTGTGCCAATTTTGATAATGAATAAAGCGAATTTAATAAGATTTTGAATTTTATACCGATTTTTAAAATTCTATTTTTTTAAATATTGAAAAAATGATTTTGAAAATTTATAATATGCACACTAAATACAATTAAAACATACAACAATTCCACTCGATTATAAAAGATTATAAAAATATAATTTCTACTTTTTCTTAATTTTGGTTTTTGAATTCCTACTGTCATCTTGTCCACCAAGTCAACAAAGGTTGTGTCAGCATGCGCTGCTAGAATTACTGAACCGTTTTACAAATAATATTTGCATTAATAATAACAATAAATGCGAGAATAATTTGTCCAAAAAAAAATCAATTTCTTTTGTGTGTATTATACAATCAAAGTTTTGCTTTATAGTTTGCATGTATTGTATACAAAATTAACGCGCAGTTAAATAATATGAAAAAATAAATAAAATCTAAAAGAAAAAAAAATATATATAACAGCGCAAAAGTAAAACAAATTCATGGAGGTGTGTTCGATGTATAAATCGCCACTACTTTGTTAAAAGAATATGTCAAATAATTTGCGCTTAAAATGCAAATTATTCAAAAAATTATCAACATATAAATGACGAATAATTAATCATAACAATAATAATAATAAAGCGTATATTTTTTAATAATATAGCAAGAACAGCGAACAAAAACAATTACAAAAGCTTAGAAAATATAGGTTATATTTTGCACCCACTAGTTCAGGTATTTTTTTTTGCACTTTTACGGCGCGCCAACTTTAAGAATAGGGTTATAAAGTGTAGGCAGCAGTGGCTAGTTTTGAAATAAAATGCAAAGTTTTGTTGAATAATTTTCGAATTATTTTTATTAATAAATTTAATGCACTTTTAAAAATATTCTTGAACTAAAGAAACTGCATTGTAGACAAATTTTAGTTCTAGAAGAATTTCAAAATTATATTTTAATATTTATATTTTAAAATTAAATAAATTAACTTAATTTTTTTTAATTTTCTTTTTTTAATTTAGTTTTTTATTTGAAGATTTTCAAAATTATATTTTGATATTTATTTTAAAATTAAATATGTTAGGTTTATATTTTTTTTTATTTCCCTGTTTTTCATTTTTATTTTAAAAGTTTTTTATTTTTATTTTTTTTTTTTTTAATTTTTAAATTATCCTTGAATTTTTTTTATTTAAAAAAAATGCTACAGCTGTCTATCGCTCAATTCACAAAACTTCTAACATTTAAATTAATTTTTATTTTAAAAGTTTTTTTTTTTATTTATTTTTTTTTATTTTTATATTTTTTTTTATTTTTTTTTTAAATTTTCCTTTCATTTTTTTTTTCTTTAAAAAAAATGCTACAGCTGTCTATCGTTTAATTCACAAAACTTCTAACATTTAAATTAATTTATTTGAATATTTTATTAATGTGTTTTAGGCCATTTATACAAAAATTTCACGCTACTCTGCATTGATGTCCAATATTTTGCATTGGAGCGCGTGAACATCTTAAACAAATTAACTTAATCTGTTACTAATCTGTGACATTTATGTTGTGTTTTTTTTTTCTTATTTACATTCAACGATAGCGCGCTTTTACCATGGTTTATTTATTAATAAATCTAAACGAAACACAAGTCAAAACATAGAACATTTGAATAAATCACATGCGGCGCCCCCAAAGGCCACAGCTTACAAGGCTACCACTGACCACTACATATAGTAGCTACCCATTTAAATCATAATTCATACACACTAACAACTGTTACGACTGCTGCCTGCTGCTGCTGTGTTCATTTGTTAAAGTTGTCAAGAGAAATTAGTTAAATTCACTGAAACAATTAATTAGAATTAAATTTACAGTCAGACCGACCATAAGAAAGTGTTGATAAAGATAGCTTAAAATATAGCAAAATATATGTATTTAATTTGATTTATTAATTTTTTCATATTATCTAACATTAAGTTGCTGCTTTTTGCTTTGCTTTGCTATGCTATGCGTTCCCTGTACGAAACGAAAGACTTAAGCCACGAACTTGTGTTTTGCTCTTTGAGTTTTGTTGCATATATTGAGTTTTCTTTGCATAAATTCTAATTACACAATGCTTAATTAAGCAGCAATTAAATAAAAAATGCAAAAATTAATGTATTCAAAATTCTTGACTTCTTCTGCTTCAACTATTTCCCATGCTAGCGAACGTTTTTTTTTTTTTGAAATCTTCTAGTTTTCTTAAGCATTAAATTATATTTTATAATTTTTGTATGCATTGTTCGCATTGTAAAGAGCAACATAATAGTTATAATAAAAATATAAATATATAATTTTTATAAAAAGCAGCCATGCGCAGCTTCAACATTTGGTTGTGTTGTTGGTGCGCACTTGGCAGCAACAGCAAAAGCATTAGCAACAAGAAAAAATATTCTTTAAAACAACAACAACAATATTCTTAAATGTAAAAACAACAAAAATATAAGGTTGTTGTTGCTGTAGCTAATGCGCCATGCTCGGTTGCAGTTGCCTGAATTAACTAAGTTGAGGTTTTCTTGAGCTTCACGCAAACTTCTGCTGTCTGCCTTTTCTACAATGTTTGCTGTTTAAGCGACTGTTTGCTCTGCTTCTTTATCTTATTTTTCTCTTTTTCAACATCTACGTCTAATTCTTGCTTAGCACATGCTGCTTTAAAGCGCTTCATTGTGTTAAAAAATAATTTAAAATATAAAAAAAAAATTCAAAACTAAAGCAAAGTCATGGAAATTCTTGGTGTGCGCCTCCCAACAATATTCGCCATCGTTCTGCGAGACCTTCAAGCAAAATGTACATGTTGCTCGTTTGTTCCGGCTTTTGACGGCAGCGGAAAATCGCAAATTATTTTATTTATATTTTATTGTATTCACTGAAAACTAAGCTTTAATTTGATATTTTAGGTTTGTTATTTAATTTTTTAATTTTCTTAAATTTTGAAGTCAAAAAATGTTTCAAGAATTTGTGCGTTAACACTTAAATGTTCGTTGCTTAAGTCTTTTGATTTAAGTGATTTAGTTTTTAATTATTTTATTGCTAACAATTTATATGCAAAATATTGTTTTTTATTATTATATTTATTATTATAAGTTTTGTATTTAATAATATTTATTTTTTGAAATTTTTAATTCTTTTTTATTTTATTTATTTATTTATTTATATATTTATTTCTTTACATATTTTTGTTAATTTCTTTATTTATTTTATTAAATTTAAATTATTTTCATTTAATTCAAATTTTTTTAAATTTAATTTTGTTCATTAAAAACCTAACAAACATCTTTAATACTAACTTTTAAACTGCCTTTCCATGCAACTGATAAAATCATTGATGTATTCTTTAAAAACCCCAACAACTTGTTCAACGTTTCGCACCTTTGGCAGCAATTTTAAATATGCCGCTTACGCAGCGACACGATCAGCGTCAATTTCTGCAAATATAGCCGCCAATGATTTGCAACTAATTTGCGACTAATATCAGTCTTGCATTTTGATCTTTTTTTGGGTAAATTGCAAAGAATTTCAAGACATACAAAAACACACAACAAATGGCAACGACAGCGACAACAAAATGCATTACATGCTTTAGCAGCTGTTCTGCGTTTAGACCAAAAATTTGGCGAACTCTTTGAAAGACAAAGAATGAATTGAACATTTTAATGCATTTTTGTGGTATTTTATTTTTTTTTTTTTTTGTTTTTTCTCTTTTTTGCCTAACAAACAGGTGAATAATTTGCCATTTGCAGGCACTGACAGCATTTGTAAATGTTTGGCAGGAAGTCATGGCAAAAAGTGCTAAAGTGGCTTCATAAATTCTGAACTAATTGCAGGCTAATCGAAGGGTGTTAGTGGCAAAAAATAAAACCAATTGTAAAAACTTTTAATTTTTTTTTTTTTTAATAAAATTTATTTAAAATTTAAATGTTTTCTTATATTATTTCAATAGTACTTAATTTTATCATTTTTTAATATCTCTTTATTATTAAATTTTCAATTTCATTTTTTATCATTTAATTACTTTTATTCATATTTTTACAAATCTTTTAACTTTCAACAATTTTATATCGTTTCTAATTTTTGTATAAAAATTTAAGAAAAAATATTTTTTTTATATATTTTATTAGAGTTGTTTATTTAATAAAGCAATTTATTTGTTTTGCAAATTTTTAATTTTTTTTTATTTTTTTATTTTGAATTTTTTTTTTCTTTCCAAATTATATTGCACAAATTTCCTCTATAAATAAGTCGCACACAGCTGCTGTCAACTTCCGCCAAACTGCACTACCAACAGCCGTTAGCTGCAGTTGTTTGTTAGCCAAAAATACAAAAAAAATTTAAAATTACGCCAAACTCTTTCAGCACCAAACGGCAAACGTTCTTAAAGATGCAAAAGAAAGGTAGCAACATATTTGACATGTACTTCAATTGCTGCCCTATAAAAACAACAAAAACAAACATCTACAACGCACTCAATATTTTTGATAAAAAAAAAACAGCAATTGTTGTTCTTATTCTACATGTTTTGTGCTTACAGCAAATTCGCGATTTTACTCAGTAGATTGCAAAACCAAATTGCAGGGGTCAAAAATGTTGCAGTTCAAAGAACTTTTTATGCTCAACAGCTGTGCAAAAAAAAACGAAAAAAAAAATTAAAACTAAAAAATTATATTTACAACAGAACTAAATACTCCAATTTGTTAGAAAAAAATATTTTTATTAAAAAAAAAAAAAAATTAAATAAGTTAGTTTAAAGTGTGATTTTTTGATTTTATATAATTTTTGATTTTCGGCTGCCAATATTTTAGAAACAGATTCCTTGCTATATTGCGTAAACAAAATTGTTCTAGAATTGGGATGTAACTGGCACACCCAATGATATACAGGGTGTTTTCAAAATTATAATTTTTTAAAAGTTTATGCAAACGTATATTTAATTACAACTTCCACAATTTGAAGCGCAGAGCAAAAAGTTTACATTCATTTAATAGATAATCGATGATAGTTATTATAAAAATTTTAATATTGACATTTTCTTTGGGAATTCTATTTGATTTTTCTCAGCAAAATACATAAATATTTATTTACAACTTGTTTTTTCAGTAAACTCAGTATTTCTCAATATTTTTAAATATTATTTTAGTTTTTATTATTATTTAAAATACTTTGCAATGTAATAAACAATTTCATCGTACAATATTTTTATCTAACACTTACCGTTTTTATTATGCAGCACTTCTTGTAGTGCTGTCAAAATTCTCAAATACCATAAAATACTTTAAATGGTTTTAGTTTATTTTTAGCATAATATAAAATATAAAATTCTATAATTTAAAATTAGTAATCACAAATTTTGCCATTTTCAATATCTTCAGAACCCCATATAACTGAGATATAAATTTCAAAAAAAAACATAAAATTAATAATTACAAATTTCGCCATTTTCAACATCTTCAGAACACTATATAACGGTGATATAAATTTAAAAAAAAAACATAAATGTACATTAATTTGTGTAATTAATTTTCTACTTTATTTTTAAAATCGTTTCAACCAAATATAAAACCGCTGAATTATAAAAAATTGAAAGTATCAATTTTGCTTTTGAAAATCTCAACGTAATCAGAATTTTCCAAATAAATTGCAGAATTCATCATTTTTTCATTTCCTTTTTAAACTAAACAATCATATTAGTTAGAACAAAATATATAACTGTTCTATAGTCCTAATTTTGAATTTTCCTCAGAAACTCAAATAAAAAATACCACAAAAATTTCACGCAATTTATTTTTTTAGGTTTTTTTAAATCGTTTTCGCAATATAAAAAATCTGCTTTATAATAAAAAAAATAATAAAAAAAAATCGCAACTTTTTTGCAAATCTCAACATTTTCAGAACCCCCCAAAAAATGTTGTAGCACAGCAAAAACATTCTTATTTGCCATTTAGAACAAACAAAAAAAAAACAGAACACCGCACCAAAACTTGTTACTTTCGCTTTGTTCCAAAGGTATTTGTTTGCCCGGTCTACCTGCCGCACCAGCAGGTAACTAAGCCGTTAAAAACATATTTGAGACAGAGCCAAACAAATTGAAAAAAAAAATAAAAATAATGCCAGCATCTTTTGTGCGCAATCAAGGTACCAAGGCACTGACTGGGCACAAAGCAAAAATCACAAAATATACAAAAAAAAAAAAAATGAGAAAAAAATTGACAATCAGAAAAGAATCCTGTCTGCGTTTGAATAATGTAGACACAGATATAAAATGTTTACAAATACACTAGCAGCTACAAAATACACACAGAGCTACAACAAACAGAACGGTACGAACGAACGAAAGAACGGAGAACGTCGGGAACAGGTCTTAAAATGCTGGGGCCACAATACATGAAAGGTAGTAAAAATCCAGTAAAAGGTATGGTACAACAACAACAATGACGTATTACTTGAAAAATAAAAATACAACAAAACAATTGCTGCGTCTTCAGCAATAGCTTTACCTGCACAGCACAACAAAAGACTATGCTAAAGTAAAATAAGAAAAAAATGTAGAAAAATGCATTAAAATTAAAGTAATTTTTTAGTTTTTCTTAAAAAAGGGAAAAAATCCTATAAGATAAAGGCATAGTTAAAATTGTAGTGTCATGTAACGTTTTTTTTTGTGTTCGTTTTCTTTAATTTTTATTGTTACCATTGTCGATTTTTGTGCAGTTCAACGCATAATTGTACATTAATCATGTCTTGAATGCACACTACAATTGTATGACGTTGAATTTTAAGTGCTAATTGAATTGTTGAACAGTGAGTGCGCAAAAATGTTGAACACAGTATGGTCTTCATGAGGAAAATGCGTTGTAGTAGGAGTTACCTAAGTAAAAGTGTTAAATGCTATGATTTTATTGAGTTTATTGAAAAAAAAAACTTGGAATTTATTAATTTTTTTATAAACATTTATAAACATATTTTTTATGCTCTATATCGGCTAGTCTCAGATATATGAAATTATTATAATATTTATAAATTAATTAAACAATCTGGCAAAAAACAAAAAAAAAAAACAATTTTTCTATTTTATATTTTTGTTTTGCTGTCGAAATTTAAAGCATAACGTCGCGATTTCGAAAACATCATCGACACCAAAAATATTCATGTAAATATCGACTGCACTCAATGAGTTTGCCGTTGCGTTGCGTTGTGTGCATTTTGCAATCAAACAAAGTTCAGCACGAAAACGAAAAATAAATATAAAAAAAAATAAAACTCAAAGATTTGTTCACAACAAATAACAATAACTTGCCCAACGTTGGTATATATATAAATTTGAAATGTTTTCAGTTTTTTTATTTAATTTTTTATTTACATTTTTATTTGTTATTTACGTTAATTTATTGATTTTCCGCTCACCGAGTGACACAAGCAGATTTAACAGCTTATTGAATACAACAATAAAATAAAATGAAATGCATTTGAGTGACGTGCACAATAAAAATTAAATTAAAAATATAATATTAAAAATATAATATTAAAATATAATATTAAAATTTAAAAATATAAACATAAAAATATAAAAATATAAAAATATAAAAATATAAAAATATAAAAATATAAAAATATAAAAATATAAAAATATAAAAATATAAAAATATAAAAATATAAAAATATAAAAATATAAAAATATAAAAATATAAAAATATAAAAATATAAAAATATAAAAATATAAAAATATAAAAATATAAAAATATAAAAATATAAAAATATAAAAATATAAAAATATAAAAATATAAAAATATAAAAATATAAAAATATAAAAATATAAAAATATAAAAATATAAAAATATAAAAATATAAAAATATAAAAATATAAAAATATAAAAATATAAAAATATAAAAATATAAAAATATAAAAATATAAAAATATAAAAATATAAAAATATAAAAATATAAAAATATAAAAATATAAAAATATAAAAATATAAAAATATAAAAATATAAAAATATAAAAATATAAAAATATAAAAATATAAAAATATAAAAATATAAAAATATAAAAATATAAAAATATAAAAATATAAAAATATAAAAATATAAAAATATAAAAATATAAAAATATAAAAATATAAAAATATAAAAATATAAAAATATAAAAATATAAAAATATAAAAATATAAAAATATAAAAATATAAAAATATAAAAATATAAAAATATAAAAATATAAAAATATATACATTTTATATAAATAGACACATATTAATTTTTAAATATTTAATTACAAACATTTAAAAATTCTTCTAGAAACCTCAAAACAAATAAAGTGTAATTTGACCGCAAAAATGCACTTAAAACGTTCCGAAATGTCTTAAAAAAATAAAAAAAAACAAGCCATGCATTACAGCCACCACCACCTGCTGCTGCTGTAGTGCAATCTGTGCAACATGTTGTTGCTGTAATTTAGTTGCTTTGATTAATACAGCGCGTCTCATAATGAGCTGCAGCAACCACTACATATAAAGACATGTGACCACGCACACCATGACACATGTTAACCCTGACCTAAAAGTTGCATTTATTGTTGTTGTTGTTGTTATTGCAGTTTTATTTATTATTGTTGTTGTAGCTGTATTTATATATTTATTTTTGTTGTTGTTGAGACAGCGAAGCGTCGTCATCGTCTGTTGTTGCAGTTTTCATGCGCGCGTCATAAATTGATTTAGTGACTTTATTTGATTTTTCACTTGTTTTTTTGTTGTTATTGTTGTATTTATAAATTATTTTATTAGTTGTTCGCATAAATATTTTAAACCGCAACTTATAAAAACCAACTTTCAGCTGCATAATAAAAATTAATCAAAGTATTAAATTAAAAATAGTTTTATTAGTAGTCTAAAACAGTAGACATTTTATCGATTTTTATTGCTTTTAATACTTTTTCATAAACACTTTTGTTAATAAAGCATAAAATAAAACTAATCGACAATTTAAAGCCTAACAGTTTGAAAATTAAAATTATTTTAAAAATAATATTAAAAATTTAAATTTGTCTAATGCGCATTTATGCTAAAAAATATATAATATCATAAAATTTATTTAAATTTTTTAACTAAAATAATTTTTATAAAGAAATTGCACTATGCAGTTTGTTGCTTAAGTCTTTTGTTTGCATTGCACTTAAACGCTACAATTTACATATTTTCATGTAAACTAATTTTATTTTATAAAATGAAAAGCTTTATTAACTGCTGCTTTAGGCGCACAGCAATGTCAAAAAGTTACTAAACTTTTCAAGTGCTCACAATAAATGCTGGTTCACATTGAGTTGTGTGATTTCCTTATGGTTGCCTTCAATGCGTTCGCTCACAGTTTACAACAAATAAATAAGCTATTGTTGTTGTTGTAGATAATGTAAATCATTACATAAATGTTTAGTAAATGCTGCAAGTGATCAATATTTAGCGTTTAAATGATAAATGATGCTGTAAATAAAACTCGAAAGAAAAAAAACTAAAAATCATGCATTTCTCATTTTTTTTCTAACAAAAATCAATCAATTTTGATGTTATTAATGTTGTGGCGGCTTAAGTGCGCAGCAGCTCATTAACAGCAACAACAAAAAGAATACAAAATAACTATAACAACTATTTATACAAGAAAGGCGTTTAAATTTATTTTTAAAATAATATTGCACACACAAAAAACTAGAGTCACAACGTGCTAGAAAAACTTGTTTGGTTTTAAGTTTAAAAGTATTTTTTTTTTTAGTTTTTGTTAATAAAAATATTTAATAAACAAAATATATTAAAAATGCTAATAAAAATATATCAAAAACATTTTTAAAAAATATAAAAAACAAAATAAAATTTATTTTGCTGCGCTTTAACTGTGCTTTACGTCAACTGTTTGTATTTTTTTTTTAAATAACATTAAAAATTTTATACTTCTCCTAAAATACAAATGCGTCTATAACGTTATTAAAACTGAACGAAAAAAAAAACTCGTTTTTAATATTTGTGTCTAAATTTGGCCAAAAATTAAAACAAGTTTGCGCGGCGGCGCTGCTTTTTATTTATGGCTGCGACGCGAAAACGAAAACAATACCTGTCACTGATGATGATGATGATGTTGACTCCGACTGCCTCCATATGGAACAGTGCGCTCCAAAAGCATTACTACACTCAAACGTCTAATTACAACAAAAGACTTAAAGAATGACAACAGTAAGAATTAAAAACAGCAAAAATTCAAATACTTTGAAAGTTTTAATTTTGGCGCAGTTTAGCGTGCATTGTATACAAAATATTTGCATAGGAGACATAAGCAAAAAGA